>KZ453612.1:1362676-1376322 GCA_002786265.1 Apostasia shenzhenica
AACGGAGTGATTCAGCCTGGGCAATAGCACAGAGCCCCCTATTGTTAACCTTCTCCGCATAAAGCTCAACGCTGTTCTCTGGGAACTTAAACCGTTTCTGCACGACAGACGTCAGCTCCCTGATCCTTCTGCCCTTCTCACCTGGAGAACATGAAATCCAAATACAAAGCATTGAAAATCACAGAAAAAACCATAGGAGGGAGGAAGGAAAATCATACCGAGTACGTTCTGAGTCCGGGTTGCTCTAATGATGATCTCAGTTCTCATGGGAGTAACCCTAACCTCCACACCGGAGTACCCATCCTCCGCGAGTTCTCGAGTCAAAACCTCGTTCAGCTCAGCGAAAAAAACCCCATCTGCCACGAACTGCAACAGGAACGGAAATCCCAACTCAAAATTTCGAAAACATCTTTGAAGTGAATTGCACATATAATCAATCCTTTGAGCAAACATACAAAGGTGCAAAACAGAGATGAAGGCAAGAGAAGATTAGACCTTTCGCTTCTTGCTCATCTGGGTTGCCATGATTATTAGATCGAGAAGGATGGAGGTGGAGAATGGAGGTGGTGATTCCCTCCCACAATTTGCGGCTATCTGTGACAAAACCCTAGGATCTGTTTGGCCGGAGTATTCTGGTTTTGCCCAAAACCAAAATAGTGTTATATTAAATAATATATCTTACATAAAATTTAATATATAAAATTTTATTTTATTTTACATACTTAATTATTTTTAATATAATTATTAATTTTATTTTACATTTTATATTAAGATATTTTATTTATTAAAAATATAAAATAAAATTAATATTTTTTTTTAAATAATTAAATATATAAAATAAAATAAATTTTTTTTATATTAAATTTTTTGTTAGATATAATAAAAAATTATTATTATTATTATTATTATTATTATATTATATTCAAGTACTATTTGATTTTAGGTAGAACTAAAATGATTTTAGGGCTAAACAGCTACGTGTGATTTCAAAAAAGAATCTTTATAAAGAGAGATTTTGATGATGGATAAATATGAACCTCTTAGTTTAATCGGTTTATCATCTAAAGTATAAATCTCTTAGTTTAATCGATTTAAGATTGAAAATAATATCGTTTAGGTTTAGGCTTTGTTTAATTCGAAAAAAAAAATTTATGACTTTTTTAAAAAATAGTGAATTAATTATATTAAAAATTATTTTAAATATAAAATAAAAATTATTTATTTATAAAAATTATATTGAATATAAAATAAAGTATTTATTTAATATTAAAATTTAAATAAAATAAAATATAAATATTTTTTAATTTTTTAAATAAAATAAAAAAATTAATTATGATTAATATATTTATTACAAAATAAGATTTAGAATTTAAAGTTAAAGATTTAGAAAAAAGAATTTAAAGTTGAAAACTCTAATCTTTATTTTAGATTATTTCCAATTTTTATTTCAAAAAAAAAATGGAAACAACGCTGTCTTCAACATTTCTCTAAACATTAATTCATTTCTATTATATTAATTTGCGCAGATATATTTTTATTTTTTAATTTTTATACTACATAAAAACAAAAAAAATATATAAATTATTAACATGTATATTAGTGATTTTATATTTTGTTGTTTAGTTATTGCTATATAAAATTATATTATGACTATGTTAAAACATTTTAAAATTTTATATGATTATAAAATATTTTTATGTAGCACAAATATATTTTTACATAGAACTACTGTAATGTATTAAAATATTAAAAAAAATATCATCTCATTTTTTATTCATGCATTAAACTCATGTGCATTCGTCGATATATCAAAAATGACACGTAATTTGAATACAATAATTTTTCAAGAACATATTTAGTAGAGAAAGTATTCAAAATTAAAATAATAAAAAAAATTCACTTTATTATTGTAAATAAAGCAATAAATCTTTTTTTTTTTAAGTAACAATGATTACATACACTATGAAGCTACAGGGAGAGTTATCATGATATAAATTTTCTGTATTTTAAAATTTACTCATACGTAATTAACTATTTAAAATCATGTACCTTGCTTAATAAACAATAGCCAATAGCCGATCTAAGATCTTGTTTGTAAACAAAAAAAAAATATTTTATCTTATAAATTTAATAAAAAAAATAATTTAATTTAATATTAAAATTTATATAAAATATGAAATATAATTAATTAAAATATTAGTATTTATGTTAGATGTAAAATAAAATAAATTTCAACAGTTAAAATTTATATTAAAATAAAAAAAGTTAAAACCAAATAAATCCTTGGTCGCCGTTAGCTTCTACAAAAATGAATCACCCCAAAAAAAAAAATTTAAAACTATAATAATCTTAATATTATCATAATATTTAGTAATGTTTATCTACCAGTTATAGTATTTATATGTCATATTTTGATTGATAAGTCTATAATTTTTTAATAATTATTTAAAAATATAAAACTGAATAATTATTTTCACTAAATAATATAATAGCATCATAATAATATTAAATTAAATACTCACTAAGAGAGTGTTTGGCTCAGTGTTATTTCAATGTCAATATTATTTAGATGTCATGTTATCTAAATGTCATTGTTATTCATCAATGGACATTTGTTTGGTTCAATGTTATGATATTAGAAAATATTAATGCCATCCAAATTATTTTTATTTAGTTGAAAGTTATTGACATTATAATAACAAATTGATGGTGTTATCTTGAGATGTCGCCCGATTTGAGGTGACATCTAGATGTAATGTCATTTTTGTAATTAATTATAATGTTATTTAAAGATGTCATTAAAACAAACAATTTACTTTCTAAAAGATAACATACGACATAACATGGAGACTAACACTGAATCAAACCCCCCTAAGTAAAATACAGAAAAATAAAAAAATAAAAATAAAAACTTGGATCATGCCTATCCTACCTGCTATCATTCAACACATTTTCATTCTCGTTAGCACGGCAAATATATATTCAAGTTATTGATTATGTAGATAAGAGGCACCATCACCATGCTATTAGGCCGGTAAATGGGTTGGATCTTGATCCGATCTGATTCATGATTCGAACCGATTATCTTATGAAACGGAATAATTTTTTCACTCAAACGATTATTCCAAAAAACCGACCCGAAAAAAATCCGATCCGGAATTTATAAGTATGAAATTATTTTACGTATTTATATATTTTATTTATTAATTACATATGTTAATTGTTGTTTTATTTATGAAGGTTTGAAATGTGACTAAGACCTATAATTTTTTAAAGAGGCTATTGCAATTATTTTAAGTGCAGGTAAGCAGGAAGTGCTTGCATTGTGAAATGGGATAAATAGCTACAAATATTTTTTACTAATTAAGATAAAATGTTTTAGGTGCTATCCCCAGCTTTATAGAACCTACACTTTATTTTTTGTGTAATATTTCATTTTCAACTGTTTGGTCTATGTTTTGTAATTTATTGTAATATAATGCTGTGCAGTGATATTCGATCTTTAAATGTTTATATATATATTCTTATATTTTCTACTATTAATAATTTTATATTATAAATTTTAATGATCAAAATTTTATTTAAAAATATAAGAATTATATATATATACATACTAATAGTTGTAGTCCTTTAAAAAATAGTGTTAAATTATGTAAAAAAAAATCCGGGTTCGACCCGAAAATCGATCCGAAATCCGAACCGTAGAACGGGGTCTGGAAACGGATCCTGTGTTGACACTCGATCCGATCCGATTTTATAAACCCGATACCGGAATATATGAAATCGGGAATCCGGAAGTCGCGAGGTCACCCCGATTCCGGATTCGAATCCCAGTTGACAGGAACCTTATCATGGCTTACCCCTAATTTCCTAATACCTGGCAGTGAGTCCAATAAAACATGTGTTGACCTCGACAGTGTTTCTATATACAGTTAAGATTTGATGAACTGGCCTATAACCCATATGCAAAGTGAACGACTACACGCGTTTAAGACATATATAAACTTAAAATAGCAAATGTAGAAACCAAGCTGAGGTTTAAATTCCCCTAGACAGAGCCCATTGTATTATTTTTTACATCTTATATGATTTCTTATTAAATCAATCATTAATTTTTGCTCTACTTGACCCAAACATTTCCATATATAGAAGGAAAACAAAATGTTTTTTTATTTTTATTATCAAATGAACGCCATCATAGGAACGTTCCATTTTTTTTTTTTCATATTTACTTATTATCTCATAAAATGTAACTCCTTACATGCGACGTAATTCTAGTAAATGCTTGAAGTCTGGAAAGCATTTTATAAAAATAGAAAAAGTAGAAAGCATAGAAAAGCAGTAAGGATCAGAATAACATCCAATTGAAATGACTTCAGAGTGCTTAGGAGATGAAAGAGTATATACCTTGGGCTCACTAGCATTGTTTATATGAACTTTGAAGACTAAGGGATGACCAAATTAATGGGAAAGAAGTTATACTTACTACCTATTTATCAGAATAAAGGCGTAATGTACACAAAATGTACGTATTATAAGAAAATTCATAATAATGAGTCATACTTTAAAACTTTGCGAGAGCGGTGATCGAAAAAAGATTACAGCCATATATACTAAGGTATCAGAAGAATCAGTATTAGTTTTAATAGCAGAGAATAGACTCTACTATAGGAAGTCAAATTATTTATTAAGAAGTTATATATGAAAAAATATTAGAGAGAAAGGAAACACCTAACATTTGATTTTTATTCATTTGGAAAAAACTTATGAAAAAAGTCATCAAGAGAAGTACTTTGAAGATTTTAAAAAAGAAAGAGATTATGCAACTGCTAATAATATACGTTTATTAAAAACATAAGTGAAGAGGAGTTGTTACTATAACTGTTCGGAAACAGGAGGGTATGTAGATATAAGGATATTCCATAATCAAGTATTGATCATACAACCACGGGCTATCGTGTTAAAGTCCGTACTCTTTTTGGCTATTGATTATGGAAGTCAATGACTGGACATATCAATGATGAAGTAGGCCCTTGGATGTAAATGCTCTTCAGGCTAAATAATATTGTAAACCTTATTGAAAAAACTAAAGAGACTAAAGCGGAAACTAGAGCTTTGGCAGAAATTGCTCCATAGAGTCTAAAAGTTTATCCATTTTAAGTAGATCAAAACTGAATACTATGAAGTGCACATTTAGTCAAGAAAAAAAATAACTTATATTGGAGATGTGACAATTGGTGATCAAATTGTTAAGAAAGAAGTAGCGCTTTAAGGTACCTTAGGGCCTTGGATCAATATACAAAATGATGGCGAAATAGATAATGGCGTTATTAGCAGAATTCAAGCAGGATGGGTAAAATGGAGGAATGCTTTTGGCGTGTTGTGCGATAGAAAAATTCCAATCCAGAATCAGAGAGTAATTTTATTAAAACTGTAATAAGACCAGCGATGATATATGGTGTTAAATGCTGGCATGCAAAGAAAAAACATACAAATAAAATAAATATTACAGAAATGAGGATGTTAAGGTGGATGTGTGAATATACACGAAAGGATAGAATGAGAAATGAGTATATCCGAAAGAAAAGTTGGTGTTGCACCAATTGAGGATAAACTTAGAGAAAGTCGGCTTAGATGGTTTGGACATCTAAATCGTAGGCCGATTGAAACTCCAGTTAGAAAAATTGAATTATTGGATTTTGCTCATGTACAAAGAGGAGAGCGAGACCAAAGAATACATAACAAGAAACTATAAGGAGTGATCTTAATTATTTAAACTTAGATAAGAATTTGATTACTGATAAAGCGCAATGAAAACAAAGGATTCATGTAGCCGACCTCACCTAGTGGGATTAAGGCTTGATGGTGGTTATTGTTTTTGTTTGTACTTATATCTCAAAAATCATCATGTTCCATATTATTTATATTCTGTACAAATATATTATTCATTCACGCAAGATTTCATATGCTCGCACATGATCTCATAGTTAATTCTTCACGCTAATTTCTGACCTGCGTCACATAACTATAACAAATTTTAATTATTAATTCAATTAAACATTCAGCATAACATTGAATAAAAAAAATTAAATTCATATTACTCAAATTTAATTATTTTATATATTTAACATACAAATTTTTAATATTCAGTTACCATGAAAAAATTATGACATATATAATAAATTTTATATTTGATTAATTTAAATATTAAAATAATAAAATTATAATTTTCAAATGATATTCACATTAAAGGCGAGATTGAAATAATTTAATATCATCTTTTAACATAATATTATTAAATTTAAAAATAAACAACTAACAGATATTTAACAACAGGTCCCATATAAAATATTGTCAGACTGCAAATAAAATCAACAATAACATGTTCATTACTATCAAATAGAGAATTCAAAACACAAACAAAACTTATGACTGGCAATGAGGGTCGGATTTTTGAACAAAAGCTTGAGGCAAATATTAAAAAGGATTCATTAACAAGAACACTAGAGCAGACTGGCATGGGCATTCAGAAGCTACTCAAAGAGCCGAAGTGTCGACAGGATTTTCAATTACGCAGCTGGGATTTCGATTTCGGCAGGCATCGACAAGCTCGGCCTTTGGTATTCATCTTCGTCCTTCGGTGGATGAATTGTAACGAGATCCGGAAGTGGTGTGGTTGGACCCTGCTTCCCCTTTGGATCCCAGTCCAGCATAATCTTCACCTTGATGCCAAGCACTCCCTGTAAGGAAAAAAATGAGGCTGAACAAACTTATACCACCAATTAGGGCTGTTAATGATATTGAATTTAAAATTTTCAATTCAATCTTAACCTTGATTAGATCTTAATCCGAGCTTAGCTTAACTCGTTTATCATCGATCCAAGCTTGATCCGAGCTAAAGTTAATATAATTTTCAATTAATTTTCAATCTTTCAATCAAAATTTAAGTATAAATGTCTGTTTATTGACCTATTCATTAACTTAAATCATGTTATCAATCTTAATCTAATGGTTAAAAATAAAAACAAAAAAACCAAAAAAGTTTAAACAAAAGCCATAAAGACAATTCTAATATAGTCACCTATAGAGGTGTGCAAACTATGGTTTAAATTGAAAAACTGAACCGAACCATTTAAATTTAGCAGTTTGATTTGGTTTAGAGTCTAAGGATTTGGTGATGATTTGATATTTTGAGTATTTCAATTAATTGGATTGGGTTCGGTTTCAGCTGTTTGGAAACCAAACTAACCGATTATTAAATAACCCACATATAAATATGATTTTAAGGTTGAGTCAGTTCAGTTGTATTATAGTAATTTTACAGTATTTACTTTGAATCTATTGAAGAGATAGTATATATGTATATTTATGAGTTTTCATAGCATATTTTTATGCTAATTATTTAGTGTATTTTTTTCAGGTGTGGTAATTAGGATGAATTCTTACAACGGAGACTGACAAAAAACTTGAAAAAATATTCATCATTTTTGATAAATAAATAAAATCTTTGTTATGTAATTTTGATTATACTGTGATGTTGATGTAATGATGTGTGCAATTGCCTCTGAATTCTTCCAACTTCTGTGTTAGTTTATTTTGGTGATGCAATTGAGTTATTAAGTTAAATTACTTATTGTGCTAAATTACTTTTATATTAAAGTTATTATCTAGATATCAATATAACAATATTTAATATTATTATAAGAAAATAAAAAAAATGAGATAAAAAAATATGATTTTAACTGAACTAAACTAAACCAAACCGATGTTTATAATCTAATTTAGTTTGGTTTATAATCTAATTTGGTTGGTTTGGTTTTATTAAATTTAAAACCGAACTCAATCTTTTTTTTTTTTGTTTGGTCACCAAACCGACCAATTAAACCGAATGCACAGGCCTAATCACCTAGTAGGCTATTATGAAGAAACTAACATAATAATATAAAAATACTTATAAATATGTTTTATTTTTTTAATCGATTCAATTCTAAAAGAACTACTCTAGATAAAAGCCATAAAGACGATCTAATATAGTCACCTATTAGGCCATTACGAAGAAACTAACATAATAATATGAAAATACTTATAAATATTTTTATTTTTTTAATCGATTCAATTTTGAATTGACTAAATCTAATATTATTCCGGCTCAAGATTGGATTGATAAAAATATCGAGACATACGAATGGCATGTTAGTTGGCTCATTTGGATCGACTCGATCTCGGTTCGATCCAAAATCTGATTTAATTTCTAATCGATCTTCGAGCTAAATTAACAGCCTTACCACCAATATCATCAAATTCCAACGAGATCACCATCAGAAGTGATTATTCTAAAAGAACTACTCTAAATAACTTTTATTGATGGTGGTAATTGTAGCACAAAAAAACTATCTGGAAAACATTATATCAACAAAATATTATAGTTTTCTAAAACGTACTTATAATAACAATTTCGTCTATATTTTTTGAAAGCCTTCAGTTAGATCCCTAGAGTATACCTAATATTCTTCCACCATTATCTCCTTCAAACATCTAATTTTACTCTTAGCATATCATCAAAGTTTCAAAAAAGTCATTTTCTCTTTTTTTTTTCTATGCACACTCTCTCCTCCTTTCCTCTCTCTTCACATCTCTCCCTTTGTCGCCAAAAACCTCGATCCTACATCCCCACCACTACTCCGACTATCATTTTAAAAGCCATTTGATACTAAAAAAAGCAATTTGTTTGAACATTTTAGGTAGTAAGTTCCCTTTTGGGGACCTTCTATTTTATAATGTTTCGACAATAGGGACCTAATAACAGGATTTCAAAAACCTTGAACCAAAGTGTAACTATGGATAAAATTAAATATCTATTGTAATTCGCCATTTTCTAAATATTCATGTCACAGTAAATTTATCTCCCCAACTACAATGATTGACGCTGCACTCTCCATTATAAGTGAACAAATCTCCTTAATTCATTTTCTATAACCCAACCCTAACGCCCTAACAGTATCAAACATGAAATTCATTTCTTTCTGTGATTTAGTCATATCGCAATAATAAATTGCAATAGAGAAAACAGAATAATTGAGTGTAATACAGCTGATAGATTCTAAAAGAGGTTATTATGTTCTTGGGATTATTTTTATCCAACCCATCAGTTGTCTGTTTTTTAATGTTGATCAATTAAAGGGAGAACTAAGAGCTAGAATAACCATAAAGATGATAACACAAAGAAGCACCTGTCTCAGAAGAACATGTCTCACAGCTGAGTCAATGTATTCATTCACAGGCTGTCCTGAAGAAATCATGTATCCATCCTTGAACTTCATGGACTTAGCACGCTGCGCCCTAAGCTTTCCACTAACAATGACCTATATTGAATAAACAAGAAAGTTAGCAAAGAGAGTTACTTCTACACTGCAATTGTCACAGTTCAAGCATTTTAAGGGGACAATAAAAGCAATAAAGTATAACAGGATTGATAAAAAGTTGACATACCTCACATCCTTTGGCACCACTCTCCATGATAAACCTCAAGACACCATAACACGCCCTTGAAAATACATCAAGGGAATTAGCAAAAAGGAGAATGCAAAATTTCCTAAGTTCAATGCATCAATTATGTTCCAAGAAGAAGTCAAATAGGAAATGATAAGCTTCCCATAAAAAGGCAAAGTGCATAATCACCGTCAAAACCGAGTAAACAGAACGACCATGACCCCACAAGAGTTAGCCCCAAATGCAATCCCAGTGCATTAGAAACAAATTCCATCCATAATCAGGAACACCTACTCTTATCAAGATATTTATAAATTTTAGGTTGTTGAAGTAAAAAAAATGTAAATATCACAAAAAACAGCTAACATGTTCTACACATAAGCACGGGAATAATACATATATAACTAATAATAAAATTAAAACCACATGGACTTGATAGCTACAATATAAGCACAGAATTCCCTATATTACACATAAGTACGGGTATAACACATGTATAACTAATAATAAAAAAAAGATACCATATGGACTTGATAACTAAAATATAAAGCACATTCCCCATATTAACAAAAATAATTAAAAATAAAAACCTAAACTTTAGCCTTTAACACTAGAAAACGACATTTAACTTTAGTTTCAGTAATAGTTGGGGAAACAGAAATGCATTAATGAACAAGCTATATGAAATAAGCTCGATTGACTGCAGAGAACAAGCCATGTTCTCTGCAGCAAAGTAGGTGAAAGGCAATGGTTTCACAGTCATTAAGGACAAGAAAAAATAAGCTTAAGCTACCATCTTAAATAAAGCTACCAACCAACAAATATCATTTTTTGCACAGCTGCAACAAGATTGTGCACTGAAGACCCAAAAGAACTTACCATTAAACTCATTATTTAGTAACAGAAAAGCAAATTCTATATGCAAATAAAATTTCATGTGATAATCTGATCAAAAAAGAAAAATTTCATGTGATAAAATATCACTGTATCAGCAATGCCAACCATAAACATGATCAGCAGTATACAAGATTTGGAAGAAAGGAAGGTTAGTTACATAAAATTAAAACTTCACAAAATTAGCTGTGTGATAACTATTGATGAGAAAGGCCAAAAAAGGTAGCAATTATCACCACGTAGAAGCCAAATTTCGGCCTGCTAGAAACAAAAGTAAATAATCTCAAAAGAAAAAGAAAAAGGTTGCCATGAAACACATAAAAGTGCTGTAAACAAACTGAATAAAAATATTGTCATAACAAGTTTATGGCATGATAATTAAATGTATTGCTCATGATCCAATCAGCATGCATGACATAAAAATGTTGCCAACTTCCGACACAAATTAGGTACCAAATAACCAATTTGCTTGTTATAGATGGCAGAACTTATTAAGATACTACAATATGTTACATCAACAAAGATCACTATAACATTATGACAATAAATCTTGAAGCATCTTAAAAAGAGAAAAGACTTATTTATGCCGTACAAAAAGACAACAAAATATTATTAAATCCTCAAAAATCATGATAATGAAGTAGTAAGATCATCACAAGGAAAGATACTGACAAAGTTTGATGATGAAATCAACTGTCATCCCTTCCCAACACGAGTCACCTTTATAATCCTACATAATGTAAGCCACTGGCGAGCTTTTACCACCAAATACACTTCATGGAATACTACGACACAATGACACATGCAAAGACGGTTATTCCTGAAAATCAAGTTTATACAATAGAGTGGCATTACTCAAACAAAAAAGTTGTCAGTTTCAAATTCCTGAGCATGACTACTTGAGAAGGAGATGTCGAACTCCATAACAATTTTTTAATCCAAAAAAAAAACGACAAAGAAATTAACATAAGAATGAAATGTGTCTGCAAGGGATAGCAGAAAATTCACATATCAAGAACAGAAATAACAAAGCATTTATGAACAACAAGTGGGATAAAAAAACAAATTACAATATATATATGAAAAAAAACCAACATTGAAGCAGAAAATGAAGCCCTGCTACCATAATGACATCTATCATTGACAACATCAGCATGCATCACAAATCAAGACTGAGCATATCGGACCAAATCAGAACATCTGAAAAATTTTCAATACCTTCGAACAGCTAGGCCTCCCAGAAGCTTGTAACGGAGTGATTCAGCCTGGGCAATAGCACAGAGCCCCCTATTGTTAACCTTCTCCGCATAAAGCTCAACGCTGTTCTCTGGGAACTTAAACCGTTTCTGCACGACAGACGTCAGTTCCCTGATCCTTCTGCCCTTCTCACCTGGAGAACATGAAATCCAAATACAAAGCATTGAAAATCACAGAAAAAAAAACATAGGAGGGAGGAAGGAAAATCATACCGAGTACGTTCTGAGTCCGGGTTGCTCTAATGATGATCTCAGTTCTCATGGGAGTAACCCTAACCTCCACACCGGAGTACCCATCCTCCGCGAGTTCTCGAGTCAAAACCTCGTTCAGCTCAGCGAAAAAAACCCCATCTGCCACGAACTGCAACAGGAACGGAAATCCCAATTCAAAATTTCGAAGACATCTTTGAAGTGAAGCGCACATATAATCAATCCTTTGAGCAAACAAACAAGGGTGCAAAACAGAGATGAAAGCAATAGAAGATTAGACCTTTCGCTTCTTGCTCATCTGGGTTGCCATGATTATTAGATCGAGAAGGATGGAGGTGGTGATTCCCTTCGACAATTTGCGGCTATCTGCGACAAAACCCTAGGATGTTTGTGTGATTCCGAAGAGAGAATCTTTATATTTATAAAGAGATAGGTGCGAAGTTGGCGGCGGAAACCCCCGAGGCGTTGAACGGCCGCGATGAGATTTTGGCTTTGTTTTATTTTCGAAAAAAATTTAAAATTTTTAATGATTTTTATAAAAAATAGTGAATTAATTATATTTAAAATTATATTAAATATAAAATAAAATTATTAATTTATAAAAATTATATTGAATGTTACAGAAAATAATTATTTAATATTAAAATTTAAATAAAATAAAATATAAAAAATGTTTTAATTTTTTAAATAAAATAAAAAATTTAATTATGATTAATATTTTCTTTACAAAATAAGATTTAGAATTTAGGCCCTGTTTGTTTGCCCTTTTAAAATTAACCTGGTTTAATTTTAACCAGGCATATCACATCATACATAAAATTTAATATTAAAAATTAACTTTATTTCACATCTTACACATATTACTAAAATAATAACTAACTTATATCACATCTCTCACATATCCCAACATAATAATTAACTTTATATCATATCCCTCACCCACTCCAACATAATAACTAACTTTACTTCACATCATTCACAACTTTCAATAAAAAAATATCTTTATCTAAGTTTAATTTTAACCTTATTAAATTTAACCTTACAAACAAACAGACCCTTAAAGTTAAAATTTTAGAATTTGAAATTTAAGGTTCATAATCTAATCTTTATTTTATTTAGATTATTTTCATTTCTTGTTTCACCAAAAATTGGAAATGTCGATGTTTTTCAACATTTCTCCGAGCATTATCAGGTCATTTCTATTATATAAGTTTGTGCAGATATATTTTTATTTTTTAAGGTACATAAAATTATTTTAATGATACATAAAATATATATATATATATATAAATTATTAACATGTATATTAATAATTTTATATTTTGTTGTTAAGTTGCAGCTATATAAATTATATTATGATTATGTAAAAATATTTTGTAATTTTATATAATCATAAAATATTTTCACTTAGCACAAATGTATTTTTACATAAAACTGCTATAATGTATTAAAATATTAATAAAATAATATCATCTCACTGCATCATAAATAACACTTAATTTGAACACAATAATTTTTTAAGGAGCAAATTTCATCCAGGTCCCTGAGTTTAAGAGTTATTATCACACATGTCTACGTTTTTAAAATTATATCATCGGGGTCCCTAGGTTTGCAAAAATATCATCTGAGTCCTTTTTTAATTTTTTTACTAATAAAAAATATACAAAATTACCATTATACCCTTACCCTCCCTCTCTCCACCAGATCCGGCAGCCGCGCCGCCTCGCACGGCCGCACGACACCGCCGGCGGCCTCGAGCGGCAGCGCGACCCCGCAAGCGGCCTCGCGCGGCCGCGC
>KZ453612.1:1376417-1394686 GCA_002786265.1 Apostasia shenzhenica
GACACCGCGCCACGGCCACTGCGCGCGCAGTCTCGCACGGCCGCTGGAGCGTCACAGCGCGGCCGCCAGCGGTGTCGTGCGGCCGCGCGAGGCCGCTGCTGCCGGATCTGGTGGAGAAAGGGAGGGTAAGGGTATAATGGTAATTTTATATATTTTTTAATAATAAAAAAATAAAAAAGGACCCAGGTGATATTTTTGAAAACCTAGGGACCCCGATGATATAATTTTAAAAACATGAAGCTGTGTGATAATAACCCTTAAACTCAAGGACCTGGGTGAAATTTGCTCTTTTTTAAGAATATATTTAATATAGATAGTATTCAAAATTAAAATAATAAACAAAATTCACTCTATTATTGTAAATAAAGAAATAAGTTTTTTTTAGGTAATAATGTGTATATTCACAATGAAGCTACATGGAGAGTTTTCGTGAATTTCCAAATTTTATAATTTACTCGTACTTATTAACTATTTAAAATCATTTTTCTTGCCAATAAATAATAGCCAACCTAGGCTTCATTTGGTTCGAGATTAAATTTTTAACAAGAAAATTTTTAACAAGAAAAAAAAATTATCTTATAGATTTAATGAGAAATAAATTTAATTTAATATTGAGAAATCTTTAAAATATAAAATAAGATTAATTCAAATATTAATATTTATATTGCACGTAAAATAAAATTAATTTTCATAATTAAAATTTATATTGAGTCAAAGAATAGTTTGAACCAAATGAGTTCTAAGAGTTGGTCGCCATTGGCTTCTTGGAAAATGAATCACCCCAAGAAAATAAATTTAAAACTATGATAATCTTAATATTTGCTTACTTATGAATTAGAAGTACATGATTATTTTTTAAAATGTAAGTTAGGCATTTAGAACTAACTTAAACATAAGGGAAAAAGATAAATTACACAATATCTTTTTTAGAATATTATTGAAGTCATTGAAGAGAAGTGCACATTACCCTAGAAAAAAATCACATAATTTATATTATATATATAATTCTATACGAGCAAAATAAAATAAAAATCAATATAATGTGCTTTAACACAATTACACAAGATTAGTTTTCTTCATGAGTGCAGCAATGGTGATTCAACTTTATTTCACATTCAATACAAATACAAATATTAGAATTGAAAGTATTTCACATTTTACACACTTTTTAATAGTAAAATAAATTTCTCTCTCATTAAATTTAAAAAATAAAATAATTTTTTTTCGTGTCTAAAAAAAAAAACTCGAACCAAACGAGGCCTAAGAATGAGTTAATATGTCTTTTTAGAATATGCCAACACCTCTGAACACTAAAAAAAAACACAATTTTAAATAATGTGATTAATTTTTTTAAATTTGAAGAAGTATTCTGAGAAATTTTTAGCCATATATATATATATATATATATATGTATGTATGTATCATAAAATGCACATTTAAATCAGTATGCAAGATCGAGAATGCAGGATCAATTAAACAATCAATTAAAAGCCAAATAAACAAAATTCAATTAAAATCAAAGTCGTACTGAAATCCAAATCTTATATTTTATAAGCAAAAAAGCTGTCTTTAAAATGCAGCCAACCATACTTATTTTACATTTAATATTAATAAAAAATTATTAATTTCATTTCACACCAACCGCAATTCGAAACATTAAAAAAATCATTTTTTACTTTTGATACAATATTTAATTTAATAAAAAAATTTACACAGATTTATCTATAATACACCACTATTTCCAAAAAACAAATATAATATAACATATCAAATTTTATGTGTGATAAATAAATATAAAAAATATATTTTATATTCTAGGTAATTTATAATATTAAAGTATTTTCATTTTATAACATATTTAAATATAACGCTACGGCTAAAAATACTAAACTTAGAATATAATTTTTCTTTTCTTTTTATTTCAATTTTCATCCCTAATGATAATAAAAAACTAGGACTTATTTATTTAAAATATTTAATTTTAACAAAACTAAAATTAAAATTAAATATAAATATTTTTTATTAAAAATTATAAATAATGAGAAATAAATTAACCATAATATTAAAACATGTAAAAAATTTAATATACATCAAATTTTTTTTAATATAAAAAAGTATAAAATAAAATTAATTTTTAATATTATATTTATAATATAACATACTAATTTAAAATTAATCAATTAAATTTAAACCGATTAAACGAACAAAACCTAACATATTAGAAGCAATGAGAGTACATGAAACAAGAATAATAACCATCAACATTCCACTCCAACAAAACTTAAAGAATATTTAACTCGATATTATTATAATATTATCTAACAGTTACAACATTTACACATAATACTTTAATTGACAAGTCTATAATTTTTTATAAAATTATCTAAAAATATAAAACCAGATTATTTTCACAGAATATAACATAATAATATCAAAATAATATTAAATTAAACACTCCATCAATAAAATACAGGAAAAATAAGTATTTTCCATTCCCATTAGCACAGCAGATATATATATATATATCCAAGTTATTGATTCTGCAGATCAGAACACATGTTCTATAGACCAAAAGTAAATTAAGGGGGCGTTTGGTTCAATGTTATCTCAATGTTATGTTATCTTTAGAAATTAATTGTTTGATTTAATGACATCTTTAAATAATATTACAATTAATTACAAAAATGCCAATACATAATGACATCTAGATGTCACTCCAAATTGAGCGACATCTCAAGATAACACCATCAATTTGTCATTATAATGTCAATAACTTCCAACTAAACAAAAATAATTTGGACAGCATTAGTATTTTCTAATATCATAACATTGAACCAAACAAATATCTATTGATAAATAACAATGACATTTAGATAACATGACATCAAAATAACATTGATATTGAGATAACACTGAACCAAACGCCCCCCTAAATTCAAAGGTAGCACCAGCTTCACACACTATTTTCCTTACATAATAGAAAAACCGAGCATCAGTCGAATACACAGCGTTTCATATAGTTAACAAAGCTTAAAAATATGGCTAATAACGAAACAGCAAAGACTACCCAGTAACACTGATGGCTGCAGGTGCAAAATAGGTACTATGACCTATTAACTGGCTCCAGTGCTTCAATCATCACCACGCTATTACCCCTAATAACCTGCAGCGATCCAATAAAACAGCGACGAATGACGAATAGAAGTGAATGAGAGCTCTTGATCGAAAAGTTCGACGTAAGCCGGCAATGACAATGATGGCAACAATAAGCAAAATGTTAGGAAGAATCTACATACCACCATTCCTATATCATTCTTCTCGTTGCCGTTGACCTCGACGGTGTTGTCTATAACAAGGTTCATGAACTGGTCGAACCCACGCAAAGTGCCGACTACCACGCGGTTTGCATTCAACTTAACTGCAGAGAAAATGAGGTTTTAAGTTCCCCTTGACAGCCCACTGTATATCTACATTTGCAAGTTTAGATGACTTCCCCTTCGGTCCATCATTCTCTACGAAAGGCTAAATTAACGATAATGACGAAGGTATTATCCAAAAAAACAAAAAACTATAATGATGAAGATGAAGTCTAAACACAGCAACATTATAACCCAAGCATATTAAGATTGGCCAAAAGCAGTTATGCTGCAAAATTATATTCCCGTTTGTTTGGCCGTTGAAAATTAACCTGGTTTAATTTTAACCAGGCATATCATATCACACATAAAATTTAATATTAAAAATTAACTTTATTTCACATCCTACACACGTTACTAAAATAATAACTAACTTATATCACATCTATCACATATCCCAACATAATAACTAACTTTATATCACATCCCTCACATATCCCAACATAATAACTAACTTTATTTCACATCATTCACAATTTTTAATAAAAAAATATCTCTATCTAAATTTAATTTTAACCTTGTTAAATTTAACCTTACAAACAAACAGGCAAGAGGTAAATAGATATGGGTGGAAAGAATTTAGTATAAGTTAGCAACTGTACTATTACATATTGTGTCCACCGATAATGTCAATATAGAAAACAAAGAAAAATAGCAATACATTTCATGACAACATAAATCAACGTAAGATCTTTATGCAGACAACATGAACAAATTTATCTAAAGTAAAACATTAATGCTTTTATAGGAAAATAAAATCTAAATCCATGTTATAAGAAGTCATCCCTTCATACATCACCTCTATAGGAAGTCTTTGCACTCCTTTACAGGCATCTCACATTAAACAAAAACAAAGGGAATTAAACCTACAGGCATGTTTGCTGCAATGCGTTTTGAAAAACAAATCTTATGTTTGGTTCATTGTTAATTAAAAGTTAAAGTCTAAAATGACATGTCATCCATTATTCAATGTGGTCTGAAAGGTTACCAAACTGGATGCCTACAAAAATACAAGTAGATTTCTTTTTCAAAATGACCGCTTTATGAGAAGCTAAAAACATTCAATCTGCTATCAGAAAAAAAATTCAACCAAACATATCCTTGTTAAAAGTTAAAACAGTATCTTAAAAAATACGTTTTGAAAATAGTCACATTTAAAAAAAATCTAACCAAATAATCCCAGTTTATTCCGAAATGAACCTCCCCTAATTATTTCAAGAACTGTACTGGCATTTAAATTTAATGTCTTCCAAATTATTCAAATAAAATAAAAAAAATAAAATTTTTATTGATTCCCCATTTCATAAAATAACAAAATGTACTTTACTTTCTTAAAAATCACAATTTACGGATAAGAGGATACATACATATATATATATTGCATCATGTGTTAATGGCATAGTTGCTCGAAACTTCAGGATTGAGGAAATCAAGGTCTGGAGAAGATAATGGAAGACTGAATAGTTAACTGCATCATGTGTTAAAAAAGAGGATATACATTGCATGTAGAGAAAAAAGGTTTTTTGCGGGTTGACAAGATAATCCGTCAACTCAATCCGATGGTAGAAAGGTTGTGGGAAAGAATTGAGCTGAAGGGAAAAGGGCAAAACTCAATTTTACATGAAATCTGATCAGCCTGTGAGAAAACCACATCATCACATTTTGCAACTTAAACAAACTAATACGAAGAACCAAAGACAGTGGCCTCATCGAGAGCTCCCCCGCAAGCTGAGATGCAGGATTTAGATATTGGGGACCATGCAATGAAGATCGCTACTCTGATAAGTACCCGTCTGATCTCTAGATCCACCCCTTTATATTAGGAGACAAATCGCCACATCATGAATACAATAATGGGAAGAAAGAGAATGTTACAATGAAAGGTCCTTTTGTGATAAAGGCAGTTTGAGGAGAGGGCATCAAAGGATTTCTAGATCCACCCCTTCTATATCAGGGGACAAATCGCTACATCACAACACAATAATGGGAAGAAAAAAAACGTTATGATGAAAAATCTTTCGTTTGTGGCAAAGGTAGTTTGAGGAGAGGGCATCAAAGGACCTCCTCTGGCTAGCAAAGACGACTAAGCCTCAAAAGCACAAGTTTTCTTAAACAGTGAGAATTTCCTCCCTCAAATCTTGCTCCAAGGGCTGTAGTTGTGTGGAGCAATAAAGCCCACAAAATGGCGTCTCACCTAGGATAGTGATTATGCCATGTGATAAGGAGGCAGCGACCGAATTGAGCCATTAATCGCTCTCCCGGCCTAACTTGTAACAAGTGAGTACTATCCCTTTACCAATTTTCCCTTCATGTCGAAGACCTAGATGGAGCCAAAAGAACTAACGCACTGAAGCACCTTTGTTGTCTCTATGGGGCTGAGTCTTTGTCGAGGTTGAAGCCTGAAGGTCCTTCATCTAAGTGAAGTGATGAAGTTGAAGCTCCGAATCGGGCCCTATTAGGAAAGGACCTAAAAATTCCATTCCTAAAGTGGTGAACGTCCATGACACATTAATGGTTTGGAGGTTGTCTAGTGGTTGACTGGAAATTTTGCATAAGATTAGCACTGAGTTTAGTGCCTAATGAAATCTTAAGCATTTTGATGCAAATTTGGTTAGAAATATCCCTATTGAATAATTTAGAAAGCCAAACTTCTTCCACTGGAGTGAGTACTCCACTCACCAAGGTGTACCACCTTTAGAACTTATTCGGCTTCATCTTATCAAACGCACTTCACCACGGGCCTTGAGTAACGACAACGATATAGGTGGTCATTGTGCAAGATATATCATGCCAAACTGAATATGATTCTCTGAGCATCTTTTAGACATTATGATAGTTCACATGTTTTCAAGTCTAAAACTACCTCATCTATCCAAAATGGTGCACTGACAATTATCATCAGTTCGGAGCAGCTTGGATGCTAAATATGGTGCTCAAGGTCCATACCGATATATCATGTTTTAGCAAGTATATAATAGATAGAGATTTGGTATCTAAGAACATGGACGATTTCTCAGCTTCTTGAAGCTTAGTAAGAGAGCCCTAGCTTTACGCAAGTAGTTTTCAAAATTACGTTTTTTGTTTGGTAGGCTCTATTAAGCCGTTTAACAAGAAGCATAGAAACATCATATACCTCAATATAGTGACTCCACGATCAAGTGTGACAAGCAATTAATAAAGTTTCAAAGCGACTTATTTGATCCCTGCTTTATATTCTAGAGCTCTATAACAATTTGAGATAGGGTTTGCAAATCATCAATCTTACCAAATTGGCAAACTATTTGTGACTGTGGATTGAGCCTGTCCAGATCTGCTTGAACCAGTCCAAAGCTAAGACAATGAGTGTTGCCAAACAGCCCACATTTGTAGGCATTTGAGACAGTCTCACATGTATACAAGGCATTCTAAAAACATAAGATGTGTTGTGTTGCGTCAGAGTTACCATCACAGGTGCCAAAGCGTAAAGCCCTAAGCTTCACAAGGACTAGGGCTGCAAGAATAATTAGTTTTGCAATATGAGTTACTTTAGGACATTTGAGTTGTGTTGTAAATCAATTGATTTAATTATTAACGGACAACAATTTACAGGGATTGGGAGTAACGTTGGCTTGTTCAACAAAAGGATTTAAGGTTTCTTAGTTGTTAGGAGTGTTGACCATAGGGAAGTTTTGATGAGGAAAAATAGATGAAGGGTTTTCATAGGTTTTCAATCCCACATGAGAGCACCAAATTATTGATGAGATAATCTCAACTCAATCTGATAGTAGAAAGCGGGTGGGAAAGAATTGAATAGGAGTGGAAAAACTCATCTTTGCATGAAACCAAAATGTCAAACTCTTGTCTTCACGTAAAACCTGATCAATCCGATAAGAAACCACAATGTCAAATTCAGCGATTTAAATCCACTAATACGAGGATGAGATGAATACAGGAGAGAAGAAATGTGTTACAATGGAGTTGTTAAGCTCCATAAATCTCTCAAAGTCAAAGGGCTCAAGCTAAAGAGAACTACGAGGAAGAGTCCAATGAGAAGATGAAGGTTCCAACCCTGTGTAACTCTTTCTTCCTTCTATTTATAGCTTGAAGACAAGAAAACAACATGATGAGCCCAAGACAAATATCCCACAAACTGGCATTGCTTTTGAGTGGTTTTGAAAAACTATGGTGGCTCTGACAGCTTACTGATACTTGGGTACCTTCTACGACGTAAACGTCTTAAGGTTATGGTGAAGGAGGAGATAATTGGTTCAATGTAGTCTTGGGGAAGGCTTGGGGGAGTCCTGGGAATAAAAGTTTCCTCAAGCTCCTATTTCACATCATTCCTTGACTTTCGCCACAAACTTAATGAATATTTTATCCCTAAGGGCCAGTTTATTTGACCATTGAAAATTAACCTGATTTAATTTGAACCATATCACACCACATAAAATTTAATATTAAAAATTAACTTTATTTCACATCCTACACACATTACTAAAATAATAACTAACTTATATCACATCTCTCACATATCCCAACATAATAACTAACTTTATATCACATCGCTCACATATCTCAACATAACAACTAACTTTATTTCACATCATTCACAACTTTCAATAAAAAATATCTCTATCAAAGTTTAATTTTAACCGTATTAAATTTAACCTTACAAACAAACAGATCCTTAGTTATATGGAAGGCCCAGATCCAAAGTTGATATTGTTATAACTCTAAGAAACCTCACTCAAAGTTTAACATTAGATTATCAACATAACATTGGGCTTTGTTCGGTAAGAAGATAAAATAGATAATTTGGTTAATTTTTTCAAATATTTTCCAAAAATGAGTATTATATGAAATAAAGTAAATTGGTTATATTAAAAATTATGTTGGATGTGAAATAAAAAATAATAATTTATTGAGAATTATTTTAGATGTGAAATAAAGTAATTGCTTAATGTTGAAATTTATGTAGGCTGAGATATAAAATAATTTTTAAAAATTTTTAAAATAAATTAAAAATTTTGGGCATGGCTAAAATTAGCTGAGGGTGTTAATATGAATCGAAGATCGAAAATCGATCAAAAGTTAAATCGATTTTAGAACTAATCGAAATCAAGTCAATCTAAACGAGCCAACTAACAAACAAAAAGTTCGACACGATGATGATTTCGAGGCCATGTAGGCTTGGCTCGATCCAACTTGATTTCAGCTCGATTTAAAAAACATATGATATATATAAATATATAATACATATATATAATATATGTATATAATATATATAATATAAAATATATATGTTATAATATATATGTATATATTAAACCGAGCTGATCTCGAGTCGGATCGAGCAGAGCCTATCCGGCTCGAGATCGGTTCAAAAAGTAATTGAGTTTTTTTTTTTGAGCCGGCTTGAAATCGGCTCGAAGTCAATGGGATCGACTCAAGCCGGCTCAAAGTCGAACCCAATCAACTTCGAGTTGATCAAAATTTGATCGATCCGATTTCGAGCTGAAATTGATTCGGCTCGAAATCGAATAGATAACAACCCTAAAATTAGCCATGACTTTAAACCTGTTACCAACAGGGCCATATGACAGTAAATAAAAAAAGCCTTCCATATTGTTTTTGAAAAAATTCTTTTTAAACTTTGAGTCTGACTTTAACGTCTTATCCCTTCGATACCTTACTATAATTTCAATATTCCTGGGGACTGGGCAGGTTGTATTGAGTAGACTTAGGTTTAGGCTAGGTCAATCGAAACAACATAACCTTCTCATCTTGTCCAAACTTGACTTGACCTGACCCAACCATAAGGCCTAAATTCTTGGAACAATTTTGTCTAAGTTGAATCGAGCTTTGTGAGACCCACATGATTATTAACAAATATGACTTAATTTTTCATTCACTTATTTTTTTACATATAAATACACAAAAAAAGTTTAAAAGCACAATCAAATTGTTGCTCTTATTAAAAACCTATGAAAATGGAAAATATACAAAAATATGTATTCGAGATGATTTTAGCAAACTATAGATTAAAAAAGAGACATTTACATATATGTCAAACAAATCTTTAAATATTGCATCTTTTAAATACATGACACCCAATGATTCAAATTTTGTAAAATAGGTAGAATGTAGGTAACATTCGAAGTTTTGTAGCATATAAGTAATTGTCCCTTAAAAAAAACATGATAAATCAGGTCAGGTCGAGATGGGTCAAGCTAGTCATCACTAACCAAAAATGATCAGGTCGGGCTAGTCCAAGATAGAAAATTAGGTCTAATAATTATGTAGCAGTCTACTTTTCGAAACCTAGATGCACAAAAAGAAATTTAACATGAACTACAAAACAAATTTAACCGATTCACTTTGTAGTGATAGTCTTATGCATAGTAAAAAAATACTTATACAAAAAACAATAAAACATGCCATTTTCTATATAAGACCATGTTTGGCGCGAGAACTAAAGCAGTACTAATTTTAAAAAAATAATAATAATGATAATAAATAAATTTTTATTACATTCTACACAAATTTTCAATATAAAAAAATATTATTTTATTTCACATACTTAATTATTTCAATAAAACTATCAGTTTTGTTTCATATCCTAAACCAAAATACTTGAATCGCGTATTTTGATCTAGAATGTGAAATGAAGTTAATAATTTTACTGAAAATAAAAGATTATGTGAAATAAAATAATAAATTTATATTGAGAGTTTATATAAAATGTAATGAACATTTATGTATTATTATTATTATTTTTTAATTAGTACCATTTTAGTCCTCACAACAAACCGGGCCTAAAAGTAAATTGCTCACACTGAATTACAATATGCTGATAAAGTTATAATCAAACAGCTGAACAATTATTAAAAACTGTCTTGTACATGTCAAAATCCATCCCTTTAACTTCTCACCAACATTTCTACAACTTCTTTAATATTAACTTGGTAATACTCAGGAATAATGATTTATAGATTCTAACGAAAAACTAAGTTACAGAAATTAGTAGGAGTTATTTTAAGGCTTCACTCACCACTTCGTGGTTCTCTTGAACAGGCTCAATAAAAAAAGCAGAAGGCTAATAAAAAATTATCCAGATAAATTTAACAAAGAATTACTCAGGTTTGATACATAAGAGCACCAGCTTCTATGTAGGGAAAACTACACCAATAGACTGTGTTTGGAAAAAGCGTAAAAAAATTATAAACTATGAACAGCTTATATATTTAAACTTCTTAGCCTTTGACGTGACCTAAAATTTTAAGAAATCTTCTAATTGGCATATAATTCAAGTAGTTTAAACAGTTCTACACTGCTTAAATTCTTAAAGCTGCCTAAACACCAACATCATTTAGGTCCGCCCCGAAGAAGCTTTATTTTAAAAATATGTGGCTTACAACCAAATGCAACCTAAGACTGAGCAAGTGAAAATGGCATGATCAATTAGCCATATAAGCACAAGACCCACTTTATAGTTAAAAGTGGTATTGTTTAAAGAATCTAATCTTACGAAAAGTTGCAAGCCAAAGTATTACACATAAGACTTAAAAGAACTCCTTAATAGTATTTTTGGATCAGAACTATACATCAAGAGCTACATAGTATAAAGTTAATAATTAAAGAAACAAATGCAAAGGTCTCTGTAATCACAAAACTTCTGGTAAACTCTTGTTAAACGTGGAGCTTTGCACATATATTTCAATTCAGCCCAATAAGCCAAGTCAGGCCTCTCTCATTCAGTTAATACTTGACGAAATATGAGCTCTGCTTAACTAAAAATAATGTTCTCAAGAAAATTATCACTTTACTTGGGCTGTCAATTATGTCTAAACCCAGAGCTAGCTGGTTCTCCCCAAAATGCATTGAGGTTAAGTGGTGGTCATTCAAGATATTCCATTGTTGTTATGATACATAACATATATAATTTGTATGAGATATTTATTAAATTTGTAATTAATTTAACTCAAAATTGATTGAATTTTAATCAACTAGACATCAAAAATGTCAACTTCTAGACGAGGTCCCTTTGCTCAAACATTTTTTTGAACACTTAGCTCAAACTTGACTAGATGCCACAGTAAACTGTTTATATAGACTTTCTCTATTTCGACCTTGCTGACAAACCAACGAAACTTTTGGAAAACAGCAATAAAAATCAAAGAACATAAAAAGCTCAAACTGGATAATTGATTTATTAGAAGCACAAAAAGTAGAACTCACTCTGCAGATTCTTGTCCATGTACCTGCAACATCGGTTCAATATTCAGAAAACGGGAACAAAGCGAAGAAAAAAGACGATACGAAGCAAGACGAAAGAGAAAGACAGCAGAGGACGAGATCACAAAGACTCACTTCTTAAGATCTGGAGGCTGGCCCGACCTGCTCATAGTTGCAAGGAGGAACAAGTTCTAGGGTTTCCACCAAGTTTTCCTCGTTCAGCAAAACGGAGTTGAAGGCAAGAAAAGATCAAACTTTTCGCTTCATGCACATGGAGGAAGGATGCTCCGACGATTTGCGCCTATCCGTGGCGAAACCCTAGAATGTGCGCGTGATTGAGAAAGAGCGGAACTCCCCTTATAAACTGAGAAGTGCGAAAACCTCAGCGATCGACTATGGAACGGCCGTGATGAGATTTTGATGATGGGCCTCTTTGTCAGTTGGCCCAGCCCACACAACCATCATTAGATTCAAGCTAAAATTAAAATAAAATTAAGCGTATAATAAATATTTTTGAAATTAATCTTTTTATAATTTTTTTTTTAAATAAATTTATAGTTATAAGAGTCACCCTTATTGATGTCTCATTAGTATAGTGCTTTACTGCTTCCACTTCTAAAAGCTTACGGGTAATAATTTTTAGGGATAATTACCTATATACTACATAATTTAATTTTATTTATGTCTTACCCATTTATTCTTAGTTAATTATGCTATGTACACTTAAAATATTATAAAATCTTACATACACACATTTTAACTTATTTTTATTATAATGAGTAATCATAATTTTTCAATAATCTAACTATAGTTATATTACAAAAAATTTGAGCTGTTCATCATATTAATTTAAAGATATTTAAATATATTTTGAGTGAAAATCCTAAAACCTTAATGTTTAGGTGGCGGCAAAGGAATGAGACATCCGCGACGTGAATTGATTTTAGGAGAAATCAGCGCTTTAGTGTAGTATTCGGGAAGAGAAAAATATGTACCATTAAGAGTAAAAATATAATTTTAATGATTTACTAACAGATTTTTTTTCAAATAGATTTTGATTAAGTTTTAACTCAAATATGTGTATGTAAGATTTTATAATATTTTGAGTGTGCATAGCGTAATTAACTAAGAATAGATAGGTAATACATAAATAAAGCTAAATGGTGTAGCATGTAGGTAATTATTCCTAATTTTTAATGCTTCAGCCAGTACATTAACTCTTGAGTTAACTCGAAGTTTACTATGCATATGGTTATCTGGTGTTCTTTGATTTTCATGAGATTTATGTGACGTATTTAAAAATAGTACAGCTGTTATTCTATTTATTCGAGTTGGACCTTTCAACAACCACAATTCAAGTCTATGCTTTCGAAGAGGTTAACTAATAATTTTTACGTTGGTCACTTTTGTCACGTGTAAAGTACAAAATTGAAGCTCATATCTCGATGCAACAATGCAAAACATGAAAATTTGGATATTAGCAGCCAATCCGCAAAAAGGAAGAAGAAAAAAAAACTAAATTTTAAATATTGTGTGAAGTATATAAAAGATCAATACTACACAATTAAATCAATATGAAGATCGTTAGTGCAGGATAAATTAAACAATAAATGAAAATCAAATAAATATTAATCAATTAGAATCAAAGTCAAACTTAAATCCAAATCTTATATTTTATAATGCTAAATCCCTTTTTACTGACTCTCAATCAAAGCTTAGAATATTATAAAAAAATAAAATAAACATATTAAATACAATAGTCATAATACTTAGGGGGCATTTGATTTAATATTATTTTAATATTATATTATATAATCTAGATGTCATTTTTTATTATTTAATAATTTTATAATCTAATAAAAGATTTTTTATAAATGTCATTGAACCAAATAATTATTTTCTCTAAATTAATAACATAACATCAAGATATACATTGAACTACAACACCCTCTAATATAAAAATTATTAAATAATAAAAAATAACATGTACATTACATAATATATATAAGTAAGGGGCGTTTGTTCTGCGACTATTATCCTTTCAGTGTTATATATTATTTTTATAATTTTAGATTGCTTATTTTCTTATTATTTAATAATTTTATAATCTAATAAAAGATTCTTTATAAATATCATTGAACCAAATAATTATTTCTCTAAATAACATAACATAATATTAAGATAATATTGAATCAAACACCCTCTCTAATAAAAATTATGCAAAAATTAGATAGATCAAGTGTACATTTATTTCAGTTTATATTAATTATGCAAGGAAAATAAGCTACAAATGTTCTTTTTAATGCATCTTGGAGCAAACAGGACCCACTATTATTTTATACTTTATTTACTTCCAATATTATTAATTTTTAACAAGCACATTTATTCTATCAACTTATTTTATTATTATATAATAAATATTATAAAAATTAATTAACTTATTATAGTTTCATTCAAATATATATATGTAACCAAATTTTGATATCTAATTATACCGAATAACATGTCATTTAACCGTTAAATCAATGAAATAATACAGTTCAATTGAATTTTTATAACATCGATGGTTCGAAAATTTTATAATTTCTCTTCTTTCTACATGTCATATAATAATTTAAAATTAACTTATTTATGTTATTTTAAAGAGAAAATTATATCAAATGTCACTTAAATATTCTTATATTATATATTTAACACTAAAGTCTTTATAATATTCGCCGCTAAAATCTTATGAATATTAACAAAATAACATATTATTTATCTTAATAAATATAATCATCATTCATATAGAAATTTTTGTTTGTATTTTATATTCATGTATTCAAACAATATAATACCTTTTTATAATCTTCATTTCTTATTAGATTTCATCTTGGTCAATCAGATCTTTATAATTAAAATTAGTGAATCAAAGTTAGTGCGTGGCCCTTTGGTTATGCTATTAAAAAAAACAAAATATTATTTGATTTGCTGCGAACAAAAAAATATTATAAAATTATCATTAATAAATAAATTTTAAACGTCAATCAATAATTAGGTAATATATATAATATATGTCACTCGAATATGTAATAAAAATAAGTAAAATATATATCAAATATTAGAGAAATTTAAAATAACAAAAATAAGTTAATATTTTTATCTTCTAATATAATAATATTGAAGCAAATAAATAATAGTACATAGATATTATAAATATTTAAATAATGCTAACATATATCTAGATTGCATCGAATCAAAATACTTTTTTAGACTTATTGTGCTATAATTGCCTTGATGAAATAGAAATAGAATGAAATAGAATTTTCATGGCATATGTGTTCTTAAAATCTGTTCGACTCTTTGAAAGGACAAACGTAAGTACAACTTTAATATAAACATTTTAACCCTTATAGGTCCTGTTTGGCACAAAGACCAAAATCAGGATCAAAAATATTATTTTACTAGTTTAAAATAATAATAATAATAAATAAATAATTTTTTTTAATCAGTCTACACAAATTTTAATATAAACAAATATTATTTTACTTCACGTACTCAATAATTTTTAATAAAAATATCAACTTTATTTTATATCCTAAACCAAAATTTTCGAATCAAATATTTTGATCTAGAATATAAAATAAAGTTAATATTTTTATTAAAAATTATTGAGCATGTGAAGTAAAATAATATTTTTTATATTAGAATTTATATAAAATGATTAAAAATTGTATTTATTATTTAAATTAATACTATCTTAATTCTGATTTTGATCCTCTCGTCAAATTGGGTCTCCTATAGTTAAACAAATAAAAAATATATTTTCAAAAGCTAATATGCAATTTATTTTATTTTATTTATTTATTTTTTTATTGCATGCATGCAACTACGTGTTCTTTCTATGAGAATCTCTCTCAATCCTTGTGCCTTACAGTCTTACTCTGATCTCTCTTCTTTTTCTTCTTTTGAGATGAATAAGAGAGAGAGTTGAAATCCAAGAAGGATTTGCATGGGAGAATTCAAAGCCCGTTTCTACTTAGAGGGATTTGCATGGGGGAATCGGATGCTCAGCCCTAACGGCTACTTTATTTTAGTTCAAATTTGAAAAAGTGTTTTGACCAAAAAGCCCATTAGCAAAAGCTGACCATCAATGAAATATATATACATATCCTACCACCTACACTCCATGTTTGGCGTGAGTACCAAAACATGGCTAAACAGGACCAAAATAATATTAATTTAAAAAACAATAATAATAATAATAAATAATTTTTTAAATCATTCTACACAAATTCAAATATAAAAAATATTATTCTACTTTACATACTCAACAATTTAAAATAAAAATATCAACTTTATTTCACATCCTAGACCAAAATATTTAAATCGAGTATTTTGATCTAAGATGTGAAATAAAGTTTATATTTTTATTAAAAATTATTAAGTATGTGAAATAAAATATTATTTTTAATATTAAAATTTGTGTAGAATAATTAAAATAATTTATTTATTATTATTGTTGTTGTTTTTTAAACTAGTACTATTTTGGTCATGTTTTGGTCCTCACGCCAAACAGGGTTAAAAACTTTTCATTGCTTAATTGTTATTCTAACTATTTGAAAGCATATGTTAGCTAGCTCTTATGCTCCATGAAGAAAAACTAAGACAATTCTATTCTAGTGCAATTTAGGTTAAGTTGTATAGCATGTTAACTATAAGTCAAGCGGACTCTCAAAATGATTTATAATGATTTGAGATTGTCATAAGTTGCGCGAAGTCTTTGATGGAACGTTTGAACAGAATGAATTTTCGATGACGAGAAACATCAATCAACTAAGACTAATTTGGTAGAAAAACAACATAATTAATATATCTAGATAAATGAAAATAGTGGCAGTAACTTTTAATCCACAAATTAAAAGAAAGTACATATAGAATTGTGGTGTTGTAAAGTGAAAAAATTATAAAGGAATACAAAATAAACTATCAAACCTTGGGGGACTTTTGAGTCAACATAAGACTGGACGAACGCTAAAAGCCAAAAGAGGCTGTAGAGGAGAATTACCTAAAGAGTTTAAAAGGGGATCTTTTACTTATCGTTTCTCTCTATTTATAGCTTTGAAAAAATTTTATTGCCACAATAAGATCTTTATATATGAATCCTGCCTAGTGAATCGAGAAAGATCTTTTTTCAAGAAATGTTATAAGCAATGTTTATATCAACTCTCTTCAACCAGTCTATTTAATCTCTATTTGATGAGTCTTGGTTATGTCTTCGATGGATTTATTTGGGTCTTTCTTCAATGGGAAACATCAACATGAACTTAAAATTCTATATAAAATGATATGATCAATATCTCATCCCATTATCTAATTTGGTATTTAAAAAAAAGGAGTAACTGTCAAAAGAATTAAGATATATAGCTTTGTAAAAAAAATTATAAAATATGAAATAATGTTAATTAACATATTAAAATTTATGTAGAATTTTAATAATAAAACTATTGTTTAATGTATATATATTGGAATTTGTGTGTAATAAAATATTAAATATTTTTTTTTTCATATTTTTAAAATTAAAAATTTTATTTCATCAAAAAAAGTTCCATCTGGTCTTACCCCCTTATAAAAAAATTGCTATAGATGAAATGACTATTTTATTTCATCTTTATTCTTTATAAAATTACTATTCTCGTATTTATCTTAGCTGAATAACTATTTTATAGGAATTTTTATTTCACATTCTATAAAATAGTTATTCTTTACTCTTATCTAAGAAATAGCTATTACTAATAAACTAAAAATATTATTTTAAAATTATCTTTATTTATATATATATATACATGTATGTACGTAAACACATGCATATACACAGATACATCATTATATGTATATTACATGTACATACATATTTATATAAATTATATTCATTTAATTATTTACGTAAAATCAAATATAATAATAAATAATAAAAAATTTATTAAGTTAAATTTATGAATATTTTAGTACTTTTCTTTTTTATTTCATCCAAATAAATAATAAAATTATCATTTTATTTTTTTAGAATTATAATTTTATTACAATATTATTATAATATTGCAAAAAAATTGAAATATTTTTGGAAAATTAATGGAATTGAAACATTTTATTTCAGGCCAACTTTCTCTCTATTTTTTTCCATTCTCCAACTTCTTAGATAAAACCATTAGATGTGTTTATTAATTTGCAATGACTACAACAACAACAACAACAACAACAACCAAGCCTTAATCCCACTAGGTGGGGTCGGCTACATGAATCCTTTGTTTCCATTGCGCTCTATCAGTTACCAAATTCTTATCTAAGTTTAAGTAACTAAGATCACTCCTTATAGTTTCTTGCCATGTCTTCTTTGGTCTCCCTTTTCCTCTTTGTACATGGGCAAAATCCAGTAACTCAATTTTTCTAACTGGAGCTTCAATTGGCCTGCGATTTAGATGTCCAAACCATCGAAGCCGACTTTCTCTAATTTGCAATGACTAATTTTAATAAAATTATAGTTAAATTTAAATAAAAAAATTTTTTGTTAAGAATTATGTACAATTAAAATTTATGAGAGATAGTAATATAAATTAGGGGGATTTACATACAGAACACTTAATTAATCACAGATTACGT
>KZ453612.1:1406346-1445570 GCA_002786265.1 Apostasia shenzhenica
TATATATATATATATATATATATATGTTTACTAGTAGTTACAAAAGACATCGAAATTACAAATAGCTCCTCACTTTGATTGAGGAGTGGGGCATTTGACCCTATAGACTTGGGATTTCTAAGTAACTTTTGAAAATCATTGGCGATTATTAGTGGACTTTTAATGCTTACAAACATTCTTTTTCTCATATTGTCATGCTTCTACATTATTTTCATACAATCAGAATAACTAAATATATTTATTTATAATTTTTTTAATCTCAGTGTGTTGATTAACTAAATTTTATCAAGCACAAAACTTGTTGACTAAGACAATCATTGTATAAAACTGAGCATTATGAAGAATCTACAAGTAGGAGAATAGGGGTGGTAAAATAGGTCAGTAGGTCAGGTTTGGGTCGAATCGAATCCAACCCGACCCGATCCTACCTGACCAGCCTCAACCCGAACTCGACCCAGTTATTAAATATGTCAAAATCTATGACCCGAATTAACTCGATCCATTTAATAAATGAGTTGTGTTGGCGGGTCGATTTACCAGTTTATAGAGTATTTTTTGATAAATGCCCAACCCGACCAGATTATGCCCAACCCAAATCCGACCCATTTAATAAATGGGTCAAAATTCATGACACATACTTGAAATTATATAGTATGTCCAGCGTAATCTTTCTAAGTATTTTATGGCGTGTTTTTAAGAAATAAATAATATGTAAAATGATATGCTTGATTGTTGCACGTATATGTTATATATCGATAAGTTGCATACAAGTTATTAAAATCTATGATAAAAATCACCTAGAATTCTGAAATTAACGGTAACATAATTAAGTTATATGCTTTTGCAAATTATATCATTTTTTATGATTCTTTAAAAAAAATTATTTTTAAATATAATATGACAAAAATACCTTCACCCTTCTCCAACCACAGAGATTGCTGCATTCCCGCAGTTCCTGCACGGGTGGCCGCTGCTCGTGTGTACGGTCACTGTAGGTAAGGCCGCAACGTCTGAGTCGGCAACAATACTGTTGCTAGAGTGGGGAAGGAGATGTGTGAAAAATGAATGACATAATTATAGTAATTTTAGATTTTTATAAATATTTTTTAATGGAAAAACTCGATTAAAATATTAATGTCGATCTCAAAACTCCTATTAGAAGATTTTTTAAATCAAGAGCTTACTTGATACTTTTCCCTACCCTGGAGACTTATCTTATATTTACCCTAAGGCCTTGTTTGGCTCGAGGATTAAAACAGAACCAAAATGGTATTAATTTATAAAACAATAATAATAATAATAATAATAAATAATATTTTAAAATCATTCTATACAAATTTAAATATAAAAAATATTATTTTACTTTACATACTCAACAATTTAAAATAAAAATATCAACTTTATTTCACATTCTAGATTAAAATATTCAAATCGAGTATTTTGTTCTAAGATGTGAAATAAAGTTTATATTTTTATTAAAAATTATTGAGTATGTGACGTAAAATATTATTTTTTATATTAAAATTTGTGTAGAATAATTAAAATAATTTATTTATTTATTATTATTGTTAGTATGTGAAGTAAAATATTATTTTTTATATTAAAATTTGTGTAGAATAATTAAAATAATTTATTTATTATTATTATTGTTATTTTTTAAAATAGTATTATTGTGGTCTTGTTTTGGTCCTCGCGTCAAAAAGGGCCTAAATTCTAATTGCCCAAAGTTTTAAAGTGCAGTTGTTAAATAAATCAAATCAGAATTTTTTTTTTTGAAGATAAATCAAATCAGATATTGGTGCTCAAGAAATCTTGCAAGTGGTGAGAAAAAGAAAATTAACATTCAATGAGAACTACTTTTCTTCACCCTTTTTGGCTTCTGTTAAGAAATGTCAAGTGGTTTCAATGAGTAGTTAGAGATAGTGATGTTCCATTTATTGCAGAATTATACATAATTTTCAAAAACAATATCTCATCCTTGCAATAATTAAATTCCTCAGTACTTGAAAATAATATTGCCCTTAACTTTTGATGAAAAATAAAAAATAAAAATAAAAATAAAAATAAAACCTAACCACTTGTTTGGCATTTAAGCAACCCATTTATCAACTTGCATTTTTATATTTTTCTTTATAAATTAGCAATTCTTTATATGTTTCAGGACCACTAAGTATAAATCAAGGGTTCTGTTTCAATTTTTTTATTAAAAAACATTAAAATATTATGGTGAAAAATCATACCAAGTTTTAATTGGGGATTTATTCCAAATTTGTGTATATCAATACTTAATGTGATTTAACTAAAAAAACATTTACATTTATTGCCCCTCAAAAAGTTTTTTTTTTTACAGGCGATATCATTAAGTAAAATACTTATAAATAGTACTCTATATTTTGAATTTAAATTTACAAACCATATTTCATGCTAACTTTTTTTGTTATTTGTTATTTTAATCCAACTAACGTTAACACATATAATGAAGATTACATCTAATTTTTCATTAAAAAGTTAAATGTAAACTAGTGCTTAAATGAAATTCACTATTTATATTTATCATCTCTATTTTTTATAATTCTCTTTTATTTTAATTTTTTGTTCATTTTTAGAATCTATTTTTTGTTGATAACTCCATTATTATAAAAATTCGTAAAATGAGCTAGATGATAGTTATATGTATTAATCATAGTTAAGTTAAAAATATTATAAATGAAAGTTACCATGGGGATTTTACTTATAAATTTACATTTAAAATTAAGAGTATCGCCTATAAACATTAAATATTTAAGTTACGGAATGCTGCTTATAAATATTTAAATTAAAGGATGGAACATGTAAGAAAGGCATATTTGAAAAAAAATAGAAATAATATTTTTTTAAATAAAAGATAAATAGTACATAAGTCTATTTAATTTAGATCTATGTATATTAAATTCTTTGTATTCTTTTATGATAGCATTTGTTAAATCACCCTCAATTTGCAGTGCTCTAGAAGAATTTATCTACACATATTTTTAAGAAGACCTATTTAATTAAATTGGAAATATGGGATACCAATTACACAAAAGCTCAAATTAGGAGGACTTATGAGCAATTTACACTTAACAAACCTAAAAGGGTGATGATAGTTATATCAAATCAACCAGTTCACTTAAATGATTTTTAAATTAAAAAATAATTCATTTGAGAATATTAAATTGAAAAAGAAAAAAAGAAAAAATAAAGATCACATCTTGATACTTTGCCACATGCTTGATCTCTAATGCCGGGAACTCACAGCCGGCGATGCGGGGGTCGTCTCCGGCGAGAAGATGAGCTGACCGGGGGCGAGGATGCCAGCCGGGTCGTACCGGGCCTTCCGGTCTGCAAACCGGCGCCAGCCCTTCTCACCGAAGTGGGCCCGCCACTGGGTCTGGTCCCTGTAGTGCGGGATGTAGAGCTTGAAGTCGAAGCCCGCCGACCGGCACCGGTCGACCACCGCCCGGTTCTCCGCCAGCATTTCCTCGACCGTCGGCCCGACCGGCTGCGGCAGAGCGAACCGGAGCAGCGCCACCAAGTAGAAGATCTCCCCCTCCGGCAAGGCCACCGACATCCTTTCGTCCCACCTTCAAATTTGCAAGAAGAAAACAATAAAAACCAGCTAATTACAAAAATAGCCCTCGCAAAAATTTAAATTCCACTTACTTCCTCCTGAGCATGGGGTAAACTAGCATGGGCCCGCCGATCCCATGGCGGAGGATCTTCCTGAAGATCTCACGGTCAAAGTCAACGATGTCGGATGCAGAGACCAAGATGTTGAGCCAGGGGTGCGGCGTGTGCCAGCTCCCGTTCGCACGTGCCTCCACCTCTGCCCGCTTTACACGTGTTAGAAAATCTATGTATGGCACGTGCGCGTAGAACTCCAGGCCTCTGATGTACCTCAAACGCTGCAGCATCTCAGCCGTTCGCTGCTTAGGGGCAAATTCGTAGTTATGCATAAATCCAATGAGGAATTGAAGGACTAGAATGCCCCTAAAAATCAAAGAAACTCATATGTCATTTTTTAAAGTTTGTCTTTTTTCGTATAATCTTTTAAAAGTAATTCTTACAAATAATTCAACAAATAATTTACATATAATAATTATCATTAGTATTATTTTATCGAAAATACCTGATCGACAGCATCAACGGCATCGACGTAGTGCAGAGCGACCTCTAGACAGTAGAGAAGCGGGCCAGAGTTGGGCGGGACATGGGTCGGATCAAAGGAATGTCGGGCCTGGTCGAGTGGGACCGACCCAAATCCATTTACCGGGTCATGCGAATTAACAAAGGCGAAGCCCTCCACGTAGTCGAAAGAATTCGGGCCGGCCCGGCTCACCAGTGATTCAGCGTCCGACGAGTAACAAGCAAAGTCATTGTACACCACCCTTATCCACTTCACCTGGAGGGAAAATAATGAATTCATTTTCCAATTATAACCCTAGAGATATTTATATCTTCCTTTGCAGTTAAACGTGAAAAAAAGTATTTAAGAAGGGCTAATGTGTAAAATATCTTAACAGCAACGAAAATGACTGTATTCTACTTGTCAAATTTTTAATATTATTTAAATTAATTTAAATTTCAATGAATTTTAAGGATGGATAGATTTAAAAATTAGACTTGACTTAAATGGAAGAGATTTAATTAAATATTACATACATATTAACTCTTCTTTCTTTTAATGTTTAAAGACTCTGCATTCTATCACAATTAAATGCAAAAGATAAATTTATAAAAATATAATAAGTGATTATAAATGTCTCTTTGAAAAAACGCCAACAATTAAGATCAAATCTAGGGTATGTTTTAAATATTTCTACAATGAAGTCTTTTCTATTAACTACACTTTTACATAAGTTTTTGAATTTCTCAATTTAATTGAATATAAAATTTTAATATTTACATTTATAATGAGCATAAAATTAAATGAGTATGGACTAATATGAAATGTCACCAAAACTTGAAGATCTCCATATAATTTACCCTTTAATAATAATGGAAAGAGAAGTAATGTGGTGGCGTGTAAAAACTCTTTGGCTCAAGTGAATTTTCGTCGAGTAAAATTAAAATTTTCGAAATCGCATAAAATTCGATCAAATTTTTCACGACTTCAGAATTTCTAACGCAAATGTTCATCCCTAGTGGCGTAGAATGACCGCAGCGGTGAACTTACCATATCCGGGGCGGGAAGCAACCTGATCCACGCCCGAGTGATGACCCCAAATTGCCCGAGGCCGCCGAGCACGGAGAAGAAGAGGTCAGCGTCCTCGGATTGCGGCGAGCACAGGTGGCGCTCGCCGTCGCCGGTGACGACCTCGAGGAGGCCGACGTTAGCCACCTGAGGGCCGTGCCGGAAGGCCTGTCCGCTGACCCCGCCGTTCGACAGAGTCCCGCCGACCGTGAGCCCCAAATAATCCGTCCACGAAGCCGGCGACAAGCCGTGCTCCGCCGCCGCCCACTCCAATACCTCCTCCCACAGAGCCCCCGCCGGGACATCGGCGTACTCTCCGGCGACGAGCTGGATGGGGCCGGAGAGCCCGCGCATGTCGAGGACGAGGCCGCCGGCAGCAGAGGCCTGGCCGTGGATAGAGTGGCCGTTGCCGCGAGCGGCGACCGTGAGGCCGTTGGAGGCGGCGAAGCGGATTGCGGCGGCGACCTCGTCCACGGTCGACGGTCGGATGACGGCGGTGGGTACGGCCCGGACCATGCCGCCGAAGTCGGTGGCGTAGGGCTCCAGGCTGGAGGCGGCAGGATCGGCGGCGGAGGCGGAGGAGGAGGAGGTGGTGGAGCTGCCGTGTTGGTTCTCGAGGCAAGCGATCATGGCGGCGGCGGAGTGGGAGTTTTCGATGAATTTGGTTGCGGATTTAATTAGCATTGGGGGAGAGGATGGGGCTGCGACTGAGTGGGGGCGTGGCAGCTGTTTAAATAGGGGTGAAAATGGCCAATGGGACTTAAATAGTTGTAATTTATTTATTTATTTATTTATTTTCTTCAATTTGACGGATAAAATTTTAATTTCCTTTTTTACAATATCCAAATTTTAATATCCTAATAATTGCTCATATTGTCAGTCTGCCGCTTGAATTCTTTCAGAAAAATATTCTGCATTTTTTAAAATTTAAGTGAATAATATTTTATTCTGATCAAACAATTAATTTATAATCAAACTCGTTGAACTAACTGATTTAATCTAATTATTAAAAAGTGAATGGAGATATAAATTATGCAATTTCTTGTTTTAATTAAAAAATGATTTAAGTAGTTCTTTTTATAGAAGAATTACAGTTATCAAATTAAAAAAAAAACGATCAAAAGATGATATATGATTCCCTAATTTGTTTGTGTGCACTCATCTCTGTTTGTGTTAAAAACAGATTTTTTTTTTAATTAAAAAAATAAAAATAGTTGAACAAATTTGTACAATGAATTAATTTTGATGTCCAGTTTTTGCTGCTGCTTCGCTAGGAAGAAGATGTAAACTTCACATAATCACACGTACTAATGTACCCTTATCATATAAGTGAAATATGGCGTAAGTTTTTTATGCTATAAAATAATAAAAAGAATTTCTTTATTATAATAGAATGCAGAGTTCTTTAATATTCTTTTTATTTGAGAACAGAGAAATAAATAAATATATTTTAATATTATAATATAAAATAATAATATTTTAATATTAAAATTTATATATAATGTGTAATAAATATAAAATATTAGTTGAGCATTTTTTAAAAATTTCGGATGATTTTTTGTTTATAAGTAAATTTGAATAGTTTTAATTTCAATGCTAGAGCCTAAAAATTCACCAAATATATCTGATGGGATGTTGTGATTCATGGTCTTTTCTAAAATTAATAAGTAAATAAATATATAAAAGAAAATAAAGAATAAAGCATACTGATTTGTAAGAAGAGAGTATTTTATCAAATAGTTTTTGGGTAAATTACATCCAGGTCCTTGAGTTTAAGTGTTATTATCACACAGGTCCATATTTTTAAAATTATAATATCGGGGTCTCTAGGTTTTCGAAAATTATCATCTAGGTCCTTTTTAAATTTTTTTATTATTAAAAAAATATTAAACTTACCATTATACACTTACCCTCCCTCTCTCCACCAGATTTGGCAGCCGTGCGTTCATCGCACAGCCTCACGCCGCCTCCGGCGGCCTCGCGTGGCCGTACGACACTGACGGCGGCCGTGCTGCGCCGGGCGGCCGCACGGCCGCCCATGGCCGCTCGGCCGTGCGGGGCCGCTGCGTCACTGCGTCGCACTGCCGTGCGGCGCACCACGGTCGTTGCGTGCTCAACGGCAGTGCAAGGCTACGCGCGCAGTGGCCGTGATGCAGTGTCGCTGGATAGCGCGACGCCGCCCCCGGCTGCATCGTGCAGCCGTGCGACGCGCCATGGCTGTTGTGCTATCAGAGGCCGCGCGACACAGCGGCCTCGCGCTGCGAGGCTCGGTGGCCTTGCGCGTCCGCACAGCGCGGCACGGCCGTGCAGCGTAGGGCGGCCGCCAGCAATGTCGTGCGGCCGCCGGAAGCGGCGTTGGGCTGCGCTTTGATGGCGCAGCTGCCGGATATAGTCGAGAGAGGGAGGGTAAGGGTATAACGATAATTTTAATATTTTTTAATAATAAAAAAATAAAAAAAGGACTCAGATGATAATTGTTGAAAATTTAGGGACCCCGATGTTATAATTTAAAAAATGTGGACTTGTGTGATAATAATTATTAAATTCAAAGACCTGAATGTAATTTGTTCAATAGTTTTTATTTACTAATAAATTGCCATGAAATTTTATACTTATTTATGTTGTCATATGTACTGTCACTTAAATCTTAATTAATAGCACTAAGTACGCATATTTATTATATATATATATATCACGGAGGGTACTTTTGTCTGTAACATTAAATTTAATAAAATTAAAATTAAATTTAAATAGAAATATTATTTTATTAAAAATTATAAATAATGTGAAATAAAATTAATTATTATATTGAATATATAAGAAATATGATATAAATTAGTTATTATTTTAGTAACATATATAAGATGTGAAATAAAATTAATTTGTAATATTAAATTTTATGTGTAATATAATATATTAAGTTAAATTAAATTAGGTTAATTTTTAACTTGAAAATAAACAGAACTAAAATTATTTTTACTTTTATTTTTTTTCACTTAGGTCCTTACTCAAAGACTATGGAGACCTATTAAGTTTCTGTTTCATTTAACTTGAAGTCCAGCTTGTTATAAATTCTAGGAATTTAAATAAATATTTCAAAAAACATTAAAGACTTAAGTAAAATATTTCAAAAAATGTAAACAAAATGTAATTATATGTAGGTAAATTATAGGAATCTATTAATAATTTTTTATATATATAATAAAGTTTGTTGAATTTTTTTTTTGAAAGTTATAAAAAAGTGGAATAAATTTTATTATTATTATTATATATATAGAATATAAAATAAAGTTATTTTTTTATTTTAAAATCTTTGTTAGATGTGATATAAAATTTATTTTAATACTACATATATTTTGATAACATTAATAAATAGATATACTCACGTATATTTAGTATTAATTTATTAATCACGTATAATCACTGAATTATTTTTGATAAGAAGACATTTACGAAGAGATGTATCGTTTAAAAATTATTATAAATTTGTGAAAGAATACATATATTAATTTATTTGGTCCTCAATCTTATCCATTAAAATACATTTTACACTAATAGGATTGAGTTGAAAAAGGCTTGAAAGAACTACATATTTTTAATTATTTTATTGAGATTAGATATCAATAGTTGTAGGTTAATTTTCAATTTAAAATTTTTGTATTTTATCAAATGTATATCTTTTTAACGTACATAATTAGAAAAAATTTTATGGCATTTTGTTTAAAAATTATTTTAATATTATTTAACTTACATTCTTATATCTTGTGATAACTAACAATATGGAAATGGAGACTGGTGTGTTTGTTTGTAAGGTTAAATTTAAGAAGGTTAAAATTAAATTTAGATTGAGATATTTTTTTATTGAAAGTTGTGAATAATGTGAAATAAAGTTAGTTATTATGTTGGGATATGTGAGGGATGTGATATAAAATTAATTATTATGTTGGAATATGTGAGTGATGCGATATAAGTTAGTTATTATTTTAGTAATATGTGTAGGATGTGAAATAAATTTAATTTTTAATATTAAATTTTATGTCTGGTTAAAATTAAACCAGGTTAATTTTAAACTCCTAGACAAACGGGACCTCGAGTGTTAATTTTTTATATAGAAATTTTTTTTTAATTTTTCAAAAAAATCTGATTTATTTGGCTTGTCCTTGTCCAGAATAATGTATGGTTCATAATTTTGACTATGAATCAGACAATATATTAGTTTTTAATCTGATTTAATTTTGTAACATTGCTTTTGATTACTAAAGTAAGTACATATTTTATGTAAGAAATATTTCTGATTCTAAAAGTACAACAATAACGATGATAGTTAAGCCTTAATTCTACTAGATGGGGTCAGCTATATGAATTATTCGTTTTCATTACACTCTATTAATTAACAGATTCTTATCTAAATCTAAGTAACTAAGATCACTTTTTCTAATTTCCTATCATGTTTTCTTTAGTTTTTCACTTTTTCTTTGTATATGGGCAAGATCTAATAACTCGAATTTTCTAATTCGAGTTTTAATCGACCTATGATTTATATATTCAAATCATCTAAATTTATTTTCTCTAATTTTATCTTCAATTGGTGCAACACTAATTTTCTATCGAATATACTCATTTTTCATTATATTCTTTCATATATATCTACACATTCACCTTTACATCCTTATTTCTGTAATATTTATTTTATTTAATTTTTTTTTTTTGCAGACAATTATGATTCTAAAAGGTAAAGGAATAAAATTACAGTGTGTTAAAAGGGATATTGTTAGAACTTAAAAAGTTCAATGCACTACATATTATATTTGATAGGACCATAAATAATTTGTAAATTATTGTGTTGCTGATAAATATAATTCAGATATCATTCATAATAATTCATTTCATATTATTATTCTTCACGATTGTTTAATGTTTACAAATTGGAAAAATTGTAACGTGTTTCTTGCAAGTTTCAATTTAATGTATGGATGGAAATAAATGCTGCACACTATTTCTTGTAGAATGCTTCACCCCTTTCCTCATTATAAGAAAACCAAAACTTTTATCAAAAAAAAAAAAAAAAATCAAAATCTTGAGAATTGCTCAAATTTCAATTCGAACAATTCTTGTTGTCAGTCTCAACTTAAATTATTTAGCAATATTCTACTTCGAGTTTCATTTCGATTCGAGTTCGAACAAGGGTTATCTTGCTCGATATAAAACTCAAAATAATATATATATATATGTGATTATATATATCTGTTAATAACTTGTGGATATTTATATGGATTTATAATAAAATTATTTTTAAAAGTATAAATAAATGAATATCTAGTCAACTCAATCTAGAATAATTTCGAGTTTGAGTTGAGCTTGAATTGAAATTTTAAGTTCGAGACTGACAACAACACTATTGGGGGCACATAGATCGGCATAATCTAAAGGCTATATTGATATCAAAATTCAAATTCAAATTGATTATAGCTAATTAGAAATTTTAATATTAGTTATATTTAGATTTAATTTGATTTGATGAAGATTTGAAAGCCTGTTATATTTGAAACTGATTTCAGCATTTAGTATTGCATTTTTAAATTTCTTTATTAGACCTTCATACATAAAGAGACTGTCTGGTATTGTATTAGTTGATTGTTATTAATTAATGAAATAAATCCAAAGTTTTCTAAATGCCTAAAATCTAATTCTTTTTTATTACTAATATGCATTTCCAACCTTTATATTCTATAATCTAAAGAATTGAAAGCACTTAATTAAGATATGTATGTAATCATCTTAGTATTAATATCATCTTAGTATTATGTCATGTTATTTAAAGAAAATAATTATTTAGTTTAATAATATCTATAAATAAATTTTTAATTATTAATTAAAAAATTACATTTAAATATCATAACATATAGATTACATGACATAATATTAAGATAATAATGAACAAAATGCCATTAATATTATTTTGTAATATTATTTAGATATTATTTAACTTTTTTATAATATTTAAATGTTATTTTTAAGTTATAATTTATAAGTTTAATAATTTTAATTTTATAATATCGTCCATGTCATTAAATAAATAATAAAATTTTTTAAAGATTAAGACATAACTCAATAATTTTTTCTAGCACGGAGTATTTAATGTGGGATTAAGGTTGAGCCAATTTTATATTAAGCAAGTTGATTTCAAGTTAAATCAATAACAATAATTAAGTCTTAATTCTATTAGGTGAGGTCGGCTACATGAATTATTTATTTTCATTGTGCTCTATCAATTAACAAACTCTTATATAGATCTAGGTGAGTAATATCACTCTTTATAGTTCTTGTTATGTTTTCTTTAGTCTCCTCTTTTCTCTTTGTATACAAAAAAAATTTAATAACTCAATAACCATCTAAATCGATTTTCTCTAAGATTATTCTTAATTGATGTGACTTCAATTTTCTCGCGGATATACTCATTTTTTAATCTATTTATTCATGTATACTCATACATCCACTTTAGCATTCTTATTTCTGCAATATTTATTTTATTTGTATATATTTTTTCTTTATAGGTCAGCATTCAGTACTATATATAATCGCTGATTTTACTACAATTTTATAAAATTTACTCTTAAGTCTGGATAAAATTTTTCTATCGCACAATATACCAAAAATATTTCTCTATTTTACGCATCCTTATCTTACTAATAACATCATTATCTATTTCACCATAATTTTGTATGATTAATCTAAAGTATCTAAATCGCTCACTTTTTTGATAATTTGATCATCAATTATCACATTATCAATGTAAGTATTTTTTTTTTAAATGTGCACTCCATATACCTTTAAATTCTAAAATATTCTTTTAAAACTCAAGTTTCGTGATTTCAAGTAGAATCAACTATAATTTAATTGATCATCGTATAAGTTACCACATTTATCACAAAATTTAATAATTTTACAATTATATAAATTTTAATATTAAAAATTAATTTTATATTATACCTAACTCAAATTTTAGTATTAAAATAAATTTCATTTTATATTTTTTATATAGATATTAAAATAATTTTATTTTATATTAAATATTTTTATATTAATATTTCACATCAAACTTATATACTAATAAATCTACTCTCTCTCTTTAAGAACTACATCCTCAGGTCAAGCTAGAACTTTAAAGTCAATTTACATGCTATAAACTATAAGAAAAACTAATTTATTCAATTATTAATGATTTATATTCAATTTTGTTACATGCTTTTGATTATATTTTATTTATTTTCCCATATGATTACTTGGGCTTCTTGCTAAATATCACTTTGCTCTTCCTTTTTGACCTCTTTATGAAAGTAAACACCTCACTATGTAATTAATAAAAGGAAATAAAATACATATAATTATTTTATTCCAAATATATAAAAAATTTGATATCAAATTAAATCATATGTAGGAAGCATAACAGGAAGCATTCATAATTTGAAAAAAATCATGAAAATAAAATGTGGAGTCTCATGTTTACATGAAAATTCGAAAGATTAAGGGGGCGTTTAGTTTAATGTTATTTTGATGTTATGTTATGTTATCTAAAGAAAATAATTATTTGATTTAATGACATCTATAAATAATCTTCAATTAAATTATAAAATTATTAATCAAAAGATAACATTTAGATGTCATGATATCTACATTACATAACATAATACTAAGATAACAATGAACCAAATACTCTATAAGAAAAATCATAACATCGCCTTAGAGATTGGCAGGATCTCTGTTATTTTTTTTAGTAGAATGAGCTATTTTTAGATACAAAATTTCGTTATCATTAATATTAAAGAAAATATGGGCTTGACGTGGGCTCGGTGTGGGGTGCTCATCATGCTCATATTCTTTGGAGTCGCAATCTCTATATAGATGTCCAATTTATCACCATCTGCATGTAAGTCGTGTATCCATCATAAGTCGTTTGGTGGGACCAGTGAAAGGGATTGTCACATTGTCCTGATAAAATATAAGTCGAAAAGTCTTCTCAAATAAATAAATTATTTAGATCTTATTAAATAAAATTTTTTTTAGATTTTATGAAGGCAAATAAGAAGGCAATGAGTGGAAGCTAATAAAGTGGACTTTAGTTATCTCTCTTTATTTTATTTATTATCAATATGTCTTTGCAGCTTACCTATAATTTCAATTTAATTTATATCTTTTAAAAAAAAATTATTTTGATCTTCAATATTTATTAAAATGCTTGAGTTATTTTAAAAAAATTTAAAAGTAAAATAAAATAAGAATCTATATGATTCCTATAATTTTAATTAAAAAGTTAAATAAAGATTTTAAAATTATAGATAAAAAATAGGGATAATTACCTTTTAATTTTATTTATGCTTTACTCATCCATTCTTAGTTAATTACGCTATGCACACAAAAAATATTATAAAATTTTACATACACACACTTGAATTAAAACTTAATCAAAATCTATTTGAAAAAAAAATATTCAGTTAGTAAATCAATGAAATTATATTTTTGCCCTTAATGGTACATCTTTTTTCTCTTCCTCAATACCACACTAAAGCGCTGATTTGTCCTAAAATCAATCCACGTCGCGGATGTCTCCTTTCTTTGCTGCTACTTAAATATTAAGATTTTAAGATTTTCACTCAAAATATATTTAAATATTCTTAAAATAATATGATGAACAGCTCAAATTTTTTATAATCTAACTATAATTAGGCTATTGAAAAATTATGATTACTCATTATAATAGAAATAAATTAAAATATGTGTATGTAAGATTTTATAATATTTTGAGTGTGTATAGCGTAATTAACTAAAAATAAATGAGTAAGATATAAATAAAATTAAATGATGTAGCACGTAGGTAATTATCTCTAAAAAATATAATTATCAGTAAATAATTAGTCCCAGATTATTTTGTCTCATCCTTGTTATGTGACAGGGACAGGAGGCCCAAGAGCAAGATATTAAAACTTTAGTTTCGGTTTTAATTTTAGTCTCAATATAAAAATATTATTTTCGAAAGTTTTAATATTTTGGTAGGTTAGATGTCGATAATTTTAGTTTTTTTTATAAAGTATTTAGATTTTAGGGTAATAGCATCTGGGTCCCTCTAGTTTACTCGTATGAATAAATAGGTCTCTCGAATATTAAAATGTAGCAAACTGATCCCTCTAGTTTGATGAAATATGCATAAAGGTCCTTGAGCCGTAACCGACGTTAAAATCACCCTCTCTCTCCCTCCCGCATCTCTCTCCTCCCAATTCGCGCGCACGGCGCCGCCGCCGAACCCCAAGCAGCATGTGCGACCCGCCGGCCGGACGGAACCCGCGGCCGCCGACAGATCCACGCCGATGTCCCGTGCCCGGATCGAAGAGAGCATCGGGCTCATAGGCGATGATGGGCAAGCGCGTCTCTCTTGCTCAGACTCGTCGACGAGTCGCGCGCGCGCCGGCGGGGTCCAGCGACGTTCGCGCACCGCTGGCGCCGGCTGCCGCGCCGCATCGCCCCGTGCGCAGGGATCTGGAGGAAAGAGAGAGGCGCTCTCCCATCTTCTCCCTCCGACGCTGCCGCACGGGAGGCGCAGGCGCGAAACCGGTCGGCGACCGCACTGTGCCGACGCGCCACTGGGGTCCGCACAGCTCCGCTGCAGCGCCTTGCACAGCGCCAGTCGCGGCGGTCGCCGCCTAGCGCCTCCCATGCCGCAGCCATCGAGGAGAGAGGGAGGCGCCTCTCCTCTGTTCCTCCGCATCGCTGCGCACGAAAGGCGCCAGGCGCCGACCGGCCGCGGCGAACCGCGCTGTGCCAAGCGCTGCCGCCGGAGTGTGCGACTCCCACACGTGCCGCGCTCGCGCACAGCGCATGCTGCGCCGACCGGTCGCGCCTGCGGCCTCCCGTTGCGCAGCGATGGAGGAAGAGGGAGGCGCCTCTCTCTTTCCTCCAGATCCCTGCGCACGGGCGATGCTGCGCGGCAGCCTGGCCCGCCAGCGGCCGCGCGACGTTGTCGGCGAGTCCTGAGCAGAGAGAGGCGGCTGCCCCGTCATCGCCTATGAGCGTCTCTCTCTCGATCCCGGCGCACGGGCGACATCGGCGTGATCTGTTGGCGGCCGCGCGGCCGGCGGCGGGTCGCACACGCCGTTTGGGTCCGGCGGTGTCGCCCGTGCGCGACGATTGGGAGGAGAGAGATGCGGAGAGGAGAGAGAGAGGGTGATTTCTAACGTTGGTTACGGCTCAAGGACCTTTATGCATATTTTATCAAACTAGGGGACCAGTTTGCTACATTTTAATATTCGAGGGACCTATTTGCTCATACGAGTAAACTAGAGGGACCCAGATGCTATTTACCCTAGATTTTATAAATTCAAAATTTAATTTATTAATAATTATTATTAAATATTATTTTTTAAATAATTATGTAAATTTTATGACACATTATACAACATATTAATTTAGACTGAGTTTTTGAGTTGGAGTTCTAGTAATTTTGATATTTTATTTTTTATATTTAATATTATATTTTTAAATTTTTTTATGAGATTTTTTTATATGAAAAGGTCGTCTTGCATTTTAATAGTAAGTAGTATTTGATGAATAAAATTATATTTGAGTTTTCTCACATACTTAGATCCGGATTAAGGAGTCAATATTCCTGTGAAGGAAAGAGTATGGTTAGTTTTTGGTAAGAATCCTTAAATTGGACCAGTTATCCGCTTAACAAAAAAAATCTCTTTTATTTATTGTTCTCTTTTTCTCGAGATCATTTCTGAGCACTCGCCTACCTCTGAAGCTTGCCTGCTACCTCGCCGATCAGCGTGAGGTGACTCGTCACTTTCTTCATCGTTCGGCTCACTACTTCACCCAAAAAAAGTGCCGTTCGAGCACACCGACCCGAGCCGCCTGCCTCACCCGCGCTGTTACTATTTGAGTTTCTTTGATTAAAATATAATATCTTTTCTGAATCAGATTAATCAGATTATTTGATTTCAATATAAAATTATTTTTTTGATTTAAATTATTCATTTGACTTTAATTGCGTGATCTGACATTTATTTGAGTGATAATTACTGTTGAATTTAAGTGTTAGACATCTTTTCTAAATTCATGAACCTCAAATATAATTTATTGAATTTAAATTAGCGCTTTAATCTGATTTGATAAATTATTATTTATTAGACGATTCAATTTAATTTTAATATTAAAATATATTAATTTATCGAATTTAAAAATTTTATTTATCATATAATTTATTTAAAAAATATTTTATTTTTAATTAAAAATAATTTGCTAATTAATTTTACTAAATATAAATATAAAATACTTCCCGCATCACCCACCCCCACACTATGCTGCAAGAAATGACATATCCATAGTGTTTCTCACTGTTCGAGCTTTGCATGCTATACGATATATCTAATTTTTGCTTTATACGACATGTATAATATCTTATGAAACATAAAATATGTATTTTTTTTTCATTTATGTGTTTCATTTTTTATCAAAATGTTTGTTTTGCTTCGTGTATCCCGTACCGCTAGTTCTGGATGGCTGAAAATATTGTTTCTCATAACGCAGAGCAGGGTGCCCCCTACTCGCTCCATGTCACACCTAGGAACAACAACGGAACGAGTTTGGGTCAGATTTATAAATATCCATACATGTCCCGCTATATATTATTCATTACCCATACCCGCCTCATACCCGTTTCCGTCCCGCCCCTATTTTAGTTTTCACAAACCCATACTCATCCCGTCCCATTTCCTCACTAATGTTAATAAAAATCAAATTATTTTACTTTATTTGAAATAACAAAAATCGTAGCCACATGGTGAATATTACACTATGAAAGCAAGGCCTTATATTTCTTCATTTTCAATGGACTCTTCTTATTTGACTCTCTCTCTCTCTCTCTATATATATATATAACGGGGCGGGTATAGTTGATTCATACTCGTACCCGCCCCATTTTATAATGGGGCGGGGTGGGTTGCGGTTCGCAGGTAAAATTTTAGTACCCATACCCGTCTCATTAGGGGTGGATCAGGGCAGTTTAATTGGGCACGAGTACAAATTGCCACCCCTAGTCACCCCACCATTGGTTGTCGGACATCCCATGGCCTTGGATGTCTGCATCCAATAGTAAGGTTTTAAAACTCGATTTCGATTTCGGTTTCAGTCATAAAGAAAAGTATTGATTTCTGCAGTTTTGATAGTTTCAGATTTTTTTATAAATTATTTAAATTTTATAAATTTTAATTAAATTTTTTTTAATAATAATTATTGAATATTATTTTTTTGGAGAAAAATGAGCTTCAATAGCTTCGATCAAGTTTTAGTTTGATTTCGGACATTTTGGCCAAAACTATCGAAACTCATTAGCTTTTTCGGATCGATTTTTACCCAAAAACTACCGAGTTTCTGTAGTTTTGATCGAATTTTAAAATCATGCCCAATAGTTTCTCTTCGTGAAGAGTGACTTTAGTGAAATAAGTTATTTGCGTATATATTTACTTTTTAAGTATTAATAACATTATTATTATATGTAATAACTTTAATGCTTGAAATGAATTGTTATTTACTACAAAAGCCCAAACACTTAGCTCGAAAAAAAACTTGAAGCTATACTCAAATTAGAGCGAATATTAGTCGATTCGAACTCAAAAAGTAAAACTAGAAATGAAGTAAAGTAGCTCAAAGTCAACCTATTTTACTGTAGAAGCCATACATGACATAGCAATGAGGCCAACAATGGTTGATATCAATGTTGGGGAATTCTAAAAATAAAAAGGTCCGACAATATCGAGCTCATATGAAACTGAATGTTCATATTTTGGCTGCAAATTTCAGAAAAGATTGAAGCTTCTTTTTTAAGTTTGATGTTTGGGTAAGGATTCCGAACAATTTAATAAATGAAATTATCAAAAGATTATCGTCTAAATGTAGAATATACAAACAGAGAAGAAGAAAACAAGAAGGAAAAAGAAGAGCGAGCTATGTTTTGAAACATTTTCTTTTCGAAAAAAAATAGAAGACTTCAGGGGACTGGAGCAACACTTTAAGGATGAGGCCTAACGCGAGCAAAACTGAAGTCAACTGAGCTGAGGAGGTGAGTCAATGAATTAGAGAGGGGGATCGATCAAATGGAAAATACCTTAGCTAAAGAGAAAGAGAGAAGATCGCCTTTCATTCATTAAAAGCAAGTGGGATAGGCGACCTGCATTAATTAGAAAATCTTTAAGTATGAGCTAAATGATCAATCGACACATACCTAAGAACAGCTTACCCTAAACTAATGACGGCCACCCTAAGTCTGTAAGCTAGGCCATACCATGAGGGAATGGCTAGTACGTTCTCATTATAGCGTAATAGGTGAAATGAGCTGGGGTCTCCTACGTGGAGGCACGTCCAAGTATGCTTCTTAGATCGAAGCTATGTAGCTAGCTTGCTCAAGGTTTTATTGGTTGGGGCTAATTTGACTTGATCCCGCCTATATTGTTCAGGAGTAAATTGGACTGATTTCGTCCACCTGTTAGGTTAATCTGATATGGTGTCCCAATTGCTCAATATTTAATATATTTTTTTTAAGTTATATAAGATTTTTTTTTTATATTTAGTTATGTTAGAGTTGATTTTATTAATAAGAGGATATTATTGATTTAAAAATTTTACATGATTATTTCAAGATAAGAACATTGGCATCCGTTTGGTAAGATTTCCTTTTGTTATCTGATAAGAATATAATTTTGAATTGATTTAGGTTTTTTTTTTAAATTAAAAAGAAAAAATATTTAATATTATGAGGTAAAATAATTTTTATTTAATATTAAAATTTATGAAATAAAATTAATTTTTAACTGAAATATGTTTTGTATGAGAAATAAAATTAATTTTAATATTGATATATTTAGTAAAAAATTTAAATATTAATATTAAATTTATATAAAATGTTTTTATAAATTTTTTAGATGTTTTGCACTTGAGGTTTTTTTTTATGGTCTTGCATAAAAGCGGTAGCTGCAAAGTATTGGCTGTTTCCTGCGCGGCAGCCGGCAGCAGATCCTCCGAACCCAGAAAGATCATTCGTTTCCGTTGCCACCCAAATCCCGCGTCCCCCGCTCCTCCCTCTCTCTCCCAAGTAGCAGCTCTCTCTCTCTCTCTCTCTCTCTCTCTGTCTCTCTCTGATATTGTGGTTGTGCTCTTCTTCTCCATGGATTCCTTCCAGTTATTGAATACTGAAAACTAGTGCAGTTTTCTCCTCCTTCTGACGTGGTTGCGCAGCCGCAGGAAACGAATCGGAACCGCCGGCGTGATCGAAAATCTCTGGCCACCATGGATCGCAGGGCTCCAGCATTAACTTTAACCCTATTTTTCATCGGGCTGGCCTTTTCCCTCTCATCCGCCATTCTATCTCCTCTTCCCACCCCCGGTCCAACCCCCATTCATCCTCATCACAAGCAGATCATGCCCAAGCCACACCTTCATTCGCCGCCGCCTCCGCTACTCGAGAAGCTCAATCTCGGGAAGAAGCTGGGCCTGTTGTTCGCCGCTATCGCCGTCGCCCTTCAAGTTGTTTTCGCTGCCTTCCTCATTTATAAGAGATGGCAGCTGAGCAAATTGGGGAGGAGGTACAGAACATGCGTCTCTTCTTGATTTGTGCGCTTTGGATGTCTCGTCCTCCAAGATGAAATTCTTTTTTAGTCCCAATTTGAGGAAAGTGCAGATTCGGATTGACTTATCGCTGGTGGAAATTGGGGGGGTTTCTGATTCGAGAGTTGCTGCCTGGCTAGACATCCGGTATTTCTTTGGTGGCTGAGATTTGAGCTTCTACAATGAACAATGTAAAATTGGGTACATTTTGGTGTTCGTTTCATTGTATATTGATTGTTGTTATTGAAACTTCTTACAGTATACTGGTAGTAGTGATTGGTTCTTTAACAAAATTTTCCTGTGTTCATTGACTGATCTATATACTTTGGTTGGTTAGTTGCAGTAAATCTTTGCATAGCATAATGGAACATACATTTTTATTACGTTCTTCTCCACCTGAATCCAATAAAAAAAAATAAAGTTAACATCTAACTGGTGGCATGTTTACATATCTTGATCTTGTAGGCATTTGGGGAAACTCACTTCCAAAAACAGGACTGCTATTGAATCCTGGGCTTCAGATTGCGAAGCAATCTCACAGATACTGAGTGGTTTAATTGGAAAATAAAGTTCATGGAATTATTTCAAATAGGTCAACTTGTGTTGTCCATTCATTTTATGACAAGTTTATATTCATGGATCAATTTCTTAAACTTACATTTTAGGTTCTCTAAGGACCTAATATGGTTTACTGAGGGTAGCATATCCCTGCTGACATTAACATATACCAAGTATTTTCTCATATCTATTTCCTTGCTTGTTCCTGTGGTTATTGTTTTACAAAGTATCTACCTACCTTGGAATGACTTCACATGGATGAATGGTTTTACATATTCTCTTTACTCATATCTTACAAAATATATAATAGTACAATGCCTCATGAAATTCAAGATACACTATGAGCCACCATTCTTCTCAATTATGTATGGAAAACATAATCTTATGAACCATGTATGATGTTCAATTTGTAGAAATGATTACTTTCTATGGTTTCGGAGAACCAATCTCGCTTGTTTTTTCACTTGCTACTATGTAAACAACATCTAAAGTTGTATTTCAATGGTTGGTTAACGTTGGTACATATAATGGCCGATTCTATCAATTTTACTTTAGATTGTTCCATTTAGCCCTTCTTGCTTAGTGATTCAGGTACATTTTGTCAATGCTAGTTATATCTTTATTGTGTTATTGATGTAAGCATGCTCTTGATGTTAGGGCTGAGTGGAACTGTATCGTCGTGTCCCTTTATTAAGTGTTTCTGATATTTGTTTGGTTAATACTTTGTGTGAGAAAAGAGGTGCTGGGCAATTTCTAACACCCAAAAGGGCTAGTTTTAGTTGGTCAAACTTAATGAATAAACTTGAACACATTTTTTGAAGATTGATTTGTTAATGAACAAGCTTAAACGTATTAATTTATGAAGTGTAATGATGCTCAATTAAAACTCGACAAGTGGCTCAGTTTGTGGTCAATAAGCAAGCTTGATCAATTGTTCATTAAGAGGTAGGGCTATTAACGATTCGATCTCGAGTCGATCTGACCTCGGCTCAAGATTGAATTGAAAGTTTTCGATTCTATTTCGATTCGATCCAAAGAATGAACGAGGAGAGTTCAATCAGATCTCAATTCGAGCTGGGTCTGACTCATTTGTTATCGATTTAAGCGCGATTCAAGCTAAAATCGATTCGACTTTTGATTAATTTTTTATCTTTTATCTAAATATTATGTATAAATATATTTGTTCATTCAATCAGCTTAAATTATGGCCATTCGCTTTGATCTATTATTTAAAAATAAAAATAAAATAAATAATTTACAATAAATATGATTTAAATGATTATAGAGAAAATTCTAATGAAAGTCTAATGAAGCCTTCCAGTAGACTGCTGAAAAAACTACATACTAAATCTAGTTACACATATAAATATATATATATATATATATATATATATATATATAGTATTTTTTATTTTTTAAATCGATCCGATTTCGAGCCATCTCGATCCGATCCTTTGCCGGCTCAAGATTGGATTGTTCTGCTAAGCTTGATTTGCGATCATAAAAGTATATTGTTCAATTGGATTGTTCAAGATTGGGTTGGTACTTTTATGACCTGAGCTTGACAGGTGATCCAAATAATTAGAGACAAGTTAGATCATGCATGAGTAGCCACATCAGCCACTTCTACGAATTTTTTTGAGGCATCAAAGTGGTAAAGCAAAATAAGGACACTTTCTAATATTTTGTGAAAAAGTTAGTTACTCCATCTCCTACTATAAAAGGGATCACTTACAGTTGTTGGTGTGGAAGTTGTTCTCGTCTATCTCTAATCCTAGGAGAGAGAGATGTTGAAGGAGCAAGGCTATGGTGAGAGTCACAAGAGCACTCCAAGTGATCGATCATTGGTGATGAAGTTCAGTAGTGAAGTTTAGCAGAGAGGAGCAGTGGAAGACAGCCAACCATCTAAAAGGAGTTCATCTCTTTTGAAGTCTTGTTTTTTTTTTTATAAGATGAAGTCTTTTTGTTGAAGATGAGAACTAATAAAGAAGTCGATCATTTTCTAGCCATCTAGAGACTTTTTTGAGTTCTAGGTAAGCACTAAGGAAACTCGAATCAGTCTTATACTATGCTAGTTGCTAGCTTGTGACATTCGTGATAGATTGTTGTCTTGTTAAAGTAGTCCACTGTGTTTCTTTTAAGTTGTACAAAATCCCTAGTTAAACAAGTGCACTAAATGAGTTGAGTTCAAGCAAGCCAATACCAACTCAAACTCAAATTCTTGATTCAAACTCGCTCGAAATCTAAAGTACTTTGAGTTGAGCATCTCTTTAGAAGGTTCACTCTGAGTGCGAAGTAGGTCACAGATCACTTGGTGGGGGTATTACTTTGTCACATTCATTGATAATTGTTCGAGGAAGACATGAGTGTATCATTTGAATATGAAAAAATAGGCCTTCAAGAAGTTTTGGGAGTTCCACATTATGTTTGAACAAAATTCAAAAGGCGTATGAAGTGCATTGTCACTGATAATGGTGGAGAATTCATTGGTCCCTTTGCATCTTGTTGAGGAAAGAGATTTCAACATTTAAGGACCGTGCCAAAGTCATTTGCCAAGGATGTTGAAAAATTGAGCAAGACTATTTTGAAAAGGGTTAGGTACCTACTTTTTCATGCCTAGTTGCTCAAAATGTTCTAGGCAAAGGAGATGATAAATGTTGTGGACCTGAAGATGGGCTTCCCAAACAAGTTAGGAGTGGAAAGAAGATTTTTCTAAAATGCTTGATGGTTCTTTTTGCCACACCTTCTTGCATATATTGAAAGATGAGAGGACCAAACTTGATAGCACGTGAGTGCATATTTTTAGTCTACTCACAAGGTAAATTTGGGTATAGGTTATGGGACAAAAGGCAAGACATGTCACTAGGAGTTGCGTGGTGTTTGTCGAGAATCAAACTCTCGAAGATGTGAAGGAGAGATGAGCCAATACTCTTTAACAGACCTCAACAACAAAGAACCGGCTCTAACGGAGGAGTCGAAGAAACTTCAAATCTTGACCTAGGAATTAAACTTCAGTGCCGCTGAAGAAGAAGAAATTGTCAAAGAAGAAGCAGCTGAAGATGAAGATGTGGTAGAGGCCTTCAAGAATGCGTCTTCAATAATGCCCGTGAAGTAGAATATCAGAGATCCATGAGGGTTCATTGTTCTTCGACTAGGTATCCCACAAATGAGCATGCGATTATTGTTTACAAAGTACCTATTTTAGAAGTTTTCACATAGTTCATTAATTTTACATATTTCTTACTCATATATTACTAATTTTTAACAGTACAATGCTTTATGAAATTTTAAGATGCAGATCAGTGGCCATTTTGTCGCTTATGTTATGGCAAACAAAAATACAAGCAACATATTTGGTTCAATTCTGAGAAAAGTATTATTTTCTATTCTTTTGGAGAACCAATCTTAGCCGGTTAAATCACTTGCTACTTTGCAGACCACATTGAATTGTTGTTTAACTTTGGTACATGTAATGGCTGATTCTATCATTTTAACTTCACATTTTTCCATCTGGCCCTTCTTGTTTAGTGATTCAAGAACATTTTGTGAATGCTATGATAGTTATTATATCTTTTTGTGTAATTGATGTGAGCATGCTCTTGATGTTAGGGATGAGCGGTATCGTATTGCTGTGTCCGCCTTACTAACATGTTTCTGATATTTGTTTGGTTATGTAGTAACTAGTTTTATGTGTTTTTCTGATACTTCATTTGAGAAAAGAGGAGTTGTGTAATTGCTAATACTAGGTTTGTGTTACTGTTGATTTGTTAAAACTAGCAAAGTTGAACACACTTTTTGAAAACTCAACTTGTTAATGAATGGCGTCGACCTTAAACATATTAATTTATAAACTATGAAGAAGTTCATTTAAAGCTCAACAAGTGGCTCAGTTTGTGGCCAATTAGCAGGTTGGATTAGAGATTCATTATAGGCTTGATTAATCACTTGATAATGGACTTGCTAATGGGCTCGATTAATTTTCATGTAATTTTTTGTCACACTATATTTTGTAATTCTATAAAGGGCACACAATTTATTGTGCTAATTATTTTATTTTTGCTTTATGAATAGTTTTTTTTTAAGGCTTATGAATAGTATTATTTGTGGGTTACTTAATTGTTCAAGCTTGGTTAACGGTTGATGGGCTTGATTTAGACATGATTACAAAAATGATATATGATCGATTGAGGTTTGAATTTGGACTTGATTGATAGCTTGATTTTGGGCTTAGCATAATTACTGGTTGATGTGTTGATCTCCAATTGAGTTTGTGCTCATCTTTTTTTGGTGTGAACCAAGCTTGAACATAGTTGTCAAACCTCAGTTATTTTATGAACTAATGTTGGAACACCAGAATCTTAAACAATGTTGAACATGAAGATAGCTTGGTTCGGCTAGGCTTGTTTTATAACTCCAACTGTCCGTGCTTCATTGTTCATTTTTATTTTTCATACCCTGTCTCAAGGTTAGAGGAAGGAGGGTTATGGTAAGCTAACGGTTGGTCAAGTTTGTGATGAATAATTTTAAGGTCTAGTGTGGATCCCAATTACTTTAGGGTTGTGGTTTTATTGTTGTTGTTCTTCTTCTATCTATTGCAGTGGCTGAACAATGCTGCTGGTGCTCCAGTGGCCTGATCACCAGGCGGGGCTGGCCCAAGTAAAGCACATAAGCAATATTTGATAGATCAAGTTGTGCATTGTGAAAAAAGAGCCACATCAAACAGAGTATCTCTTTAACTTGAATGCAGGAAATACTGTCAATTCCTTTCTTTTACTCCCAAGCGGTCAACTGCCACCTTGAAGACCGGGGCATGTAGGTACCCAAAACTTCTGCTTCTATTAGTACCTGCATAAAAACTTATATAAAAGCTTGAACTTTGAACTTTGAATTTCGAACATCTAATGATGCATCATCTCATTCCCACCGCATAATACTCCTTTGAGCCCAGGTCTTGTCATGGAGCTGACAACATGATAAAGGGCCTCCTTTATTGAGCTAAGGATGCATTATTTGGTATTCCAAAATATGCTAAAGTGATGCATAGGATCCCTTAAAGCCTCAAGACTCTCAGACTGGCATTGTTATATTGTATACCACCAATTTATGAAGGCAGTCATAACATGCATGCACAAGAATGCTTGGCTAATAATAAACTAATTAGAGGATTTTTTTTTTATTTGTTATGTTTCCTTGTGGAAGATGCTGTTTTTACTGTCTATCAATTTGACTATTCTTCTATCAAAAAATAAAAAAAAATAAAAAGAAGAAATACTGTTGTTGCCCATGTGGCAAACTGAGTTGCCTACAATCATTGTTCTTTGACAATATCCTTGTATTAGGTTATAATTAGCTGCACATGATCCCTTTACAATATATTTTAATTTATCCCTTAAGCTTTGATGTAAACATTTTAATTAACGCTTTTACATTCATATTATGGCTTAGAAGTAGTTATTAGGACTATAAAGTTCAACTTGATTGTTGTTTGTCTCTGGTCTGGATCATAGTTGACCCTGGTTGGAATAATGTTGTCAGTTTTAACAGCTTGGTTAGATTTCATTTGATTGAAATATTGCTATTTTTTTTTTTCGAGATGATGTTTCATTCCTTGCATGACATTTGAATCTAAGCAATAGCACTTCTTGACTTGCTATTAAACATTCAGGTTCAGGTTTGCTTCATATGTATGGCCAGAATTCTGTTGAATCAAATTAAAGCTCAAAGTTTACACCAAAGATGCAAGGGGGAGGCCAACGCAATCCATGGGTGATTGGTCAAATCAGCCCAAACCCACCCTTGGGTGTTCGTGCTTCCATCCTAGCCCAATACTAATTGGTTTAGGCTAGGGCCAATCAGGTTTAACACGATCCAATTTGGGTGGATCAATGGAGCTCACTATCTCCAACCCAAGCAAGGGTGCAGCCAACTCAACCCAGGGGGTTCAAATCAGCAGCCGAACTGGCCCTTGGGTTGTGCTCGGGCCAGGTCCTACATAACCCAACCCGTAGATCTTTGTGATCCCTCGAGCTTCTAATTAGATAACAGTCGTTAAGCACTACCCTCAGTTTCTTTCCTTGTCACACACAACTTTTAGCCCAAAAATATTTGCTTGAGTAGGAGAAGCAAATTACCAGTCTGCTAATAGTACCAGTGCAATAGCATTCTTGTTATGTGCTCTGATGCTCTCTCACCTGGTCGTCCCAATGGAGCCCCCTATGAGAGTATGGATCTCCCGAGACTAGGTGAAAATTAACACTATACGTTGTGGTTTTATCTTCCTCTTATTCATGACTATAGATTTTATAGTATTGGACTGAGAATCATTTCATTCACATACGTGTGATGGGCCCATAGGATGAGAATAGCAGTGAGAAAACATTGAACTTAGAGTTCACAGGGATGAGCAGAGATACGACAAACAAACAAACAAACAAACAAAAAAGAGCACACTTGCTGATGAAAAACATGCTCCCAAAAGAAGCTCAAAAAGGCGTCTCCCTCCCAGAAACTGAAGAAGAAACAGAAGCCGCTGGATCACTTCTCAAATCTCCTATCTTCACTAATCTGTGAACACAAAACCATTGAAATATTCAGAAGGAGAAATCTATGACTTTAGTAGAGAAGATTCAGCTATGAGAAGAGAGTCTAAGAAACCATTTTGGGAAGGAGATGGAGAGCTGGGTCTTTGAGTAGGAGCCGTTCTCATCTTCCAACTCCATCCATGATTCCTTGTTCTTCTGCGGCCACTCGTCAAAGAAATGGCGTAGAGGCCTCTGCCTCTCCTCTTCCTCCTCCTTCGACAAACAGTAACCGCTTTGCTTTCCTTCTACCATGGAACTTGTCCCCAGAGGTTTCAACTGGAGTGAACTTTCAGAAAAGAAGCTGCAACCCTCCAAGTCCTTCATCCTATAAGAAAACAAATGAATACAGAAGAACAAAGAAAAAGAAGAAGGGAGGACTTAATCACTTTCTTACCTGTAGTCTCTATCCATTGAGTAGGATAATGGGTCCATATGAAGAAGAGAGGAAGCGTTTGGATAAGGGTATGAGAGGTTTGCAGGGAAGGAGGAAGAAGATGAGTTCTGAGTGTTTGATGATAGAGATATTTCCACAGGCTTTCTTGAACGGTTCTTCCCTCTATGCATGTGCCTCTCACAGTATTTAGAATCCGGATACGCCTCCTTGGAGCACCTCCATTTCTTGCCATCAGTCCTCCTGCACCTCCCTGGCTCCGGGTCCTCTGCCTTCCTTCCATATCCCGCCTGAAAGCAGCTCCATCCCACTATGGAAGAAGAAGAAGAAGAAGAATAAGTGAGGTTAAAACTGAGCGTATATGAAAGAAGTGAAGAAGGTAAGGTGAGCTTACGTTGTGCTTGAGGAGAGAATGACAGGGAAGGAGATGCTTTAGCAGATTCAAGGAGGAAGCTTCTTCTTATAGGGATGATGAGATCGGGGGGTATAGGGCTGCCAGAAACCATATACTTGTAGATGAGAGCCTGGTGCTCCAGCTCCTGCCATTGGGAGGCAGTGAAGGGATATCTTGAACTGCTCTTCTCATTCATCATCATCATCTTCTTCTCTCGAAGGAACCTACAATGGAGAAGATTGGGGAATGGGAGCTCCTGCTCCTCCCTATATTAATACCCATATGGTTAGGTTACTTCATATTATGTATGTCAATATAAATACGTGCATCTGCAAACAGGGAGGGCTGTTTGTAGCTATACTCATTTGACTCAGGCGCCTTTGGAGGGATGGTTGGTAGAGTTAAATTTTATACCTTGGAATGAGGTTTAAGTGTTAACATATGTAAATCCCCACTAGAAATGGTGGAGTTCGTGTTATATTAGACCTGCCACACAAACCTGCCCTGCCCTACCCAGAGTAATAAATAATATTCTGAAATTTCACATAAACCTAAAATTTTACTAGATCTTTAGCTTGAAGCCTACATTATCACAGCTTCTATTAAACAAAAAAAAAAAAGTTTGATGGAAAAAAAAACTTCTTTCCCAAGCACAACTACTAATACTTTGAAGTTTTTCTCAACTTAAGAAGTGAACATTACATTGCTTAACTTCTATTTTCATTAAAATGAATATATTGACTATTTTGTTGTTTTTAATTAGATTTTAGATGTAGTGGCCTATATTGATATTTCTTATAGGCTTGTTATAATGAAATGCTTGTTTAGAACTTTCATGGGTCAATTATGTTCATGAAACACTAATGTCAATATCTGTGCCACTCCTACCTTCAGTAGGGTTGTAGCTGGTGATAAAACCTCTATACATCATGTTTTTAGGCATGTAATGGGTCATTCAGTCAAGGATGAGAAGCAGAGAAGGAGCTGCAGAATCTTCTTTCAACTTGCATGAATAAATCACAGAAAAGACTATTACTATACTGCTGCTACTGTGGTGCGACTCAGACCACATCCCAGACTGTAACCTTAACTCTATTTTATTTTATTTTATTTTATTTTTAAACAGAGTTCTGTGAGCAAAATGGAAGAAAATAATAGCTTTTTGATTTTGCTTAAAGATGGGTTTTTGATAAGTGCTAATGGTGGTGTCAGGATGTTGCAGCAGATGCTGCCACCTGGGGGCAGAAGACTCTGCTCCTCTTATTATTATTACTGAGGACAGCAGAAGCAGCAGAAGCAGGCAAGTCTGGCAGCAATGCAGAGAAAGCAGAGCAGAGGTAAGAAGCACACACCTTCCCCCCTCTAGTCTCTCTCTCTCTCTCTCTCTCTTCCACTGAAACCTGCTGCTTTTGCTGCTTGTGTCTCTGCCAGCTTTACTGAAACTCATAAACAAAAGAGTTTGGGGTCTTAAAAAACTGCAAAGTAATGGAAAAAGCGATTAGGAATGTGGGCTCCGTGGAGCGAGGGAGGGGGTTGAAGCCTGAAGGTATGGTTGGCTTCCACTAGTTCCATGGAGGTCTTCATAATTCAAAAGTTCAGTTTTTCTATTTAGAATCAATATTGATTTGAGTTGGTTATTTCTTGTGCATTTCATTCCCAATCTCGAGTTCAATTTTTTTTAGCGTGCCCAAACAAACATCAAACAAGATAAAATCAAAATTTACTGCTTCTAACATTACGACCAATGACCTGATAAAAGATCAATCTCATTAAATTTAATTTAGTCTCAACTTAATCTCATTATGAATCAAATAGCTATCGAACTTGGAAGTTTTTTAATCCCACTGACAGCATTTAATTTTTACTTCAAGATCTTTAATCTCAAAGCAAATGAATTCAACAAGTTGAATAAATTTCATTTCGAGCAATCTGACATTAGAGTAATAAAAAAATTCCAGTCAATATTAAATGGAGGAAAACTCAGATGAGTGATTATTGTTAGAGTTTCGAGTTTAATACATATAATTGCTAATCCTACTTAAAAAGAGAAGTGTACTCTGTCTTATTACTGCATCTGCTTCTCACTTTCTGCTGCACTGGCCATCAATTTTATCTCTTTTACCCCACACCCACAGCTCCCCACTTCCTTCTTTTGACAATAAAAATAGAAAAGAGACCACTAATTACACAGGGCTCTTTTCTTCACCTGAAGCCATGCCCCAGTTTTGGCTTCTTTCTCAAGTTTGAGAGAGCTTGAGTTCTGCTCACCTCCCCCTTTCAATGCTGTTGCAGGCTATTCGTAGGCCAGGCTTACAAAGAGGTGATTGGACCGCAGCTCTCTCTCTCTCTCTCTCTCTCTCTCTCTCTCTCATCTTCTTTTATGTGTTTATGAGAGAGATGCTGGTTGAGCTCACATCCTGGCCATTGGTTTTTGATCAGGTGGTCTGGGAGGGCATGAGGGTTGTGGGAGAGGTGAGTTTCATCGGCAAGAGTATTTATTAAGAGGAGCAGATCAACTGCACGAAGGGGGCCTACTTACTAAATTCTGTTTGGATTCATGTAGGGCAAGCATTTATGTGTGAAACTTCTCTATTTTTTATTTAATTTTTGCATGTTGATCATAAACCTTTCAGGGTAGATGTAAGACATCTCGCATGCTTGGGAGATCGTCGGTCGGGCAATTCTATTGACTAGATGAAAGAGAAATGTAGCGGAAGCAATCGAAAGGTGAGTATATACAATGAGAAAGCCCCCAGTTAGGCTTGAAATTGCGTTGCTCATAAGTAAATTTAAATGCTGCTATTATTTGATTGCAATAAAGAATTCTTTTGATAAAGTTACAGTGAATCGTTGCACAAAGTAAGATGAGACTGTGCAGTCAACACAGTCAACAATCAAATTTCATATGAAGAATTTTCATAATCATCTTGTGGAAAGACCACAAAATAGTGTAAAGATTTGCTAGCAGCCAAATCAATTCGTAATTGGTAACTCCACACCCTCAAGCCTATCTCATGCCTTAACCATAAGATTACCTGTGGATCTATCTCACGCCTTAACCACAAGACAGACATAGAATTTATCTCACAGTCCATCCATGCAATAGGTCAAAGATATCTACTTGAACTACAACATTCCCTCAAATCTGTTACGATGATGACAATAAATCACAAACTTTGATAGAGTCGCCACTTCTATAGACTATATCCCCTAAATCAAAGAAAGTACAGCTCTTGGTAGTTGTGGTCCTGGCAAAGCTTCCACAAATTCAGCTAAATCTCGAATGATGATGCCATCAGCATTAATTAATCTACATAGGAGGAAGACAGAGATGTATTGCTTAGCTGCCCAAAAGAATTAGCCCAAAGAAGACACGTTTGTCATGCACGATGTCCAAGAAGGCTCCTCATTGGTTAACTGTCTCTCACGAATCCCCAAGTGTCGGTGAAGTCTCTTAAAAAGCAGGGTTTTCAGAACCGGACCGGACCGGCCGGTTCGACTGGTTCAACCGTGTACCGGCCCAAGGTCCGGTTTGGTTCAACAGTAGAGCCGAAATCAGAAAAAATCTGGGTTGGACCGGTAAAAACCGGTCCAACCTCCAAACCGGTCAAACCGGAATTATTATTTGAGCTTCTTATTTTATTTTTGAGATTTTTACCCGTATGACACAAAAAACTTCAATATTTACTTATTAGACACCCTAAAGTTAAATATTACATGACACACTTATTTATTTTAATTTTACAATCAACACACCCTAGTTAAAAAAATTCTTACATTTTATTTAAGTAAACCATACTTAAGTTATGTTTTAACTTAAATAAGGTTCATAGGAATAAAATCTAACCCCTTTTGTATCTTAAATTAAATCTAATCGTTAAGATGAGCATCTAACGATTAGATTTAAAATATTCTACATAAATAATAGATTTAAATAGTTTTTAACATGTAAGATTTAAGTTAAGGTGCACCGAGAGTTAGATTTTATTCCTATGAACTTTATTTAAGTTAAAACATAACTTAAGTATGGTTTACTTAAATAAAATGTAAGAATTTTTTAACTAAGGTGTGTTGGTTGTAAAATTAAAATAAATAAGTGTGTGTCATGTAATATTTAACTTTAGGGTGTCTAATAAGTAAATATTGAAGTTTTTTGTGTCATACGGGTAAAAACCCCTTTATTTTTATACATTGATATTTGAGCATTAATAGTTTAACATTGATGCTATATTTTGAATAATAATTATTTTATATAATGGATGTTTAGCTGATTTATTAATTTTTTTATCATGAATTTATTTCGAATTATTATAAAAGAGAGTATTTTGAATGACAAATTGACAAGAAAAGCAATTGTATTCATTTTGTTTTATAATTTTTAATTTTTTATACATTTCTTGTGGTAGTAAATTTGTTAAATTAGTTGTACTATTTTTTTAAAATATTTTTTTATCATATTTTAAAAATTAATCTCACATTTAGAAAATTTATATTTAATTATGATGTAATTATTATGTCATCCGATTGAACCACAGTTCAACCGGTTGAATCGATAAAATCATGAACCGGTCGATTGACCAGTTCGATCTTCGGTTTGGTTCTGAAAACTTTGTTAAAAAGAAAATTTTCAAATGTAAGGAACCAACAATTACGCGGGAAAATTTGATTGAAACTTTGTGGATTTTCCTCGGAACTATTACGTGTATTTCGTTAGTTTGCTTTCCGATTTTACTTTCTTTTAAGGCCTGCCAAGATCATCATCTAATCTTCTCAAATTTGATTGAGTCAACAACATTTTATTCAGCCATTTATATAAATTCACATCTGTAAACGTTAAATAGTGTTTAGGTTTTATAAAAAAAAAAAGTTTTTTTTTATAGTAAAAAAAATAACAAAAAATAAAGTTAAATAGTGATTATTGTTGTATAAAGTTGGGCTTCAAGTGATTTGATGGGCCTTAACGAGCCCAACTATCAACCGTTGGTTTTAGTTGTGGACCTGTGATCGAGTTGGACTAAAGAATCAGCCCAAAATTAAAACTAGCGTTGAAATTGTTTCTTCGAGCAAGTTTGATTTCAAATTCGAGCTAGCTCGATTTATAAAGGGAGTTAGATTTATCACTCCAACCAAATCTCCATTTTAGTCATTTGAAAATTGAAACCATTTTTTGAGCCAAATATGTTAGTTAATGATTTAATTCAAAAAATTTAATTTGATTTTAGATCATCTCAAATTGTGGAAATTTTTATTTTAAATTATTGTTATGGGCCATAATATTGATCATATCATAGGTTATTGAAAAGTAGGAGTTTGGGAAACAAAAGTAATTATAATAGTTAATCAAATCAATCAAATAAAAAGTTTATTGTATGATCAAATTTGTATAAAAAGGGTGCTTAGTTTAAAATATTGATGTAAAAGTTTGTCGATCAAAATGTCACAAACAAGATTAAATGAAAAAAAAAAAGAAATTATGATACGAACTTTTAGTTAAAGATCTTTATGGATATAAGGAATCCAAAAAAAAAGACTTTCCAATTTTGAAATAGGAAAAAAAATACCCATAACTCAAATTCTTCTTTTAGCATTTGACAAAAAGGCCAAATTCTATAATCAAAGTAAACATCTATTTAAATATATGTCATTAAAATTTATTTTTTTTATCTTATCTTACATGAAATTTAATATCAAAAATTATTTTACATTACATCATATATAATTAATAATATATTAATAAATTGTGTTTCATATTTTACATAATTTTTAAATATAATTAACTTTTTTTTATTATACGTATGCTTAAAAATTATTTTTTTAATTAGCATCACCTTAAGATAAATAAAAAAACATGAATTCAAATATGTCAACTTAACTAAAAATGAACAAAAATTCAAGACCGACTCCTTGTGTATGTCAAGCTAGATTTATTTTAATAGAATTACAATCAAATTAAAAGGATGATATTTTATTTTTAATAAAAAATTAAAATTAATATTTCTTAAAAATATTATATAAAATGTGAAATATAATTAATTTTCCCAATTTTTTATAAGCAGGTTGTGAACAAAAATTAATTTTTTTGTTTAAAATTAATTTGAATAATACAATTGAAATTATTATTATAATAAAATGAACATAGATGTAACACGTGAAAAGTGGTAAAAAAAAATAAATAGAGACAAAAAAAATTATCAAAGAAGAAAATTAAAAATAAGTTAACATTTTATTTGCTTTACCTGATTATAAATAAGAGCAGGTCAAATTTTAAATCGAGTTCAAGTGAGTCAGGCTCAACTTAAAATTAATTTTTTTAATTTCAAGCTAGCTGCATTCGATTTGAGTGGGCAAAGTTTATTTCAATTGTAATTGATTTTCAAATTAAATCAAATTTAAATATAAATTTTATTCTTTAATTAATTTTTTTATTATATATATTAAAATAGCATTTAGTTGAATATTATTTTTATATTATATAAATTAATTTTTTATTTTTTTTATAAAATTATTTTTTATATTATTAAATTAAATAATTTTTTTTAAAATAATTTGTTTCTTAAACTAACGCAGTCTATGTGATAACTATTTTATTAGATATGATTGATTGTGCAAACAATAAGAAATTCGAGTGCCGGCCCGTGAAAAATGTGGAAAATATGTTATCAAATCTAATACGCAAAATTAAATAATGCATTTTTTAATTAAATAATGCATTTTCTAATTAAATAACGCATTTTCTAATTCTGGCTGGCCGGTAAACGAGTATCACGTGCCGATGCGGCACAGCTGGCAGTAATAATTGGTGGAGCCCACTGCTGAATTTCGTTGGAGCAATGGACGAATTAACAATGGCTAAAAAAATGGGTAAAAAAAAAAAGGGTGATTTTAGCTATTATCAAAATTTCAAATTTATTAAAAAAAAAAATTTAAAATTATTTTATATTTCATCCTACTCAAATTTTAATATTAAACAATCACTTTATTTTAAATCTAACACAATTTTTAACATGACTAACTCACTTTATTTTATATTATACATATTTTTTTAAAATTTTTCACAAATATTTTCTAAATTATCTTTTTCTTCCGACTAAACAGAGCTATAGTTTGGTTAGTCAAATTAATTATTAAAATAATTGAATTGATAAATTATTATTTTTAAAAAATTATAAATATAAAATAATTTATAAAAGATAATAACAAATATTTTAAATAATAAAATTATTCATCTTATTGATTATTATTATTATCACTTAATAATAAATATTCTAAAAATAGTATAATTTATTACTATTTATGCTATCTAATAAGTTTATTCGTAATTTAAAATTTATTTCAACTTTAAAATATTTTTAAAATCCAAAAAGTTTTTTAAGAATTTAAAATGATGAGAATTTAATTTAATTTTTTTATATAAAATTGATTCAATCATAATTAATTTAATATAAGTATAAAACTAAAATTTTTAAAGTAAATATAAAAAAATTTATTTATATAAATATTTGATGATAACTCATAATTACAAATATTACTTATAATTAAATTCAATTTATTTAAAAAATAATTTAAAATTAAAAGAATTACATCCACTCAAATCAAAAATGATTTGAAATAAAAATAAGTTAAGACAAATTTACTCAAATTTGACTTGAAGTCAACCCTAAATGCTGAGATCAATATCATAATTTTTGTTGATTTTATTTGATTACATAATTCATTTTATTACCATAAAATAATATGAGTTTGATATTGATTTAGTGGTTTTTTTATTTCGTATATCCTATACTTTATTTAGATGGAGGTATTGTTATTTATGTATTGTAAAATTAGGCTATTTTGTTACTAAAATTTATTTTGAACGTGAAATAAAGATAATTTATTAAATTTGCAGAAATGAAAGTATTTTTTTTCCAACTAGCCTGGCTACAGGAAGGGCCACAGAACCGGTGATGGGAGACTGCTGCCAGGCCCACGGACCACAGTGGACAGAATTGACCCATGCGTTGGTCTAGTCACCGTCCGGTGAAACCCCCGCGGTCACCGGCCCCTGCATCTGTTGGATAATTCATAATTGTAACTAATTCTCTTATAAAAAAAAAATTTCATTCTATTATTTTGCTATCAAAAAACTACTTCTATTATTTCAATTTTCAAAAAACCTTAACAATCAAAGAGAAAAAAAAAACCTTAATTCAAACTTTCTAATTTAGACAAATAAAAAAATTTATTTTATTATTGCTTAAATTTCAAAGAATAATTAAATTTTGATATCAAAAATTTTATCTCATATTACACAGAAAATCAAAATTTTAAACAAATTCACATGAATTCACTTATACTTCACTTATACTGTATTTTTACACAAAATTAGCAGTTTTAAATAATAAGTATTTTTATAATGTTTTCTTAAGATTCAGATAATTTATTTTTTTTACATGACAAAAAAATATTTATCTAACTTAATTAAGATATCCAAACCTCTTTTAAAAGTCAAAAATTTGAAAAATATTCCTGATATTTTAGTTACAAATTGATGAAAAATTAATAATGTGGTATGTATGAAATAACTGAGTAATTTCAAGAATAAGTATAAAATAAAAATATAATATATCTGCAAAATAAATTTGATTCACTGTTATTTTTATGTTATATTATATTACAAAAAAAATATTCATTTAATTTAATAATATTTTTAAATAATTTTATAAAATTATTATTAAAATAATATTAAACTAAATATTACCTGAAATAAGTACAAATAATACAAGTATCACTTAGAATAAATATATACACACACATAGAGATTAAATATTTGGTTATTTAAAATGTGATTAAAATATGCATGTTTAATTTTAAAATTCTTTAAAAATTTATTACGTTAAAATTTTGTCACAAATTCCCATGTGATACATACAAAAGTGGAGCTCTAGTAGAATGATACATTATCACATCATTTTACCAAATAATTATATTTTTGAATTATATTAAGTTTTTTTCAACTATATACTCTTCTCTCTCTTGCAAGCCTCGCGCGGCCATTGTGCGCGCGCAGCCACATGTTATCCCGCCGATCTTATGAGTGAGCAGGACCGCGCGGCCATTATGCTTTCGCATCGACAACGTGCAACCGCTGTGCTTGCGTGCCAGCCGTCTACATGCGCAGGTGTGAATAGAAATAAAGTAATGGGAGGATGTTTGTGTTTTTGCAGGTCACAATGAAGGGAAGCCCAAACGAGCATATTTAAGATTTTGTGGACCTATATAAACTAAGTGATCTATGTTAGGAGTCCGGGTGTAATTTATTTTAAAAAATATATATTATATTTTTTATCTGTCTCAATTAATGATTAATTTAATCTCTATTATTTATAATTTAATAAAGGGCAAATCTCATCCAGGTCCTTGAGTTTAAGGGTTATTATCACACAGGTCCACGCTTTTTAAATCCTATTATCTGGGTCACTAAGTTTTCAAAAATTATCATCTGGGTCCCTATTTTAGTTTTTTATTATTAAAAAATATAGAAATTACCATTATACCCTTACCCTCCCTCTCTCCTCCAGATCCGGCCGCCACGCAACCCCGAGCCCCGCATTACAATAGCATCCAAACCGTATATGCCAGAGAGATGCAACGAGAATTTGCCCCCTCATTTGCCTCCGAAATAACGGAGACCTGTTGGTTGCTGATCTTAAATGTTTTTTTTTTTTTTAATTATTTTTTTTTTCTGATCTTAGAATGTTGGAAGACCTAGAATTTGTTGAAGTTATTCGGTTCTCTGACACCACACCATTCAGCGCCCCACCAGCCTCACGTTTGCAGGTGCTCATTAGGCGATTAGAGTGCATGCTGTCCGCAACCCCAAATTAATTTTTCCACAATTTGATCTGCGGAGGAGAGAACTGAAAAAAAAAAATTTAGTTTCTCTTAAATTTTATCAAAATATATCACGAGAAAATAACACTTACACCTCTCAAATCAAATCATAACAATTTGATTGAAGGCAATTTGGTGTATATCTTATTCTTTGATCTGCTATCATTTTTCTAGAATATTTGGATTATTTATGCGCAGTTTACCAAATGCAGACATTGCAGGCCTGCCATTATTGCCGTTCATTTTTAGATTTTTTCGTATTTTTTAATGTTTAACAAAAACATTTGGTGGATTTGATTTTTATAAAATAATTTTTATTTTGTATTAGCTAATTTTTGTTTGGTTGTTTATTACCGTGGTTGTGGTATTAGTAGGATTTCTTAAGCTTAAATTTAAAATAAGAATATAAAGTTATTGAACGATGACAGAATATGAATTATTCTTATCGAACATGGAAACGCCATTAGCGACAAAAGATAATGGGAATATGTCTACTTTAAGATAATGATTTATAATTTTTTAATATGAAACTTTTGAGATTTTTTATACATTTTCTCGCTTAATAAATCAAAGGAGAAATCATGTGTTGCATTCGAGCCTATTATTTTATTAACTAGAAGTGTATAAATGAGAAACCATAAAGAGCCCTACTATAATTTTTAATAGCCCTACTAGGGGAAGGTCTTGAATTTAAGATATTATTATTATTATGTTATAACCAATTTAGAACTTTCTACCAAAATTTTTGATTTCAAATTAATTAAAAACGGATGTTTTATCGTTATTACATATATGTTGCTTGGTATATTATTTTTTATTAAAAAATTTTTTATATCCGCCACTCCCTCCCTTAATCTTCGCGCACAGTGTGGTGCTCATATTTGGCTTTTTAATTGAACTGTAAAAATATAAATGATAATTGTGATAACATGGATAAGGATTATTTTTATAAATATAGTCATAAAAATAAGAAAGAGTCAAAAAATGTGAAGAAGAATAGCATCGCGGATATGGATTGCCTAGTCTGTCAGAGTGGAGGCTGGCTGCGGTTACAGCTAGTTAGGTAGAGGTAAGTCTTAGAATTAATGAAAGAGCAATTAACTTTGTGAATGTTACCACCCTACAAGCAATTCTTAATTATTAGAACAATCCTCAATTGGATTGAAATACGCTCCCCTTCAACTTTCAAAACCAATTATCCTCCTTAGAAATGAAACAAAAAACTTTTACAATTCCACTGTGTTTAGTTAACTTTTCCACTAATCATTCATAAATTAGTCAATCTCAATAAAAAATAATTGGTAATTTCCCAAAAATTTAACCATTATAATTTTAATTAATTAAGTTTGAGGCAAACATTGTAGATTCGTGGAATTCTAACAGGGGGTTTGATCAGTCGAGCCTGTGTAGATAAATAAGAGCCTTTGGCACCCAGGAAATGACTTCAGAATTCCGAATGATAGCTCCAACATTCTTTTTAGCGGAGTTTGTGGTGGTAATTGGAGGAGTTGTTGATTGAAGATCGAGAGAGTGATGTCGACGGTGAAGTGGGCGACTGTCGCC
>KZ453612.1:1451399-1718764 GCA_002786265.1 Apostasia shenzhenica
GCCGCCGCGCGCAGCCCCGCGTCGGCCGCCCCGCCGCCGCGAGCCCCCCGCGCCGCCGCCCCGCCGCCGCCGAGCCCCCGCGCCGCCGCGAGCCCCCCCGCGCCGCCGCCCCGCCGCCGCCCCCGCCGCCGCCCGCCGCCGCCCCGCCGCCGCCCGCCGCCGCGGCCCCCGCGCCACCACACACCGCCCGCGCCCCCCCCGCCGCCCCCCCACCCCCCCCCCCCCCCCGCCCCCCGCGCCGCCCCCCCACCTGCGCCGCCCCCCTGCGCCGCCTACCTCCAGGATTCTGGATCTCCCGCCGGCAATTGGGGGAGTTGTTGTGGAAGATCGAGAGGGATGTCGACGGTGAAGTGGGGGCGGAGCTGTCGCCGGCAATTGGGGGAGTTGTTGTCGAAGATCGAGAGGGATGTTGACGGCGAAGTGGGGCTGGAGGATAATTGTCAGTGGAGGGGCCCTCTTTGCCCGTGTTTCTCTCTTAAAAATTAAAAAAAATAATTTTTATTATTTGGGCTAATAGGTAATATTAGAAATTATGATTTTAAAAAAGTGATGAAACAAGTAGTGTCTAAAGATTTCAAAAATAATAATAATACGTTTGAGATGTGAAGTATGAGTTTTAAGTTTTTTTTATTAATTTATTGAAACTAAAGATTTTTTGAAAAATTGAATTGGTAAATATTTTGATAAAAAATTTAATGAATAAATAGTAAATAGCTCTCTCTAATTTGAACTTATATGAGTATTGGTTTCTCTAATTTTTAAATCAACCAAACTAATTTTCTAATTTAAAAAATAATATAATTAGGTCCTTCATTCGTTATTAAATTTATAAGAAAAAGAACACTTTTGCACTCATCTCTCTTCTCCGCCCTCTTTCTCTACTTTTTCTATTTACAATTAGCATCATTCTCAGGTGTTTACGCCTCAAGTAACAACACTAGGGAGATGAGGGAAGTAGCGCCGAGAAGGCAAAACCTAAATCTAAGAGTGAAAACCGAGAGATAAAATAATAAAAATGCCTTTTTAACCTACACATTTAACAGTCGAAACACCTAGTTGCATTATTTTTAAACTAAAGAAATCAATTTGGTGATTTAGAAAAATATAGAAACCAGATACGCATGAGATCAAATTAGAGGGACCTATTTGGAATTTACCGGAATTTAATTAAACAAAAATTTTAAAATATTACTTACTGTAAATGGTCGCTGTCGGCCAGCTGGCTGTCTCCCTCCAACCCCACCGGCGCGGCCCGACCCGGCTTTCTCCAAATTATTCTTTAAGATTCGCGTAATGCTAAAGTTACTGTCATCACGGCCGTCCGATCTCTTTTTTTTTATCAAAAGAAAAGCAATTAATTCGATAACAAAAGTAATCGCAATAATGCAAGAGATCTGCCAAAAACTTTTTTTAAATTTATTATTATTATTATTATTATTATTATTATTATTTTATTTAAGAATTATAATTTCAGCACCCCAAAATAGTTCCTTTTTGAGTTAGGAGGCCCCACTTGGCTAACATCAGCAAAATTTGATACACTTAACTGCTTATTAAGCTTGTAAGATTGGAGAAAATCTTGGGTTCGGACGGCGCACGTTCGGATCCTCAATCAGAGGGCGCCACGTGTGTCATACAGGTGGGTCCGGGCACACGTGGCGCCCTCTGATTGGGGGTCGAATGTGCGCCATCCGAACCCAAGATTTTTCGGTAAGATTGAGCTTCAAGTTATTCATATTTTACTTTTTTATTATCAAGTTTTTAGTATTATTTTATTCGTAAAATAAGTGTGAACTCGAAATTTTCAAGTCTTGGCCAACTTAAACTCGAAATGATTTTGATTCCAATCAGCTCGACTCAAAACCGTTAGACCTCGAGCCTGCTCGAAATGATTTTGTTTATATTTTGAAAAAATAAATTCATTATAAATATATATATATATAATACACATAAGTATTTATAAATTTGTAAATACATAGTATGTAATTATTTATTTTGAGTCAATTCAAGTATATGTCGTGTAAACTAATCTAGGCTTGAACTCGAGTCAAAATGAAATTCTAGTTAGAGTTAAAATTTGAATCAAAGTGTTAGCTTGACTCAAAATAATTTAAGTCAAGCCTCAATTCGAGCTAATTTTCAGTGAGCTTTAAATTTCAGGCTTTGCAGTCAATAATACGAATTTTGAGCTATTATTGGCTTTGTTTGGTATACAGTAAAAAAAACCCACGGCTAAAATAATTATTTCAAAAAACTTTAATTTATTTTTTAAAAAAAATAAAAATTATTTTATATTCTATCTTATATAAATTTAAATAATAAATAATCACTTTATTTTACATCTAACAAAACTATCAATAAAAAAACCCGGCGGCAGGGCGGCGGCGCGGGGGGCGCGCGGCGGCGGGGCGGCGGCTGGATCTGGAGGAGAGAGGGAGGGTAAGGGTATAATGGTAATTTGTATATTTTTTAATAATAAAAAACTAAAATAGGGACCCAGATGATAATTTTTTGAAAACTTAGGGACCCAGATGATAGGATTTTAAAAACGTGGACCTGGGTGATAATAACCCTTAAACTCAGGGACCTGGGTGAAATTTGCCCTTTAATAAATGTATATACTGCAACATTATGCAAAACAGAGCCGATAATTTCCCCAATCTTCTCCAAATATCGCAATCATGGCGGCGGTGACCGGACGCGGACCACGCGGTAGTCTTGGCCCTGGCTTTTTTCACGCCTCCTCCGATATCGACTCCCATTGTTGGTCTGCTTTTATTCTCCATCCAAGTTGATCGTTCTACTGCCGCGCTCATCATCATCGTCTTCTCCATTGCCAGTCTTTTCGAATTTCGATCCATCTCTCGTTCATCTTTGTTTCTTCGGTGTTTCGATCTGCGTCCGATGGCGGGATCGGAGAATCAGCGTTCTTTACTCTTTACGCCCTATCAGATGGGCCGCTATCGCCTCTCCCACCGGTATGGTTAGTTGCTCCTGGGTGAAGAGATTCTGACTTGTAGCTATTAGCTGTGTGCATAGCGAAAGCTGTAGGATCGTTTCAGTTTGTGAAGCTAGGTTTACGGATTTTCAGCTTCCTGCATCGAAATCTGTACTCAATGCGAGCACTAGTTATTTCGGGTTCTTTGTATCATCTAGTTTTCTTAGATCTAATAGCGGTGGTGCTCTATTTCTGTTTCCTGCATTGAACTGTTCTTTACAGTTTACATCGTATCTGCCAAGAATTTGTCCTATTGTTCTTTGTATTTTATTGAAAAATTTGTTTTTTGATTTTTGCGTTGTATCATCTGGTAGTCCTGTTAAGCCGTAAATTAAGCTTTTCAAAACGAGAAAGATAGTTTAGTAGCTGGATGCAGTCTGATGTAATTTTGGATCAAGCGTTTCTTTTTTTTTTTTTTTTTTGATAATGGATCAAGCGTTTCTTTACTTTAAAATGAATATTGCATTAAATCATTACTCAGCCTTTGGGATACTAGAGTGCCATTTTAGTTTTTTCTTCCTTAGTGGTATTCTCCTAGCCCAGTGGGAAGGAGCTTGCTTTAGTACCAGAGGTTTCCACCCTACCATAATAATTTTCAAGTGGGATTGGGAAGTTGTGATGTCCTAGGGGAAATTATAAAAAGAAGTGTTTTCTTCCATAAAAAAGTTTGGAATTCAGTTTTCTCTTAGTCCAGTGGAAAAAGAGCTTGCTTTGATACTAGGGTTGCCACGCCACCAAAACTTTCAAGAGAGGTGGAAGGAATTTTGGTGTTCAAAGGTAATAAAAAAGAGAGTTAGGATTTAGGAAGTCCTTTATCTGAGTAAATTGCATAACTTGTACACAAACCTAGTTAATGGTTTGGCCTGGTTTCATCAGTGTTAACTTCTCAAATTAGTAGAGTGGTAGCCCAAAACTAGGCTTGAATTTATTGTAAATCATAGTGAAGAAGTTTGAAGAAAGTGTTGGAGCCTGTTAAATCTCCAGCTATCAACTGATGAGTAATTTTATAAATTTACAAAACCAAAGCTTGTCATATGGATGAATGGAATCATCCTATTCATGCAGAGAAACTTATTACTTGATCACCTTGTTTACTTAATAATAATAATGCCTTTATTGCAGGGTTGTTTTAGCACCAATGACAAGATGCCGTGCACTGAACGGGATACCGCAGCCTGCCAACATTGAATACTATGTCCAACGTTCCACTGAAGGTGGATTCCTCATCACTGAAGGGACGTTGATTTCACCAAAGGCTGGAGGGTAACTTAAATTAATGCTCTCTTTCATACTATTTGCACTAAAAACTTTCGCAATTTGTAAGATATTATTGACCAAATGTTGGTATTTTGCCAATATTACTATTTAGGGGTGGATATTTTTTACTTGAATTTGCTAATTAAGTTCTTGGTAACTATTTCAGAGTCAATTTGAGGTCTTGCAGATAGCACAAAAACTTAGCACAGAAATTATTACACTTGTTCTTTTTACTGCTTGTAGTTGTTGGAGCTTACGTTGCATATACCTTTACTTTCTTTAAATTGATTGATAAAACATCAGCTTGTTTCATCTCTACATCGAGGTCAGATAATTTATGGTGGTATGGTAAAGGAGAACTATGAGAAATTCCATCAAGATCCAATTCTCTAGAAATAGGTGGCCTAAAACAGATAATTTTGCAAGCCGAATCGTGTATAATCCTTCTTAAATGGCTAATACAAAGTTCTTGTAGATATTGTATTGTCAAACACCTTCCTATAAGATAACAAGCGAAGATTTTTGCACGAAAATGCATGTGGTTAGAAGAGTCATAACAGTATTCTGCAAAAATTATAGTTAGTGTTTGGATAAAAATCTCCAAAACTAGAATTAAGTAATAAAAAAGGGTTAGGAAAAAGATTTGGAATTTAATGAAGAAAACAACAGAGAAAAGAGGAAAGATTTCTCTAGAGAGCCCACGACAAAGAGAAGATGAGGGAGGAGTACGACAAGCTGCTTGCTGTGTTAGAGGAGCTCTGGAGCTAAAGAGCCTGAGAGCAGGTGAACAGTGCTAGCCAGGAGTCTCCCTTTTGTTGAGAAGGGTTGCAAAGAGTTGAGTTGTGAAATGATTAAATTTTTTTCTCCTTCTTCCCCTTTCTCATCATAAATGTGAGTTTTTATGATTAGAAGGGGAGTAGGTGGGAGTAGGTGGGAGTAGGTGAACAATTAGGCAATGTGGGTAGATTATTCACGCTGCTTGTCAGGCTAAGCTTTGACAATAAGCACCTCCTCCCTTACTCTTAGGCTAAGTACCGTACAATAGGGGCAAGGCTATGATGTAATAAAAGTTGTTAGCTAGCAATCTATTCGCCTGGTAATGTTCAATTGGCTTCGAGCTATTTGGCTTTGAGGCGTAATTCGGCTAGGTCCTCTGAATTGGTCCAGGGAGCGCAATTCAAGTGACCAATCAGCGAATTATCCCAAATCTGCCACGTGTTAGGTTTGGTTGAGGTGATAGATTTTTCCTATAATAGTTAGAATGGCAGAATGCATGGAAATTCAAAGGCGCTTTTGCTTTTTCGTTTTGGCATCTTCATTTGGACATCTACATGAAATACACTTTTTTTAAGCAAATCAGAGTTATACACTGAAATATCTTCTTTTACAGTTTTCCACACTGCCCTGGAATTTACAATCAAGATCAAGTAGATGCTTGGAAGAAGGTGGTTGACGCCGTCCACGCCAAGGGGAGCATTATTTTCTGCCAATTATGGCATGTAGGAAGGGCTTCTCACCAAGGTAAGCACGAATTCAGCTATTAGTGGCATTCTGAAATCTCTACATTGGGGTCAGAGCACTAATCTGAGCTTGGTCTATGTCATCTGAGCTTTTCTTACTTGCAAATGTGAATTGAAATTGATTCAACTAACATACTGTGTTGTAAGATCATGTTTATATCTTATCCCACATCCCAGCTCCTTAAGTTTAGATCCTTTTCAAATGGGAGTACTGCAGAAAGCTGAAGATTCTCCTACTTTTCATTTATAAATAACTTTCTTGTCTACAAGACATAGCTTGCATTACACACAGGTTCATATTTTTAGACTATTTCATATAAGATCTCAGATCGATCACACAGCTCAGTCGTTCATGCTTAAATAAGCACATAAATGATGACCCATTTCTCACTATCTACTGAAAAAGATAATGGTTGGACTCAATTTCAATACCTTATGCTTCAAGAATGATTAACTCTTACAACGACAAGCAGGTTTTTCTCTCTAATCATCGAGAACTAAACCAAAATGCATCATTTTGATTTATTTTGTACTATTTGGTGCTGCAGTATACCAATCTGGCGATGATCCGGCTCCCATTTCCTCCACGGATAAACCGATATCTGGGAGGTGGAGAATATTGATGCCCAATGGAAAATATGCTGCTTATCCAAGCCCTCGGCGTCTTCCTGCCTCAGAGATACCGGGCATAGTAGAGCAGTACAGGCGAGCAGCCATCAACGCCATTGAAGCAGGTATGTATGGTGCATCACTGTTAAATTTCTAATTATCAACTGATATAAATGCTTAATTATATAAGTTATAATTTGAAAATAATTTTATATTCTAATAGACTCCCTCATGCTTGAAGTTCATCATAGATTTTTAATCATATTAAACTTTTAGTTGGCAAATAATTTTATAGTTTGATGAATTACTTATAAGAGTAATTGCTTCTGTATCTGATATATATTAAAAAAATTGCATCTGTGTCATAAATAAAGTTGATATAAGATATTTTATATACAACTTTATTGTCCATATATGTAAATAATGTAATGACTAATGAGATTTTCAGTGGTACAAAAATAACGGCTTTGATTATTTCTGGGTGACGTATATATTAAAGTATTAAGGGCAAATTACACCCAGGTTTCTGAGTTTAAGGGTTATTATCACACATATCTACGTTTTTAAAATTTAACATTGGGGTCTCTAGATTTTAAAAAAATTATCATCTAAATTCTTTTTTTATTATTAAAAAATAAAAAAATTACCATTATACCCTTACCCTCCCTCTCCACCCGATCCGGCAGCCGCGCTGTCGCGCGCAGACGCCGCACCACCCACCTCGCGCAGCCGCGCTGCGATCGCAGGGTCGGGAGGAGAGGGAGGGAGGGAATCTCCTCCCGATCCTGCGGCCGCGCGAGGTGGCGCAGCGACCGCGCGCTTGCCGGATCGGGTGGAGAGAGGGAGGGTAAGGGCATAATTGTAATTTTAATATTTTTTAATAATAAAAAAATACCTAGATGATAATTTTTTAAAAACTAAGGACTCTGATGTTATAATTTAAAAAACGTGAACCTGTGTGATAATAACTCTTAAACTCAAGGACCTGGGTGTAATTTGCTCAAGTATTAATCCTTTTTTGACTTATTTTATTCCATTTGTTCATGATTAGTTTTTGTATGTTTGCATGTCAATTGTTCAAAAGCATTTGACACATTAAATTTATTAAAAAAAAATTAGACGATTGTTTGATAAAATTACTATATAATGCAAAATTTATCAACAAAAATATGTTTGGTCATGTTATACACAAGGTTTTGTTTGTTTGCCCATTACAAGTTAACATTAAACATAAATTTTAATATTTAATTAATAATATTCTATATTTTATATAAATCTAAACATTAAAATTAATTTTATTTTTCATTTTATTCAAAAGCATTTTATTACTCATTTAAAATATGTATACATATCACTCCAATAAATAATTACAACATGTATATATATTTGTTATAATAAAATTTATATTTGTTACCCTTTTAAAATGGTATAATAATATTTTTATCCTTCATTTGAGAATAAATTGTAATTATTTTTTTTAAAAATAGTAATATGGATATTGTATCTAATTATAATAAAATGATAATAATATTATACAGGTTTTGACGGCGTGGAAATCCACGGGGCCCACGGATATCTGATCGACCAGTTCCTCAAGGACGGCATCAACGACCGGTCCGACTGGTACGGCGGCCCGCTCCAGAACCGCCTCCGGTTCCTCGACGATGTCGTCCGGTGCGTCTCATCGGCCGTCGGGCCGGGCCGGCTCGGCGTCCGGGTCTCCCCCGCCATCGACCACCTCGAGGCCCATGACTCCGACCCCTTATCCCTCGGCCTCGCCGTCGTCGACCGCCTCAACGCCCTGCAGCTCGCCGCCGGCGAAAAACTGGCTTACCTCCACGTCACCCAGCCGCGGTACACGGCGTACGGACAGGCGGAAGCCGCGCGGCACGGCAGCCCGGACGAGGAGAGCCTTCTGATGCGATCGTGGCGCGATGCGTACGACGGGACGTTCATCGCCAGCGGCGGATTCACTCTGGAGCTCGGCGAGGAGGCGGTGGCCGGCGCCGCCGCCGATCTCGTCTCTTACGGCCGGCTCTTCATCTCCAACCCCGATCTGCCGTTGCGGTTCAAGCGAGAGGCCGGTCTGAACCGGTACGTCCGAGCCACGTTTTATACGCAGGATCCCGTGGTTGGATATACGGACTATCCGTTCATGGAAGAGCGCCAGACCCGGTCCAGGCTATGAGGCGAAAAATTATATATCCGTCCTTGTATTCTTTATCAAGTTTTCTTTTTAGACCTCTTGTGGTTGGTGGATTATTTTTAAATAAAAGAGTAAATAAATTAATTTGTAAATTTAATGAAATATAAAATTATCTTAATATTGAGATATTTATAATATATGAAATGAAATTAATTTTAAGATTAAAATTTATGTTAAATGTGAAATAAAATTATTAAAAAATTAAAAAAAATTTAAAATGTTAATTAAATAATGATAAAGACTCTTCTAATCTTTGAACTACATGAGCCCTAACTTTTTGGGCTAAAGTAATGATAAAAATCAAACTTTCAAATGATGATAATATTGATATTTTGCATAATCACAAATGTAAGACAGCTCAGTCATTCTATATTCTACTTAACATCCCAAATTTGCTTTACTCTGGGTTCTAATTAGTTTTATATATGACAACATGTACAAATTTTAATTTTACACTAATAATATTTCAAATTGTACACAAATTTTAATATTAAATTAATTTTATTTTATATTCTATAATTAAAATCATAATGACCAAGAAAACTGCATCTTCCTTGAGGCTTGTGACTTGTACATGAAATCATAACACTTTAACTCCATCTTCAGAACTGTAATTGAACAGTGAAACTCCGCTTTCGGCACCATCAACGTGTTGTCAGCTAAGACCTGAGATGCTTCAGCACCGCCATATTATTCGAAATTTGGATTTGCTCCTGTTAATTGTAGCCAAAAAAAAGTGGCAGCGTGGCAGCGGATTTTATTTCCTCTTTTTTTGCTTACAAATGCATCCTGGTAGAGGATTCGAGTAGAAAGATTCTTCGAGCTTAGGAGATTCACCGTGTTCCCTATAATACGGTGCACCGACTCGATCTCTGTGTAGCTTGTTTATTTTTGATCTGAACTCTTTCCATGAGATCTTCCCTTTATCAAATTTGTCAACAAGTTTCACTAAGTTGAATCTGCTAGAAAGAGATAAATTAGAACTAGCAAAAGCAATGGTTCTTCGTCACCAAAAAAAATAGTTCCATTGAGGGAAAATACAGAATGTTAAGATATCATATAGATTCAAATGCAGGAAAAAAAATCTATTTATTATGCATGAATAAGGTTACTTAGAAGTAATAACGCTATGTAAATGTCATAAAAATGAGAGCCATTATACTAGGTACATATTGAAAGAGAACAAATTCAGAGAAGAGAAACTATGTGTAGTAGAATGTTAGTACCATCTCAGGTGCTGGCAATAGCTAATAGCTAAAATTAATGTATCCCAGTGAAATTTTTTGGTAAATAACTTGATAAAAGATGAAAAATTAAATGATCTACGTCCACCGAAATATTACTAACATAAGAAGCTGAAGAATGAGTGCATTCTAATGTCATTTAAGAAGAAGACAAATAAATTATAACATAGTAAGTTCACAAAAAATTATTAATAGCATCTCAGTTAAACGTTATCAATATATTCAAGAGCATTAATAACCTTGCTGTGATATCCTGGAATCTGATTTGAAGTTAAAAGAAATTAAAATATAATTTGATTTGAGATCTAAAAATTAAAACTGATTTGAACTTAAAATAAAGGAGTTTGGATCTGAAAATAATAATGTTGGACCTATTTATAAGAAAAAGAAACTAATGGGATTAACTTGCAATTGTTCCAAAACATACAGGATCAGCGGCGAACCGCCTTTCGCCCGCCCCTTTTCCCGTGTGCCGCGTGCGCATGGATCTCTCTCCCTCTCTCTGATCTGCAGCAGTAGCAGCTGCAGATCCAGCCTGCTGGGAAGGAAGAAGGAGAGGAAGGAGAAGAAGAAGAAGAAGAAAGGAAAGCTAGTGAGGAATTTCTAAGCTTGTTTAACGATATAATCGGTAGGTAATTCTTTCCCTAAAGTTGATGTTGAATTATTATTAAGTTGTGGATCCAATTTAATGTTTCGAGAATATGGAATTATGTTATTATGCCATGTATGCTGTTAATTGAACAAGAGAATGAATGTGATATACTTGTCTGTGAGATGATGTGGTATTAATGGATTTTTATATACCAAGAACCAACGAGGAAGAAGAGTTTCCTATATATATGTTATTTCGGCAAGGGCGGGGAGTGTACGCCAGGTGATATCCTAAAGTGGAATCTTCGATGCAAGGTGCGGCTCCTGTCAAGGCTTCTAGGATAACAAGCTGTAGGAACTCTTGTCAGGCTTCTAGGTGAAAGAATATGAAAATAATAGATCCACATCACTAAACAGAATAATATTATATTATGATGAAATAAAATGAGTTCAATGATAAAATAAATTATGTTAATTAATATGTATATTACATTTGATATTACGCCGTCAAGATATATGATATGGTATGTAAATATTATTTTTTTCTGACGTCCGGGAAACCGGGACGTCACACTTGCAAACCATCAACATCAGTTAAACGTCGTATTCGAATTCCTCATTTTTTAAATTTCTATTGTCTAACTAATGACAACTTTTGAAATACAAAAATGTCAAATTAATTGGACGACAATTCAAAACAATTCGTAGTTCAATAGTAGAATTACATTTCCAAATTCAAAAAAGCAAAAAAGGACAAAATTCAACGTGTCATTTGACCAGTGTTGATGTGTTTTGAACAGAAGTATTTTGCAAGATTGTTAACATAAATATACGAAAATAACTACTTAGCCTTGAAAGTGAACATGACAATCACATGAGTAATATACATTAACAATGCACATATCACATCATCTCATCTTCATTATCATTTGTACTCTTATGCTTATCACATATCATCCTTCTTTATGAGTAATTTCTGCTTAGTGAAGGCTGTGGTGATAATCTCTAATGCATGCAAATTGTTCTAGATCAGTGAAACAGATGGGAATCATATAGCACATGCACAAGTGCAAATGCGTAAATATATGTAATATTAAAAATGTAGAGCAGAAGGAGATACCTATCTGGATTAATTGTTTTTCTGAAGTTCTCAAAGCGCCTATGACCCTGCACAGCCTTTGCCATATTCCCATCATAAGTGTAAATAAAAACATCACTCTGCAAAGCAACGACATAGTCCAACCCAGCAAGCATGTTCTGATGATTTCTGAATGGTCTAAGGTCCTCTACTGTGGATAGTGTTGAATGGGAGTATATATTGGGAAAATTATCTGTGAGATAGTTCATACTACCATGTCCAAAGGCTTCACCAGCCACCAAGTATATACGAGTTGTTGATGGAAACCCAAGCCCTTGGAGAAGAAGAGAAGTTTCCCTTGGAGTCAGAGGACAACCACCTTGCTTTCGTCTCTCAGAAGCATCAATCTCCTTCTCCTTCCAATGGCTGACATCATAGCGCATTTGACGAAGTTCCTCCGCTTCGTCGGCTGTCAAATTATGGCTACAACCTGTAAAAGCCAGCATGTCCTTTTCATATCTGCAGAGAGTGAAAAGGCAATCCATAAAAACTCCACAGAAGTCACTCTAAAAATAATAAGCAAGATGAAATGAAAAAGATGAACATATAAGTACGTTAAGGCATTGTGATAGTTCAACAGGTGAATACTTTTTATCTTTATGAGAATTTGATGCATAAAGAGTGTTTTTAACGAATATACTACCTGTAACAATCGTATGATGGAACTGGTATCTAGTCTAAAATCAGCACTGATAGGTCATTGTCATTGTACATTCAAAAATATTAAAAGAAGAAAGTTCAAAGTTATTATGGATCTTTCTTTCAGGATCCTTTTAACGACTGGCACTACATTGATTAATGATACTATGTTTTCCAGTATGAAAGTACGATACTAGAATCAGAACACTGCAGGTAAATGTTAATTCAGAGCAAGAATATTAGTGAGAACAATTTCCAGATGAGTTACAGAAACTAAAATTTGATCATGATGTATGAACAGCTAAAACAAATTAGAAAATGTTAGTAGAAAGAAGCTGTTTAGGTTGGCAAAGTCTATTAGGTATGAGTAATTGGCAAAATACCTTAGTTAGCATATACTTTAGCTAAAGTTAGGTAATTCTAGAATTTTAATCTATTTGGTATTAGTAAAAAAAGGTAATCTCAACCAATCTGTTAATTTTGCTAAAACTATAAGGAATTTTTTTAACCAAATTGTTTTCACTTTAACTATTTATTTTGTATAATACTATCACATTAATTTTTTTGTAGAAATGCGACCTAGGTCTTAAATTAAATACAATAGTACATCAAGCCACATACTCTGAGGATAGTATTAAATCACTGGGAGGGGCATTCCCTTCTCCCAAGCAAAATTTCCTAAAGTTGCCATGTGAGCTAAGTCATCGACAACGCTATTCTAAGTTTCTTGATACATTTGTGAGTTTATATGAATGAAAACAAGAGATAAAATAGGCAACATCCTCCACAATATGGTCCCTCTCATGGTGAGATTGAGTCTAACACTCGATTTGGCCCTACTGTAGCTCTCTAGGTCTTAGATTGCTTTAGCCCACATTGTGAGCTTCTCCAACTCTCGGAGAGAGCTTCTCCAACTCTCGGAGAGAGCTTCTCCAACCCTCAAAGGGATTTCATGTTGCATTTGCTCCTAGTTCATCCTTTATTGAATTAGTTGGAGGACCTCTAGTGAATCACTTTCCATCAAAATATGCTTCAAATATCATTGTTTTTATGGCTACAACCTTTAAACTCTCTAATGCAACCAACTTCCCAATTATGGAGAGTCTGCACCCTCTTTCCTCTTGCTCGAATCACCATGCTCTCATGGTCTCTCACAATGTATTCGATTCTTGCCATTCCATTACTAAGCAATGACCCATCAAACTTAATCATGAAGTAACTAAGAAAGTGGTGGTGGTGGTTGGGAGTGGGTGTGGGGGGAGGGGGCAAGTGGGGTTGGTTCAATCGTCTTTGGTGGAGATATATAGCCACAAATGGGGAATTAAATTCCAATATCTCTTTAGCTGTTTCATGTCAACTCAAAAAAGCTCGCCACATTAGTCACAAAAACCGGTCGGCCATGGACTTTGGAATTTCTGGCTTATCAATAGTAGTAATAGGTAGCTTCCTCCAAACTAAGCCTTCTATCGTTCTTATTGTGCTTGGTTGCTTTGGCCATCATCTATAGTTGATGGAAAACATTAGCGGAAATAAAATATGTTTCTGGCGAACTAGCCTCCTCACTTCCTTGAACACCTTGCACACACACACACTCTCACTCTCTCACTCAATATATATATATATATATGTTCTAAGTTTTCCTCAACTCTACCCCAAGGATACAAATTTGAAGTCACAAATCTTCTTCGACATAATCGTGTTATGGTAGGGACAACTGCAATTCTACAAGTCCTCCAAAGAAAGGCCTTTATCCTCAGTTGTGATGCAACAACTAACAACATGCTATCAAAGCACAATCACTTCTAACATCAAATAGTTTGTAGTGTAGAGCTGTAGTTGGAACCTTCAATTTTTGAGTCCACCCAAACCAATGTTACCTCTTAGTAAATGTCTTTTCTTGCTGATATAAACTATCCTCACGTGTCTTGCCCCACTGATAAAGACTATCTTCTACTCCAATTCATCTCTACATAACTGTTTGATCCTGCACCTATCCCAACCATAATCACCAAGGTTATCCTTCGCATAAATAGGCTATCCCTCTATCTGCATGTTGATGAAAGTTGGTAGAAGAGCTAGAAGGGTAGTAGATAACCAAGGGCCTCTATTAAGGAGATTGATCCACCATCATGATTCATGAACCAGCCAAATCATGTTTTCCTGAACTCTCTCTCCAATACAAATCAGCTTCCATATCTAAGGATCACCTCTCCTAGCCTCAAAAGATTGAGTTTTGGTTCCATACTTAGCTTTAAAACTAGCCCTCCAAATGCACACATAAACATTAATGGACTAGGTCACATACTTTGCGACAAGATCCTCCACATCTTGAAGTTATGCATCCCAAGTCCTTTGCCATTTGGTTTACAAACTTCGTCCTAGAATACAAAATGCATAGCCTTAACTGTATATCTCGACTCCACATAGTTCTTTATCAAAAGAGTCAATCACAATTGCAAGAACATAAGTGTAATCTTTCTAGCCAATCACCACTTCTTCGCACCACAAGAATTGGTTGTCCCTTACTGCAATGATGATAGCTATAAAGTTAGCTTTAGTGGGCCTGTGCTTAGTAAAAGGAATCCCCGAATAGCAAGTTGGCTCTCCTGCATTCCAAATTGCCTTCTAATAACTATTTTTCCATTTCTCAGATGTGGTGCAACCAAAAATAATAAAAGATTTTTTATCATTCACCTTTTGTCATGAAGAGACAACGTCTATCAAGCATGTAGCAGTCATAAGGGTAGCTTCAGCAAATAGAAGTAAGTTATTTGCAAACATAAGATAGGAGTGGAGTAATCCTCTAGTTAACAAGTGGACACCACCAATAGTCCCTCGTTGTACCTTTTGATGAATAAGAATAGATATCAACTCAGAACACAATATAAATAGGTAAGGGAAGAGAGGGCATCCCTGTCTCAATCCTCTCCTAGTGAGGACCCAGAGGGATCTTTTACCATAAATATGTAGTGCATATCTTGACTCACTGGCACACATTCTTACCCATTGACAACACTGAGTACGAAAAACCCATAAGTAAGAGCATGTTGTCCAAGGAGTCTCCACAAACTCTATCATGTGCCTGCTCTATATCAGTCTTCACCATCAATGCGATGCATCCACGACCGCTAGCCACCTAGGTATATGGCCTTCTAGTCACCACCGCATCCAAGAGCCCACATGGCTACACAAAAGGCTTCTCAATTAGTTGTTGACCGGAGATTAGCAGCACTGCAAGTTAGTTATAGATTCTTATGGTGATCTTACAGCTATAAATTGGGGGCCAAGTCCTATGGTAGAGGAGAAAAAACTAATCAATGCCACTATCTTCCCAACGAAAAATTTGCTCACTTGTAATCAAACCTCTCGTTAACCCCTTCAGTGGGGATTTTTTCTGGTCGGTAAAGCTTTCTTTCCTAGCATCCAAGCACCATGGGTTTTCCTTCAAGGATTTTCAATATAAGTCTATCTTCCTCTTCTTGAATCCTAGTTCCTATCTTTACATTGTGAATTGTGATCCAACTTGCCTAAGATCATTACTGCAGCAACCATTTAGAATTCTCCATCAACAATTAATCAATTAGTTAAACCATATATCAGCTGATCCTTTAATTTGTTTCGATTAACTAATACATGTTTGGCAATTGATGATAAGATAATTTTCTAGTTAATCGGTTACAAAGCTGAAAATAATAATGATAAATCTACTTACGAATATGCCATATCTATGTGTGATTGTTTTGTGTTATTAGCCTGTTAAGGTCTCAGAGGAGTAAGTTTCCATATAAAATACCAAAAGATGCATAATATATAGTTTTTGCGTAGAACATGATTATGTTGGTAAATTCTTATTCAATACCTAGAAGAAATTTCACATGCAAAACTATCTTTCACAGAAAGGTTTTCTCTTCAGATGCCTGAAAACATTTCTAGGGTTCCCGTCACCACTAAAATTGGCAGAATAAGGTCAATATGCTACGCCAAAAGGATGGTTGGGAAATATGAAGTTTCTTTTCTAAGTGGACTGTCAAACAAATTGGGTGGGCATGGTAATCGAGTACATAGGAGATGATGGAGCTAAAAATGCAACTGCAAATACTAATGTCTAACAAGTACAAAGCACCACCTCCATGAACTTTAGAAGAACTCATCTGATCTAATGCAGTCAAATTCACTAATCCAGTGACAGTTATAACACCCCACAGTGGTACAGAAAATGCAAATGAAAAAACAATAAACTCCAACTCAGATATATCATAAAAAATCTTTTGAATAAACTTGAAATATTTACTTTATTAGTGCTTGGAGGCCTATAGCAAGAAAAAAGAAAGGAAAAAGGGACAATTACCTACATGCCACAGAAAGAAACTGTAGAGCTTACCTTAGATGTAGTGCCACATATGGTTGTCCCTGCAACTGCATCCGGGAAACCAAGGTTGCTCCATGTTCTTCAATTTTAGCAGAATATTTCAGTGCCCTGTAATTAACACGACACCTCATTTTCTGGATAAAGGTTGGAAGTCCGTTATTTGCAAGCCTGGAGTCTGTATGAGTGAAATACACAACTTTATGTTGTTTCAGAAGAGGAAGAACATCTACTTTGTAATAATTAACCTGAAATACAGCAGCTAAGGTGTCGATATTGAGCTCTAAAAAAATGGAAAGAACTATGAATGTCCTTTTTCAAACAAGTCAACCAAAGTTAACCTTAGACCAAGATATAGGAGTCTTCATAAAGGGTTCAGTCTTTTGGAAGGCTTCTGGTAATGTTTCAACAATGTGAACCTCATTCTTTAAGGTTTCAATAAAATACTTCCAATCGAAAAGATCCTTGAAGTTGCTGTTGAATACGAGGAAAAGTCTTAGGAAATCTGTTACTAAAAAAGGATTTAAAAAAAATAAGATACTGTTATCAACCTGTTATCAGCCCAGTAAGATGAATGATCAAGTGAAGGAAGCACAAGGGTTGCTTTCATTATCTTGGCAACAGCAACCATATCACAAATCTGCACTCTAAGAATATGTTATTATCATTGTGCGTTTAAACACCAATTAAACAACATAATTTATTCATTTATTCAGACCCCGAATCTCATCTGATTCAAGCCTCCATTTGCATTAATTAGAATATAGCCATTGCTTGTAGCATCGAGATCTGCAAAACAAAAGTAAATGCTGGAGCTTGAACTATCTAATAAAAGCATGCTTTATATAAACAAGAGAAACTGAGGTTTCATTAGAGATAATAATCAAATTTCATAAACCAGGTTAAGAACTTGAGATAAACATACTCTTATGGCTCCCTGGCTCAATGCACTGTGTAAAGTTTTCACTGTTTGGCTTAGCCCATATCAATGGATCCATCTGCATTGGGATAGGAACTGTTACTGAACACACATGAAGCCTTAGAGCCATACATTACAGAGTACACAAAATTACTTGCCTTAAGTAAATGGTCATGACCATTGTCGGATCTTGATGATAATGTCATCAGATATCTGTCATTGTCACTTCCTGCCTTATTTTCATATCTATATGATAAACCTGTTTTCTGACCAGTAATTGAAGTAGATAATTTCTGAAAAATAAGGACAAAAGAATATATTATGAAATTTAACCTTTATTGGTGTAGCACTCCATGCCCATCCCTGAGAAACCTACCACTGAATCTTTATTCATAAAATTTACCACAGCATAAAAATCCATAATATCTAATGAACCATGAAAGATTATAAAGGATGATTCTAAATCTGAATACCGAAAAGCAACAGAAGTTAATCAGGTAGCTGGCCAATTGAAAAGTTTTCTAGAATCTCATTCAGATAACCATGCTTTTGCAAAGACTTGCCTATCACATTTATAAGAAAGCCACGGCATGATGAAAAGCCTGCCTGCATACTATATTTATTCAACAATGCTGCAGACTAAACAAGTGAAACTTCCATGACAAACCGATATGAAACAACTTAATGCTATATGTGAGTCTGGTTATCCTTACAGTAATTCCAAGAATGGCACAATCTTTCCTTATCTTTTTTTACTTGGCAGTTCCGTATATTAAGTAACTGATAGTTAAGCTGGTGGATTAGTAATATTAACATCATTGTAGAAGCATCAAGCGAACACTCTCCTTATGCAATGAAGATAGATTTGAAAACCACTAAAAGGTAGGATTAATGAAAAATATCCAAGAATTCATTCTGTAGCTGATGTTATAAGAATCAAAGACAATAAAAAAGCTAAAAGAAGAGTGAGCAAGGGGAAAGGCTCAAACAAGCAAAATGTAGATACAGTTGTAACGAAGATATATATTGCAATAAGGGAAAGTAAACATTTGACATTATTATAGTGGTAATCATTTTGGATCTAAGATGTTGGGCGAGTAATTAGGATAGGGCTATAATGCATATCATGAGACCATAAAACAAAAATCATGCACTTATCTGAATTCTTATATAGCGCACTAAACAACTGTGCCACATATTGACACTAACAAAAGACAGCGTATCATCATGCAAGTACCACAAAAGCACAAAAACTGAAATTTCATTTTACTAAATCCCAACCTTTGTTTCCAAAGATGAACTTTTCAAAAGCATCCAATCTTTTCAATAACTAAGATCAGTAACCTGCACCTTTTGTCCATGGTAGTTTTCACACAATCATGTTGATTGCCAAGTATTGTGGAGTTAGGCCAAGCTTTAATTGATAGGATGCTTTCTTTCACTGAATAAAAGGATTTTTAAAAAGAAAGTTCAAGCTCGCCAAAGTGCTACAAAATCATCTCAATGACCAATGAAATTTTAATCAATAACAGCATTTTATAACACCTACAAACTCAAGAGAAAATGTTTTAAATCATCAAATGACAACACGGGTTGTTTCATCTTAACTAAGAAAACACCATTCTAGATATGATGTAATGCCCAGGACCGAAAAAGGGCAGGGAGTGGCTTGTCATGTGGTTTCTAAGGGAAAGAGAGAGCACTGAACTAGAAATTCCTAGCAGACTTTTAGGTGAAGGAGTACGGGATGAATAGTCCTTCGTAAAGTGAAGCAGAGTTCCTGGTTCATATGTGTTAGATCATTAGGCTACCACCAAAGCGGATAATATCTTAACATCTAGGGCACGGGTCATGGACTCATGATATATTAATTATACAAAGATGAATACTATAATAGTTTTATTTCAAATCAAGAATTGCAAAGAAAACCAAAAATGATTATCTGCAACAAAACATAGTACCTGAATGCGAAGAATACCCCTTTTCTAAAAAGAAAAATGTAGCAAGTTACATACCTAAAACAGTTATAAGAAACCCATTAACGCCATCAACTTTAAATCCCTTAAATTCGAATGCCCTTACCTGGTAGCTCTCAGCTCTCTCGACCAACAGAGATCCCAGCCATCCGCTGGCGAACATCTTCATCACTCCAAGCCACAAGCAAACGCCGCAAAACACCAAAAACACGAAATTTCCAAGACGCCTCCTATCCCTAAACGGAAGTTCCACCGGCCTTTTGAACACTCCCTTCCCCAGAAGCTGCATCCCTAGGCGCGAGCGCAGGTTCTGTCCGTGGTGCCACCGCTCCGTTGCAGAAGACGACTGCAGCGGCGACGCAAGGTCCCCCCCGCTCAGGGGGCTGCCGCCGGAGCTGTCATAAGAGGAGCGAGGAGAGTTGATCTGAAGCTCGATCTCGCCACCGTTTCCGCCACTCCTCTTGAAGGAATGTCCACGCCGGGTCATGGATCCCGCGTATCTGGGGCTTTGGATGCGCTGGTGGTTGGAGACACCATCGCCGGAGGTACCGCCGCCGGCGCCGCAGTGGTGGTGGATATGAAGCTGCTGAAATCCCATGAGGAAATGATAACAGGATCTAGATCTCTAGTTTAAATCCGATGACATTCGCTCTTCTGCAAGAGGGAAGACTTCCGGCATCGCCATTAACGAGTATTTGGATGAAGAAGGTTTTTAACGGAGAAGAGCCAGAACGCGGAACTGTCAGATTGCCTATAACTGTTGCGCGCATACTTTTGGGCTTTTTTTTAAAGATAGTTCTACGTTTTTTTTTAATTTATATTTCATTAATAAAAAACTATAACTAGATAATAATATTTTTATAACAAATAAAATATAAAAATTTTTTTATAATAAAATAAAATATAAAAATTAAATAGGAGGGACATGGAGCTATTCCACATCATATTATCAAAAGTTATCTTACTAATGACTATGATGTTAACTGTAATGCTTTCATTAAAAAAATGTTAAATATAATACTATCAATTTAATATGAACAATATTTGCAAATTATCTACCCCAATTAATTTTTGCTTAAGTTTTACTACGATGATAATACTATCTACTTCTGTTCAAATTTTATGATTCTTGATTACACTAATTATGTTTTCTTGATCTCAAGTACTTTGAAGTTTGGCTGAGCTAACTATAAGTATGCGTATCTGTCTCTCCACTGATTTTTAATGATTTGTCATCATAATTTCTAAAAAGTACATATGTACTCTTCTTATTATTTTTTTTACTAATCTATTAAAATTAGTTTTCATTTAATTTAAAGAAGGGATATTACATGAGCCCACAAGGCTAACGGGTTTGCATTTTTTTTCTGTGGCAACCTTATTGATGTGGGTATCATATTTGGATAAAGTTGATCGGATTAAGTCCCGGTTGAGTCGATGCAATTGAAGCAAGCAATAGCTATGGATTTAATTCCCTTGGACGTTAGGGATATTAAGGTCATTTCAACAATCAGAGAAACCATCAGCAAGAGGAACGTCATCCGCTCTTCCATAAACATCCTCCGCAATTAAATAAAATCTCAATTTGTCTCTTCTTTAAACGACTGAATTATCTCCAAGCCCAAGGATATATCCGACATCAAGCCGTGTCGCTAATAGTTCATAACCGAATTCGCTACTGTATCGGGAGTCGGCTGTTGCAAACACTTCGACCAGATCGGCAAATGGCGATCTCCTTTTTTCTCGCACCAGTTCTCCTCTTCCTCCTGTCTTCTCCCGCTTTCGCAGCCGACAGCAAGAGTACTCTCTCTCTCTCTCTCTCTCTCTCTCTCTCTCTAGATCTGGGCGAGAGCTTGGCGGTCTAGGAATTTTTGACTCTTTTGAGCTTGGATCTCAGTGCGTAGTGCCTCATTGAGCTGGCAAGAGGGAGGATATTTGTCGGTTTCTTGTTTTTCTTGTTCAGGATTTGTCGAAATTTGGTTTATGCTTGGAAGAATGGGAGTACTTGGATCTCGGCAATGGGATAAATTAATAGGGTAACTTAATTCCCAGGAATGATCTAGCTAGGGTTTGTAGATTGTTCACCTTGAGCTCTTAAGAGCAAGCTTCTTTTATTGGTACCACCTAATGATTTGGTTGTGCTGGAGGCTTCTAGACCTAAGGAATTACATTCAATTTGGTTGAAAAAACAAAAGCAAAATCAAAGATAGAAATGTGTGATGAAGGGGTTTAAAGGAGAGGTCAGATTACAGGAGCCAACTGGAAGGATATGTATATTAGAAGAATTATTATTTTATGGCATAGGTTATTTATTGTTGAGGAAGGGTTTGGGTCTTAGAAGACGGACGGTGGATATTGTAGGAGAAAGATTCTTGGCATTGTGTAAGCTCCTATGAAAAGAGGATGAAAGATAAAATAAAGAAAACACAACCAGAATAGCACACCAAATTTATGTGGTTCAGAGATATCTCCGTACTTCCACAAGTTAGGCTAAGCTGCCAAGCCAAAGATGAATCCACTAGATGAATAAATATATTCTCTAAAGGCGAGTTCAAGGTGAGAGGACAAAGAAAGAGAAGGAGAATAAGAAGATTCTCTGGTTACTGGTAGAGACTTTGATACAGTGCGGGGATCAATTTAAGTCGATCCTAACGCCACCAATTCTAGGATAATGCTTAAGTTTCTATATATATAATTATATTACTAAATGCAAATGGAGAAGAGATTAAACTAAGTTTTCTAAATTATATTAAATATAAACATCTGCATAATCATATAAGCGTCATGGAGTAATTTTGATGATTAAGCTTTAATCCGAGCAAATTCAGGAAACTATTGCAATAAGATAACTAAATTACTGAATTTTAGAAAGGATTTAACATGCATCTGCATTATCTTGATGTCCTTTGCACATGTAAGCTAATCGAGTCATTTAACATATAAATCTTCACCAAGTACGAGTCATATGAATTCAATTTAGAACAGGAAATACAATATACATTTTAAACTCAGAAATTTTCACTTTCAGCGAGTTTGAGAACTAAAACATAAATTCCAACAGTTAATATATTTCAGGACAGGAAATATTATTCTCATGACAAGATGAAAATGAAACAAGGAGCTGAGGAATTTTCTATGGATTCCAGTGGCAGTGAAATTTTAATGACATTCATTTCACCTAGATGAAGAACACTACAACCTGAAGCTGTAACTAATTCCAAAACAGAGAAATTGCAGAAGAAAAAATGCAGGAAAGTCAACAAGACAAAAAAGACAAGAAGCCCTAAATTAGTGAAACCTCAAGCCATAAATTAATGGTCTGATTTTTGGTCTAACTGTACTGTTTTTGATTATCTAATTATGCTTTTGCCTTCTCTAATGCTGTATTAGCATTCACGTAAGTTCAACGAACATTTTAGAGATTCATAAATAACTTTTGCCCTTTTCTCCCTTTCAGCTATAAAGCATGGAGCTCTGTTATTAATATTAACCAATCGGTTTCCTATAATATCTTGTTAGTCCTTTTTTTCTGATAGCATATATCTTCTTAGTCCTGCAATCGTATTTCAATTCATTCTAATTGATTTTAGAGGCGCCATGTGCTGATTAAGCATAAATAAGTATTTTTAGGATTCCCTTCTTCTAATTGAAATTCTGTTACTTTTCTGTTTGTTTGTTTTACTCATACTGTTATTTTTTGTAGTAGAAAATAGCAGTTTGATCTCTAAATATGAGATTATATGCAATTTGCTCCTTTTACTTTTTCCCTACATTTTGATAAATCTAGTGTTTTAGTTATTTTAAGTTACCACACCGTTAGTTCGATAGCAAGAGGGTGCATATTATCTTTTATTATGTTTAAGGAACTTCCATCGATTCATCAGATAGAAAAAGGCTAGTTTTATTCTGTGAAAGAACAAAATTGGTGAATTTAAAAACAAAGGGAACTAAGTATAGATAGCTAAAAACCTAAGGATCTAAGTGCCTTTCTCCATTTACTATATCTGAATCTGGATTGCACACACACATTATAAACCTATTCATTCTGCCAATGGAAGTATTTGTTTTTCAATTTTAAAAGAACTTCTAACTTCTCTCATATCTTCTCCTTTTCATTTCAAAGACAATCCAGCTGACCAGCTGGTGGCTGTGATCAATGCCAACCGAACCACCGCAAAGTCCCTCGCACTCTTTGACAACCCTGGCCTTGGTTGCATTGCTCTTCAATACATAAAAGCTTATCAGGGCCAATGCAGTGAGGTCGGTAACATGAAGAAGCCGCCAGACTCCAGCTTTGCTGATACATTTGCTCCCAACTGTGGAGTTCAAGCCCAGACCCTCAGCCCCATAACTGGCCGCCTGCTGGGCTGCCAGTCAATGTACATCAATCCTGAAGAAGCCTTCTCCAACATTCTTGTCCAAAACTCACAAAGTATTGAGATTCTCCACAATAAGAATCACACACAGATTGGTGCTGCAGTAACTGGCACTGATGGAGGCTCCCCCTACTTCTGGTGCGTTCTGTTCAGCAATGGAATGAAGAATGTGAGCTTCGTATTTGAGAATGGGGAGGCCAAGCCTGTTCATCCTGGTTGCTTTAGTGGAAATAATGATGAGTGTAGTTCTGGATTCAGGTTTGCAGTAAGAAAGAGTGGTATCTGGGCAGTGGTTGCTTTAGCTTTGCTTGGTTTGGCTTATATTCATTGATTTATCTTTATCCTCTTTCTGATAAGAGGAAGGTAAAATGAATTTCTTGCTCATTTGATGCAATTCTTTCAATGTTTTTCTTTTTTTTTTTTTTTTGTGAACACAAGTTTTTGTGATTTAAAGGGCCGTGTAATTTCTGAGTGTCGTTCTTTTGTTCTTGTTGAACAGATGTTTCTATGGTTTTACTTATTGCCCTATTTCGTTTCTCTTGTAGTGTACCATATACTGATGTTTTTTGTTCTTTAACGATGAGATTGCTGAATTGGTTTTAAAGGTTGTTTGGGTTTTGAGTGTCAATATTTACCTCAAGGTTTTAAAGATTGCTGAAGGAACTTCGAGGTGAGACTGTGGATGGGAGATTTTTTGGATGCTCCCTTCTGTAGGCTCTATGATTAGGCGGAATCTCTCGACTTTTGTTGATAGTCGGTGCTACAACTCGAAGCCCGATCCGTGGAAGCATCTTGAATTTCACTAAAATTTCCTTAATTTCTTTCACAAGAGGCTACTACATTTATTGGGTTTGCCTGTTTCTTAAGCAATCTGCTAACATTGTCTCCATTACACTGCCTCATGTACAAAAATTTCAGCTTTCTTTTGCCCTTGTTTGGAGAGCATGATGCTTTATCTTGATCTTTGAACCCTGGAACTTGCTAGGCTGCCCCTTGTGTAATCCATTTTGTACTAAATTTTGGTGACAGGTGTTCTAAACCATGAGATATGGCATTTTAGAGTTTTCGTTTTATTTGACCTAGCGTTGACATTGAGGCATTATTTTCTCTACTTGAGTTGACATCGAGGTTGAGGGTTGTTCTCTTGACTTAAGCTGTCCTCGACATGGAGATTTTTCCTCTCTCGACCTAAGTTGATGTTGAGGTTATAGCTCTTCTCCGCTTGGTCTAAACTATTATTGAGGTTAAGGAGTTCTCTCTCAGGCTTATTTTTCCCTAGTTGCTTGAGCTCTTATTCTCAAGGCCAAACCATGGCCTTGGAACCTCAGGGTCTCTTTATTGCAAACTCTGTGTCAAAGTTTCGACGTCAAGGCTTTTATCTTCAAGACTTTGACCTCACCTTTAAGGTTCTCCAAGTTGATATTGTGGATGTATCAAGCTTTAGGCCTAATTGCTTGATACCTAAATCCATTAAAGTTGTGAACTATGACATCATTTTCTAGTGATAACAGAAGGGTAATAACGTCGTGGACTATGACTCTAGGACAAGGAGGGTGTTGATGTCGAAAAATACTTGAGTTCAGACAACTCGCCATGTCACATTTTCATACCCCTCTTAAATGACAACACTTGGCAGCGGGCGGCCCACTACAGCTGAGTTCGGAGATCGATGTGCTTGTTATAGAAATAAAAGTGCTTGTTATAGGAATAAAAGTACTTGTTATAAATATAAAAGTGCTTGTTATAGGTATAAATGTGTTTGTTATAGGCATAAATATGCTCATTATAAGCATAAATGTGTTTGTTATAAGCATAAATATATATAAATAAGCAACTTTATACTTATAACAAGCACATTTATGCCTATAATAAGTACATTTATGCCTATAACAAGCACATTTATGCCTATAACAACCTATAACAAGTACATTTCTGCCTATAATAAGTATTTTTATTCCTATAACAAGCACTTTTATTCTTATAACAAGCACATCGATCTTCGAACCTAGCTGTAGTGGACTGCCCGCTGCCAAGTGTCGCCATTTAAGAGGGGTATGAAAATGTGACGTGACGAGCTGTCTGAACTCAAGTATTTTTCGTTGATGTCAGGACAACAATATCCACTACTTAGAGAGAAAAGAGAGAGAGAGAGAGAAAAGAATAAAAGAAGATAAAGAGAGAATGGCAAAATTATTCTTTTGTCCCTAAATTTAATAGTTGAAAATTTTTATTATATTAGTTCTCAGATTAAATGAATTGATTTGATTAATTTGAACCAAGCTAATTTGCTATTTAACTTTAAGTTTGAAATTGAAATTCGCATTAATTATCTCAATTTGTTTTATATTAAATTTACTCAATAGGATATGTAGATTATAGAATTTTATTTTATTGTATGTAATTATCTCAATAAATGAAATAAAGAGGTTGATGCAGCATAACATGCCTGGCGTTTATTTTCGAAAATAACAAGAGTTTTTTTATTAAAAAAATAAAAAGTAACTCCATCAATTATTGACAAAATCGAATTGCTTTCACTCCAAGCTTGATAAATTTTTTTTTTGATATTAAATTCGATAAAATTGATTTTGCAGTTATTCCCTAAATATTTTTAGCTGATCCGCGAGGCACCATACCGCGTGGTTGCCCATTTGCGCGGGAATGAAATCCTTAGCTGCCGTCGCCGCCGCACCTGTTCCCTTTCCATCCGCTCTCGCCCTTCATCCGCTCGTCTAGATTGATGCCATCACTCACTTCACTGTGAAGGATCTCTTATTTGGTCTAACTTTCATCAATGCCGGTCTTAAGGTCGGGCGGGTCTATCCCCGATACCCCGCCGATCGTCAATCCATCAAGAACAGCTTCGTCTTCGCCGTCTTCATCAGTCGCGACACCTCCTAGCCGGCGGAGCCTTCGCCTGGCATCCATGTCCTCAACACCTGAGGTCACCATCGCCACCGATGACAGTGCCGCCACGAGGAAGCGCTCTGCTAGGGTTTCCGATCGCGGATGTTCTTCCAATGTCATGGAAGGGTCTCGCTTGCATTTTCGGTCTGGCAAGCGGCTTTCTCGACGAAGGCTGAGTGTCGACTCCGATCCCGTTGAGAAAGAAGAAGAGAAAATGTGGGAGCCAAGAATTAGCCATGAAGATGAAACAGAAGCTATGATAGAACAAGATAAGGAAACGTTTTCTTTTAATGAATCGGGAACTGGGCGTAAACCTACTAGCACTGACGGGTTGGTTCGTTATGCTGTACGGCATATTGAGGTCAAGGAGGGAAAGAAGAAGATAGAACTTGATCTTTCTGTGCAGGAGGAGAATGGATATATGAGTTTGCGATCTGGATCGAGAGTTCCGAAGAGAAAGATTGGTGGCGAGCCTGCTGTTTTTCGAAAGGAGAACTTTTTTCCAGCCGGTGAACGCATCGAGATATCTGGTGATCAGATGTTTGCTAATTTGGAGAGATCTATTTCTGAGAGCTCTGATAGTAGAATACCGGAAGAGGAAAAGAAAGGGAAGGGCAAATTAGTTTTTGAAGAAAACCAATTGGGCAAGGGTATGCCTGAAATTCATTCAAGTATTGGACTGAATTGTGTGAGTGAAAAAGGGGAGCATTTTTCCAATGGTGAAGAACTGGTCGAGAGCAGTGTAGCCAGAATTTACAGGCAAGATGATACTGGAACGTGTAACTTGGATGTGAAAAAAGGATCTTTAGCTTTTATGTCTGGTATTTATTTAAATTTTGATCCAATTTCTGAAAAGGAACCCTATGAAGAAATGCACAGTGCTGAAGGTTTGAACCATCTTAGAAGGTCCAGAAGATATAGCAGGGAAAATAAAGGAAAGAAGAAGTTGTCTCCTGAAGAGTTTCATATGAGTGATGAAATTCAGATTAGTGCACGAGAACCAGAGTTAGGTAATGCAAATTTGTCAGGCAAACAGATGACTGGAAACAGCCAAGTGGAAACTAGGAAAGGTAAATCTAGGAGAGATGCGGACAAAAATAGGGCTATAGAGCTTGCTCCTCAGTTTGCATTTTTCAAAGCTGAAGAAGAAGCAAGCGAAGAAGAAGCAAGCGAAGAAGAAGCGCCTGCTGATGATTCACTTACTGATCCATATGAAGAAGAGGACTGGCCAGGCCCTTTCTCTACTGCGATGAAGATCATTGAAGAGAGAGAAGCAATGCTCAGGGAGCGTGAATTGAACTATTCGAAGAAAGATGGAATTTCTGAAGTGAAAATACCGTGGACTCCATCCATTAAGCAGAAGCCTGTGACTCTGGAAAAGTCAGCTCCGTCATTGAAAGATTTGTGCATGGACGTTCTCTGTGACAATGCAGAAGAGATTGAATCCCTTGAAGGTCTGCCTGATGCTATTAAAAGTAAGCTTGCGATGCTGCTATGCCGTTTGAGGAGGATGAGTTCTCGTGTTCTTGGTCTTCTTACAAAAGGCTCTCCTGCAGATGTTTACTTGAGTGATTGCTCGTGGACAACGGAGACGGTGTTTGAGGAAGTTTTCTCTCAATGCAATACTGGTAATTTGAAGGTGCATATTCTGTCAAACTCATAATTGCTATGGTAGTATGTTTATGTTATCTGGATGTTCACTTCATTGTTGATTTGCCTGTACTTTTTCTTTATTTGCAACTTTTAAGGCATTCTTATAGATAATCTGTGGAATCTTCTGAACAACACATGTTTTCATGACTATGGACAGTACTTTTTTCTTCATATTTTACTGTAAGGAAACAAACAAACGTTATCTGATTTGCTCATTGCTGTTGATTCACTGGGACTGGTGGATAATTTTTTGTGAACATAACTAAGGCTCTGTTTGGCAATGGGCTAAAAATCATGGCTAAAATTACCCATGATCAAAATCTTAAATTTATTTTAAAAAAACTTAAAAAATTATTTTATATTTCATCTCACACAAATTCCAACATTAAACAATCACTTTATTTCACGTCCAACACAATTCTCAATAAATCAATCAACTTTATTTCACATCATACACAATTTTTAATATAACCAACTTATTTTATTTCATATCATACACATTTTTCAAAAATGGCTAAAAATTTCAATCAAATTCTCTTTTTTTTCCTATTACCAAACAGAGCCTAAGGTAAAATGGTTGCCCAAGTATAACTTGGTTAGATGTTATACGATAATTTTGGATAATTTAGAATCAATAACAAATGATGCATTTGACAGAGGGTAGACAGGAAAGGATTTATACACTACTTCAAATAGTTTGACATAAGGCTATTGAAGATGATAGTGGTGGTTTTAGTTTTATAACTATTTCATCTAGCTTATATTCCTTGCAGTAGATTTTTTGGGCTTGATTTTCTTTTTATCTATTTAATCAGGCATTACAACTGGACTTTTGTGGACGCTGTTTGCCTGATTACGTGCTGCATTCAACATTGGCCAAGTCTCCAAATTGTTTGCCTTCACTTAATAGGCTTTCACTGAAGGGTGCATATTGCCTGTCAGACGGTGGCTTAAGTATGATTGTTGCTTCAGCACCTCTCTTAAGATCCTTGAATGTCAGTCAATGCTCCCTTCTTACTTATAGGGGAATCATTGCTGTTGCTGATAAGTTGGAAGAAGTTTTGAGGGAATTGTATATTGATGATTGCCAAAATGTGGATGCGATGTCTATAATTCCTGCATTGTTGAAGATGAAGTATTTGGAGGTTTTGTCTGTTTCTCACATAGAAACAGTGAGCGACAGATTTTTGAAAAAACTAATTCCTAATTCTGGTCCAAAAATTACTCAACTTAACCTTGCCGGTTGCCGGTAAGTTCTTTGCTTTTATATTTTACTGATTTTTTTTTGAAAGGTGACATTGTAGTTTGTAGATCATTAGCAATGTATAAGCTATTCTTTCTATAGAGTTAGGCATTTTCTTTGAGTGCGGCATAATGTTTGGCTGTACTCTCTTATTGATTTCCATGTACCTTCTGATTATCGTAGAGGCTTGCACTCTGTTTCTGGAGAATGCCATTCGAGCTCTGATTTTCATTTTTTAATGTGCAGTAAGGTGACAAATGCCTCAATGAAAATGATTGCTGACAACTGTCCTCATCTGTCTTGTCTTGATATTCGGGACCTGAACCGACTAAATGATTTTGCAATACAGCATCTTGTGAATGGTTGTTCTCCATTTCAAAGGCTCAAACTTTGTCGTAGTGCATTCAGGTAGCCATTTTCTGGTTTATGTCGTAGTTACAGTACCAATATGTACAAAATCATCTCAAGCATACTTAGCTATGTACAAGGAATTTAAAGAGGGCAAATTCTTACTTGCATGATATGCAACTATGGGAAATTGTGCAGACCAAATGTCCTGCCATACTGTGGCAAGACCACACATTGAAATGGCTCCGTTAATGGAACCATGCATAGAAAAATTTATATATAAATTTTTTTCTAAAATAGTAATGCAAAGAAATGTAATTATTTTCGGTGGCATTTAGCATCAAACCAAGAGCTAAATTGACTTGATTTTTTATCATATTCAACGGCATACTAGCTAGGTCATAATTCAATTTGGTAGTTTAATTCATTCGTTTTGTTGTTAATTTAACTCTCTAATGACTAATACATCATTAGCCATAAAAATACCATACTAATTCAAAAACAAAATTACTCGAACACTTTGATAGATCGCGTTACAATGATTCATTTTTCAAAATTCTAGTTAATTTCAAGTTCATTTGGTAGTTCAAAAAAATGATAGAAATCATAATTTATTAATAGACAAATATTTTTAAAAAAATCAACAAAATTGTATTTTCTTTCGGTAGTATTCAATATCTAACTAGGTACCAAATCGAGCCTAATTTTTTATCATGTTCAATAACATGCTAGCTAGATGATATTTCAATTTGGTGGTCTATTTCAATCATTTTGATATTAATTTGACATGCCAAATTGTTAATGCATTATTACCCGATAAAAGACCAAACCAACTTGGAAATGAAGCTGCTTGAAGGCTATTTTAATCATGTTAGGATGATTAATACCGTAAAAATTTCAACTGATTATGAGTTCATTTTTTTTTTAAACTTGGATTTCGAGTTCATTTGATATGTCAAAAAAAATGACCAATATTTTACTGTATTTAATAATAAGCATTTTATAAAATAGTGTACATAATTTTTTTATTTAATAAATAAATCATATTCGAATATAATATATATAGCATAAATTAGATCCTGCAGTTGAAATCATATTTGAATATTATTTACGTAAATGAAATAATGCTCAAATAGTATTTGAATATAATACAAAGATGAAATGAAATGAAAATGATATTTTAATAAAATGTATATAGCTCGATTTGGAATTTCGTAACTAAAATCATATTTGAATATTAGTTATACATCTAGAACCCTATAGCTAAAATCGTATTCAAATATAATTTATATAATTCATTATAAAATTTCATAGATAAAATAATATTTGAATACAATATATATGGTTGAAAATGCAAATCTAAATATCATTCGAGTATGATTTTTATGGTTGAAATTTATAGATGTAAATAAAATCATATTTAAATACGATTAATTTAGGTGAAATTATAATTCACAATCAAAATTATATTTGATTACAATTTTATAAAAAATTGTATTAGCATTAATTCTAAAATTATATTCGAATATGATTTTAAAAAAAATTATCATGAATTGTATTTGAATACGATTTTTACACTTTTTAACATATGCGCCTAACATACCATTACTAATTGGTGGCCTACACAGCGACATGTCACGTGGCTGCCTCCTGTACATACATATGGAGTATGGAATTTTTTTTTAGTTAAATAGAGTTTTTGATGCAGGATCGAAAAAAATGTAAATGATACTTTATATTTATATTTAGCAAAATTAATTAGCAAATTATTTTAATTAAGCGCAAAATATTTTCTAAATAAATTATATGATAAATAAGATTCTTAAAACTTGTAAATTAAAATATTTTAAAATTAGAATTAAGCTAGATCGTTTGATAAACAAAAATTTATCAAATTGGATTAGGGCGTTAATTTAAATTCAATAAATCAAATCTAAGGTTCTGGAATTTAGAACAGATATCTCACACTTAAATCCAACAGTAATTATCACTCAAATAAATGTCGGGTCGCGCAATTAAGGCCAAAAAAATAATCCAAATAAAGAGAATAATTTTATATTGAAATCAAATAATCGGATTAATTTGATTCAGAAAAGAAATTATACCTTAGACAAAGGAATTCAAGTAGTAGCGACGCAGGTGAGGCAGGCGGCTCAGGTAGGCGTGCTCGAGTGACACGTTTCTCAGGCGAAGTAGCTTGCCGAGCGGCGAAGAAAGTGACGAGTCGCCTCGAGCTGGTCGGCAAGGTAGTGTGTAATGGAGGTGGGCGCTTGTTAGAGGCAGGGAATAAGAAGGCAATGGGCGTCGAAGGCAGGCGAGCTTTGAAGGTGGGCAAGTGCGTAAAGTGCTATAGACACTTGGAGATGATGCTGAGAGAGAGAGCAACAGATAGGAGATTTTTTTTTGAAAAGTAAATAATTAGGCCAATTTGAGGATTCTCATCAAAGGCTAATCTTACTCTTTCCTTCATCGGAATATCGACCCTTTAATCTGGATTTAGATTTTGAGAAAACTCAAATATAATTTCATTTATCAAATACTACTTCTATTATAATGCAAGACGATCTCTTTATATAGAGAGATCGCATAAAGAAATTTGAAAATACAATATTAAATGTAGGAAATAAAATGTCAAATAAATAAAAATAAATATTAAACTAATTCCATTACAATAAAATAAAATCAGCTTCAAATATGACTAATCTTTAAATTTTTCAATTCTGCTCTGAATCAAATTAAATCTAAATAAAGCTAATATGAAAATCTTCAATAGCTCTAATTAATTTGAATTTAAATTTAAATTTATTTTATGACATTATCCTGGCCATCCAATTCAATGTTGATTCATGTCCCCATCAATTCTCCCCAAGTGGAAGGAACTCAATCTCGTCGAATATGGGTCATGCGACTTATGTGTCTCCGAGTGGGTCAGATCAGCTATAACCTTTAAGTCTTCTGAACAGGTAAAAATTTCCACCGATCCAACATCACTGATAATCGAATTCAATTAAAATTTTTTTCTCAATAAGTTTATTCAATTAGCTCTAACTAAATATTGAGATGGATTTTGACTATAGATTTTCGTGAGTAAAGTTACATTCAAAGTGAATAAAAGGCTAAGGCCTCACTAGATATTACTATTGGGTCTTGATAACCAATAGACCTGAAATATTGAAAATCTCGACTATTCTCATGATCTATTGATAATATTTAAACTTATTTATTTGATTAAATTTAATAAAAAATTTAAAATAAATTAAATTAGATATTTAATTATCTTAAATTATCATAATAAAATATTCAAAAAAAATTCTACACTTAATTATAATAACCTACCATTAAATTTACTGATTTATTTATTTTATAATATATAAATAAAGAGACTGGTACATGCAATGAACTAAAATAATGTAAATACTAACTAGACTCAAACATATAATATTAAAAGTAAATTAAATGTATGCAGACTCTACTTATTTTCTTATTAGTACCTACTAGATTAATTTTGATTATAGACATGTGAAACATAGGTCAGGGTCCTAAGAGATGTGGTTTCTAATAGGTGTCATAATGCATTTAAAAAATATCTAACAAATTATACAATACACCAACTAGGTGCCCACGTGATCAACCACCCAGTCTCATGCGCTTTTTGTCTATATAGATTTATAAGTGTTGAGTTTTTACTAAATCAAAGATATACATAAATATGCTTAACTAAATCAAATCTATTGACCTCACAACGATCGTGATCTATAATCATCTCAATGTGATCTATAGTGTCATCAACACAGTAAGATGATTTAGTAGTCTCTGTCAAATCTATGATCTACTCTTTTTTATGACTCTGCTCTATAACTATTTCCTTAACTTACTTTTAACTTCTATTCTATAATTATCTTCCTCGTACATCTCATCTTCATATTTTTTGTACTCCTCGGCTAAGCTAGGATCTGCTATATAAATGGATATAAATAAAAAATCGAGTTTTAATGCTTTAGAAATAATGAAGGTCTTTGTAGAGAAATCATTTACTACTTCTTTCATGAGGAAATTAGATGGGTCACTCATAATCTCAATAGGTCTAGCAATTGGAGAAAGTGTACTGGTTTAGGATCATGTTGTTTAGGAACTATAGAGTTAACTTTGTAGGATGAAAGAGAATATCTCCTACGTAAGTAAGTTTTGATTCCATCCGACATTTCAAATGGCCTAAACTTATCCCAAGCACATTGATCCTCCAAGTCTTTAATAAAATATTTTGTTTCACCAAGAAACATTAATTTTGCATACTTAACACCCTCTAACCAGTTCCAATCATAATAATTAAAATAACAATTTAAATTATTTTTCAACTCTTTATATGATAAAATAATTTAAATCATTAGAAACATAAGAATTAAGCGTGACTTCTTCTATAGATTGTGACATCAGAGATGGAAATATACGGTCAAACCTAGTTATAAGGTCGGATAATAAAGTTTCTATTTTAGAGTTCATGCTTACACGATACTTATATTAGATAGTGTAAAATAAACTGAGATAAAAATATATAATACAGAATATATAAAAGTGATCAAATAAAATGCTATAATTAAAATTATACTCTGATACTAAGTTAATGCAGGACAAAAAAAAATGAAAATGATATTTTATATTTATATTTAGCAAAATTAATAAATAAATTATTTTTAATTAAGCGTAAAATATTTTCTAAATAAATTATATGATAAATAAGATTCTTAAATCCCGCAAATTAAAATATTTTAAAGTTAAAATTAAATGGATCGACGAATAAATAAAAATTTATTAAATTAGATTAGAGCCTCAGTTTAAATTCAATAAATTAGATCCATGATTCAAAAATTTGGGACAGATGTCTCACACTTAAATCCAATAGTAATTATCACTCAAATAAATATTGGGTCATACAATTAGGGTCAAATAAATAATCAACATTAAGAGAATAATTTTATTGAAATTAAATAATCAGATTAATTTGATTAAGAAAAAAAATTATGCCTTAACTGAAAAAATTCAAATACTAGATAAGTTCAAGTAGTAGCGATGATAAGATAGGCGGCTTGAGTCGGTATGCTCGAGTTGCACGTTTCTCAGATAAAATAGCAGTCCGAGCAACAAAAAATTGATGAGTCGCCTCGTGCTAGTTGGCGAGATAGCGTGCAGCGGAGGTGGGAGTGTGTCAGAGGTGGTGAACGAGGAGGCAGCGGACCTCGGGGGTTGGTGAGCTTTGGAGGCGGATGAGCTTCAAAAGTGGGCTACTGCGTAAAGTACTGGAGGCGCTTGGAGATGATCCAGAAAGAGAGAGAGAGACAGAGCAATGGATGAAGGAGATTATTTTTGGGAAAGTGGATAATTAGGTTAATTTGAGGATTCTCACCAAAGGCTAACCCTATTCTTTTATTCACCGAAATATCGACTCCTTAACTCTGATCTAAGTTTTGAGAAAACTCAAAAATAATTTCATTCATCAAATGTTACTTCTATTACAAATTTACAATGCATAGCGATCTCTTTATATAAAGATCATATGAAGAAATTTGAAAATACAATATTAAATATAAGAAATAAAATACCAAATAAATGAAAGCAAATATAGAACTAATCCTATTAAAATAAAATAAAATCAGCTCCAAATATTGCGAGCCTTCAAATCTACTAAATCTACTTTGAATCAAATCAAATCTACCAAATCTACTTTGAATCAAATCAAATCTAATCTAATCTAAATAAAGCTAATATGAGAATCTCCAATAGCTCTAATTAATTTGAATTTGAATTTTGATTCAGCACATGGTGTTATCTTAACTGTCTAATTGAATGTTGATCCGTATCCCCACCATTTTTGTAACGAGAAAATCAATCATTACGTAACATTTTATTTGTGCTGGTCTAACACTAGCATGGTGCACACCATCCATACAATTATTAGATGTTGTATCTCTAAAACCTTCAGTTCCGGTAAAATTTCAGCCTGCGTAATGAAGTAAGAACTGAGTGCCATGCTTTTATACTTGTTGTGTGTCTAGTCTGTCTGAGATTTCTATATTTTAGAACTCTTAGGTTTTCTATTTCATGTTCACGAAATTCTAAAATAAACTTTCTAAATGACATTTCATGCATCATATTCAAATGGAAAAAAATCTCATTTTTGAACTAGTAATGTCTGTTTAATGATGTTGACCGGTATTAAAATGTGATTTGGAATAAAAATATTAATGGGCTTGAGCCTATTATGCATGTCCCAATTTAATAACTTAATCTTATTGATAAGGTAGGCTGTTAAATGTCCTAATTATATGGAGTTCTGTTGGAGCCTTTAATGGCCATCATATATATGGGATATATTACTGCCACTATCGAGGGCTTACGAGTTTCTGATTTAGAGCCGCCAGCGTTAAAAGCCTATGGGAATATTAATGGCTTATGGGATTTGAGAAGCCATTATTAGGTTACTGGATTCTCAATTCTTGCAGCAGCTGAGATTATTTAAATTTGGATTTCCATGGCAATTTCTCTTGGTATTTTTTCGTCGGTTATAGAGGTGATTTTGTAGAAATTTGGAGGCGATCATCTGAGGCTTAAGGAGTGATTTAATTATCTAATTTGGAAGAAGAACAACATCTATTTTCTGTATCTTGTCTGAGATCGAGAGAGATCGAGAACCAGGTGATTGGTGTAAGGATTTCTTTTCTATTTAATTTTCTACATAATAAAGTCTCTCTTTGCTCTCCCATATATGTAGGAGGATCCTTGTAAACCACATATATTTGGTGTTCTTGTGGTTGTATCGTCTTTTTGTCATTTTATTTTTTGTATTTATTTAGCACAATCTATTTGGCTAAATACACGTCTGGTAATCCAAGTTTTTTGCTGCTCATTTTCTTGCCATGAATATTTCCTCTGAAGTGCAAAATCTTAGTGGGGGTATCTTATTTTCACGCACTCATTTATTATTTATTTTCTATCTTCTGTTTGCCATCCTTTACATCAACAAAGTTGACGCAAGTTGAATATGCTCATTTGGCATTTTATCTTCCATTTGACCTTCCAATTCAATTAGAACTTTGTTATAATATCTTCTAATTGAAAGAATTCTACTGTCAAATGTCAGTGATGAAGTTATGGCTGCCTTAATTGAAGCTTCTGGTGCAACATTGGTTGAACTTGTGATCAACAATCTTGGAAAGGTGTGAGATACAATGTACTTTACTCTGAATATTTTTCCTAAAAATATAGCTGTTGCTCTTCAGTATTCAAGAGATAATATGTTCCTTTGTTATAGTTACATTATAAAAGATACAGTTGTTGTTGCTTCAATGTTAATGAAAAAGCTCTTGCAGAACTGTGGGTAAAATATAGCAGTTTTATTATTGTAATAATATGGTTTTATAAAAGCTGATTTTGCAATGATTTTTCACCACTACAACTGGTTCGTACCATGGCTTCAACTCAGATGCAATTTCTTTTATATACTGGTAGATTTCTTATGGAATTCTCTTTAATTTCAGTATAAGTTGGTGGTGATGGGTTTAATCCTGAAAGTACCTCTAATTTACAGGTGTGGTTATGTTTATTAATCTTTCTAACCTCGTCAATTAGAAGTCTGATCTTTTGTTCTTGGGAGTTATATTTACTATCTTTTTGCATGGCGTGTTGCATATGTGAATATGCAGTCATATTTTGTTTAGGTTTTTGTATATAACATAAAGACCTGGTTCTATTCTTGTAAATGTCTTATTTATGCAATTAGGTGTACGTCAATGTACATATAAGTACATACATCTCTGCAAGCATGCACATATTATCACCTTAAATTTTTTGATTAGTTTTCCCAAAGTGTTGGCATATCTGTGTTATAGGACATCGTGTTCCCAGCTTCCTGTAAATTTCCCATGTTTCATGTATGTTTGGAGGGCAAATTTTATGTATATTTCAATATTCAAACAGTGTGGCTTTTTGCTTTCGCACTTTCGGTGCCTGAGGATGCACTTACAGTTTTACACGTATTCTCAGAATGACAACAATGGGATGCTGTAAAAAGTCTTGGTTAATTACATGAGGATGAAATCAATTAAGGTCGAGTTGGTGGGTTTGTTATATGGTAGATTCAAATTGACCTTTTCCTTCTGATAGTTCATCTCATACCTGATGCTTAGCCATCTCAAGTATAGTGTTTATTTAAGACAGCAGGCTAACTTTTGCTAAGAATCAAAGAACAGCAAAGTTTTCTTTAACTCGTGCCACCCTCATCTAGTTGTGTACTACTGGCACCACTGTTAAGTTAATTATATGATAATATCACACCCTTCTACAGGTTGCAGGGAATACTGCTTTAGCTATTTCTCGCAGGTGCTCTCTAACATTGAGAAGCTTGGATCTTTCCTTTTGCCGGAAGATGACCGATGAAGCTCTTGGATTGATTGTCAACAGTTGCTCGAGACTTCAAATTCTAAAGCTATTCGGGTGCACTCAGGTACTGCAGTACTTGGGGAAATAATTATGTTTTTTCATTGTGTTTGCAATTAACCACAATGTTAAATATAACTCAAAAATTGGGATAGTTAATGTAAGTCGCATTTCGAAGATACAATCTACTTAATGAGTCATGTCATATCCATGTAAAAAATAAATTAAATAACATGATTTTTTTTGAAAATTAACTTGGTAATATATGTGTTATTCGAGTCAACCCCTCTAGTACACATTGTTAATCTTGTTATTTTTGACATTGAAATTTGTTTGATAATTTTACTGTGAGAGGTTTGCTACCAATGGTACTACCATCACCACCGATCTCTCAGCAGTCATGAAATATATGTTTTATAGAAATGTTTCTTTTTCTTTCAGCGGGACAAGGTGTGGCAACTATTGCCCTAGAAATTTAATATTTTAATACAAAAAAAGAAAATCAATATTTTAAGTAGTTAATGGGAGTTTGAAAGGTGTGATCTAGGACTTAATGTACTCATCCTCTACGCAGGTCACCGATGTTTTTCTGGAAGGCCACTCGAATTCTCTTGTCAAGATAATTGGCTTGAAGGGTTCAATCCTGGAACAAGTTCAGGTACCTCATTTCAGTTAAAACCATTAAACTTTTGCCTTATGCATGGAATAATATTTCCTTCTTCCGTTAGAATTGCAAAAGGCTTTTTCTCCTTTCATCTAGAATGAAATATGATAGCTCATCATGTGTTATTTTTTGGACAATGCAATGGGTATGGTTTATAAGTCTTTTTGAAGAAATATACAAACATGCCCAGAATCACACTTTTGTAAAAGGTACCTTCATGCTTTATTAACATGGTAGGGCTGCCATGGTTATTCACTGTTCATCAAAAGTTCATTTCTGCCAGTTCTTGAAGAAAAATGATCTTAGGGGGTCTACATATAAGAGAGAATTTCTAACAAATTCAAAATGGGTGGACTCCACTCAAATCCTCGGGTTAAGGGAGTTTTTCATGGTTGGTCCCATGATTGAATTGTTTCATTTTTCACCTCACCTTTTCATGTTAGTCCTATTCTTCCCGCTAAATTAAACAAAAATTACTCATGTTCTGTTTCGACTGTGAGAGGGAGAGCGGGAGAGAGAGTTCATGGGAGGGAGGGACAGAATTACTAAATGATGAGGGATTATATTGAACTAAGTTACACAATTTATGCAAAACTAGCAGAAAAGTGATCTTATGTGGGGGTTTGATTTAGTGTTAGTATTATTTAAATTTAATTATCTATATTATTTACAAATTATTATTTATTTAGTATATCGAAAAATAATAATATTACTAACTCATTTTTATTATTTCAAGCTTCACTAATTATTTTACGACTCAAAGTGACATTCAAATTTCATTCAGTATTATTTTGTAATATTTTACAATATTATCTAAACATAGTATCAAATTAGATAATTTATTCTTCAAAATAATTATGAAATGAGAGAAATCTCTAACCTCATAAACCCAAGGAGTAATGCATTATATATTGGGTTCTCTTCATTCTCAAGTTTCATTGTTTGAGATCTGATGTATGAAAACAGTAGCTCTTTTCTTGTTGCCAGCTCCAAGGAGCTTTCCTTTCTTTCCACGCCCACAGTATCTATCCATTTCTTTTACTGCACATCAGTCGCTATAAAGAATTAGATTTTAATTTTACTTTTCCACTGTAGTACACCAATCATAAATTATGCTGCACATAAATAAATTTGATGAATATGAAGTATGAACATGCCTTGTACTGAAGCTTGTCATAATATGAACATATCTTCCCAAAAAACTTATGCCCCAAATATCTCAACATTACTTTTCTAAACTTTCATTTCTAGGCATAAATACTATTTGGGTAAAAATCTAAATAAGGTATTAAGAAAGAATTAGATGAGTTGCAAGGTTGAAAAAGAAGGAAAGAGATGGGTTTTTTTTCTAGAAGGATGGATGAAGGCGAGCTGTGGATTACTAAGGAAATTTCATTGGGAGGAAACTTGCCGAACTGTCAAAAACTGTCTTTGAACTATAGGTAAACAATGTCCTGCTAGTTTTCCCTCTGAATTTTGGCCTTGGGGTTAGCCCGATGAAACTCCCTTCTCGTCATAAATGAGGTCATTTATAGTGAGAGTGAGGTGGATGGGATTAGGTAGGTTAGGTAAGCCTCATTACTGAGGGAGCAGTGGGGCAGTGTGTCGGTGGCTAGACCTACTCACGCCTCCCAATAGCCCAGGCATTAATGACAGATACCTTCCCTTTGTCTTTATAGGGATCGTCACTTTATATGATAGCTATGACATGACAGCTGCTTAATAGCCAGTCAGTTGTTTGACTCACTCGTTTGACTAGCTCTACACTGTTCGACTAACAGACTTCAATCCAAGCAGGTCGCCTGAGTTGTTTGGGAACCCTTGTTCGGCTGATAGCTCTTGGAGACTTGGTCAAATCCATTCATGTGTCATGACTAGATGGCAAGATGATTTTTTCTCTTAACAAATTCAAATTATAGTTCAAATGTTAAATCTCTCACAGTAGACCTCTCTCTCTCTCTCTCCACATCTTGTGCCTCCATCCCACAACCCCCTCTACTAATGTCACTTTCCTAGCCGCGCATTCCCGCTCCTCTCTGTCCCTCATCCTCTTATCATGTGCCACCTTCCCGCACAACCCCCTCTCTTGAGAAAAATTATTGTTTCAAGTTATTACGCCAGGTCATTTCTTAGCCACTTAATAGGGGTTGTAGCGCATGTATATGGGCCCCACATGTTGTGCTATGTGTGCAACAGCGAGGCAATGTCTTTTCACATTGTTTTCTCATCATTTCTCATCATTTTTTAATTTAAAAAAATCTATTGTATAATTTTTTTTTGCATAATTTATATACTTTTTTTATAAAAGGAAATTTATATACTTATATAAAATAAAATAAAAAGTGAATACAAGATAAAAAAATCCATACAAAACTGATAAATATTATATGAAGTAAAAAAAATGGTTATATAAAGATTATATTTTATATGAATATTTTTGACTTAGTATCGATTTTACTTTGTATTCATTTTTTTATTTTATATATGTATTTAAATCAAGCAAAAAATATTATATAACAAAAGCTTTTTGCAAAAAGCTGATAAAAAGATGTGAAATGGCGAAAAAAATGATGGAAAACGGTGTTTTTTTGTAGTGCACGGGGTTTGCATGCTTGCGTAGCGCCCTTTTGATTGGGGGCCTAAGAGATGACATGACATGATGACTCGAGACATTTTTTTCTCTGTTAATGCTACTATTTAGGCGGCGCAGCACCTCACCCCCTCACCCCCTCGCCTCATTTTAAACTTTACAATTTTAATTTAAATTTTGAAAATTAAGAAATCAAGCATTTATATTCTTTTGCAAATAAAAATATAAAGTTTAAATTTATTTTGTAAGTTTTTACAAATTAATTATATAAGATTTTAAATTTTAATTTTAATACTCAATTATAATTTTGAAGCTAAATATTTTTATTTCAATATTTAACATTTTAAAGTTAGACATTGTAAATTTAAATTTTATAAGTGTTAAACAGTATATTTTTGATAAATTGCATTTAGGTTTTGAAGGTTGATTGTATGTTATAAATAGGTTTTGGACGTATTTTTTCACAAAAAAATTATCTTTACAGATTATTTATTAAATATATCATTAATTTTGATGATTTTCATAAAAAAGGATCATGGAAAAGGGAGAAACTGGCTTGGAGGGCTTATTAGCTTATGATTATATTGGCATAAAGATTTTTTTGTAAAATTTTAAAAATTGGGATTAATTTGTATTCTGTTTCAACCTGGGAAGATAGAAATATTTTGTATTTTATTATCATAACTTTAGTGTACTTGAATGTGATGTAAAATTTAATGTTATATTTTGATAATACTATAAAAATTTATAAGATTATTGCTTAAAATAATTAAATGTCACTCAAAATTGATGACATCTTTTCAAATTATAATGAAAAAAAATGATTATTAATTTTTAATATAATAATATTAAATATTTATATAATATGAATAGTAAAGTGCATTAAACCACACTCCTCTCAAGTCATAAATCACATGCAAATTATTAACACAATTTTTTTTTTTATGTCCCTCATAAGTTTTATTTTTTACATAAAGTGTGAACAGGGTTAAAATTGTAAAACTTCGGTATTTTGATGAATGATATTGATATTTTCAAATTAAAATATAAGGAATGGTGGCAAATCAGCTTCACCGAGCTTTCCCTTCAAATCGCTCCCGAAACTCTCTGGCCGCCGGCGACGGTGATGCCCGGCGCTCGCGCCAGGCCAACTGCTCGAACGGATCGTCCTCCTCTTCCTTCACCGCCTTATCCCCCCTCTGCCCCCTGTGCTCCTCGGATCGGATTCTTGCCGCCGCCGGCGTGACCGCCATTAAGCTCCGATCATTCGCGGCGACCATCGACCGACTCACCGCTCCCGTCGCCACCACCTTCCGTCTGCCCGGTGACTCACTCTCCGGCAACCTCTTCCCTTCACCAGCCTCTAGCGGCGCTCGTGGGCTCGGCGGAGAGGGCGTCACCGCCATCAAGCGCTTGTCGTTAGCGGCGTGGAGGAAAGGATTGTGAAAAGTCAGCTGTAAGGGTTGATTCTTCTTCCTCGGCGACTGCTCCGCAAGCGCCTCCAGTGCTGGCTTCCCTCCTTCTCGGAGGGATTTCGAGTTCACTCGCTCCGACAATTCGTTCATGCTCTCAAGCAGAGCAAGCTCCCAATTATCGGATTCCGGGAGGTTGTCGCCAGAATCGCTCGCCGGAACTTCTTCCTCTGGCGGCATCGCTGCTGCCAGCAGCAATTTCGGAGAGCTCCGGCTCTTTGCCTGGCCGTCGGCCAGGAATTCCTCGAGTGTTTCGAGGAGAGAATCGGATATCTTCCGGATGCTCGGATATTCCGATACTCTTCCGACGCCGTTCTTCCTGCAGCTCGCGTAGAAGGCTTCGAGCTCGTCAAATTGCTTCGCTGCGGCTACACACGCCCGGAAAGTTTCGCGGCAGAGGTCGCCGGAGAGGTGGAAGAAGCTGTCGAGGAGGAGGGAAAGCCCGTCGGAGATGTCGCGATAAAGGTCAAAGCTTTCGCGCAGGACGGAGTAGAAGGCGGCGTGGACGAGGCGGTGGGCCTTCGCCGGGCCGGTCGGGCGGGTTCCCATTGCCCGATCGAGCAGACCCTGCCAGACGCCGATTCGATCGAGGATCGCCGGCGGCTTCAGGTCGGACATTGGCCGGCGGCGCGGGCGGCGGAGAAGTTTGCCGGCTGCGAAGGAGTCGAGGCGGGCGCTGAGGTAGTTCGCGAGAGTGCGGACGAAGGCTGTGAAGTCCCAGGGGGACGAGAGCCCGGACTCATCGTGGAAGCCAGAAAGGTCAAGTAGTCGGCGCCGGCGGCCATCGTCGCCGGAGTTGGCTGCCGCGAGTGCTTCGATGCAGAAGCGGGGACTGGCGGCCGAGATGGCTCGGGAGACGACGCAGAGGGACTTGACGGCGACGACCCAGTTGCAGGTTCGGGAGAGACGGCGGCAGACGGCGCGGGCTACTCCGGCGGCGGATTCCGGCGAGGAAGAGGCGAGGAGGAGGACCTCGGCTACGCGTTCGTCGTCTATGGGGCCCTCGTCGTGGGTCGTGGCCCGGAGGACGGCGACGTCGATGCCCGGCGATGTGCCCGACACGCGGGCGAGGCTGATGCTTGTCTTATCCTTCACGGCGTCGATTGCTCGCCGGAGCTTGCTCGGCATTGCTGCGCAGGTTTCTCTCTCTTCTCGCTCCTCTATCTTTCTTTCTTGTAATGGTGCGATTGGTTATCACCGTTGAAGAAAGAATGAAGGCCGTTAGAAAAGGAGTTGAACGGCTAACGGTACCAATGGAAGGAACAGGACTTGGTCTTAATTTACTAATTTTAAGTCTGGATTCTATTCTTAGAATGAAGGGGAAAATAACCCTTGGATCCTTGAGATTATTGTGATTTTTTTATAATTCAACTTTGATCTATTTTGCATTCAAAATAAAAAATCAAATATAAATAATAATAAAAGTTGCATAATCAATGACCTTATTAAAAGATCTTTATAAGTATGTAATCTTATAGTTCTTGAATGAAAGTAAAACATGTACAAAATGGACAAGAGCATCACTTGGAACAAAGCTGCAATTATAATTGAAGAGTCGCATTCAGTCCAATGAAATTGGCTACCTTCACTGTTTGGGTATGTAGCTTCAAACTCTGAGTTGACAGAAGGTTTTCTCTATGGTCTCTGAAGACCTCTCCAGCGTCTATTGTTTCATTCTCCTTTTAACCTATTTTCTATGAAACAGCTGCTGTAATATACTACTAGACGGTCTGAGGGCATGGAAGACAATAAATTAGTACCAGATAATCTGATCTTGATCAAACTATCTAGCTTACTTAGAAAGCAGACCCTCTGAGCACGTTTTTATCGAGCCACCAAACTTATTAATGATTCTTTTGGACGCTGTCCACATGAGGTCAATTAGTAGCAAGGGCAAGGAGATTATTGTGGTTTTCGTATTGGGGAATTTACTTGCCAGACATGAAATCATGTCCAAATTATGCGTTTCGCTCAAAGTTTTTAAAAATTATTTATACACATCTATTTCCTTAAACATTATAACTTTCACTCAAATTTATATTTTTTAATTTATTTCAGTAAATATTTTTAGATTTGCATTTCACTGGGTCAGAGTACATTATATTTAGAATCAAACTATGGAATTCAAAAGTGATGTGATTTTGAAATGCGTAATTTTGAAAAAATTTGGGAGAAAATTTTATATATTGTATGTAAATCCTCATGAATGAGAAATGAGTATATCCGAAAGAAAGGTGGTGTTACACCAATTGAGGATAAACTTAGAGAAAGTCGGCTTCAATGGTTTGGACATCTAAATCGCAGGCCAATTGAAGCTCCAGTTAGAAAAATTGAGTTACTGGATTTTGCCCATGTACAAAGAGGAAGAGGGAGACCAAAGAAGACATGGCAAGAAACTATAAGGAGTGATCTTAGTTACTTAAACTTAGATAAGAATTTGGTAACTGATAGAGCGCAATGGAAACAAAGGATTCATGTAGCCGACCCCACCTAGTGGGATTAAGGCTTGGTTGTTGTTGTTGTTGTTTGTTGTTGTTATGTAAATCCTCAAATTTTAATATAATTTTATTTAGTTCAAGTCTAAAATAAAATTAATTTTTGATTATGAGATGAACTCCACTGACTAGAATTCAACTCGTAAATATCCAAATCAATTTTTTGCTTAGGTTATTTACATTCAAGTTATTTAAAACTTTGAATGTTGCACTTTTTTTTTTAAGTACCTGACTAATTTATAGTTTAGATTTATGAAAAGTGTGATGTTTAGGTAATATTTGAAGGTTTGAGGCATGTGTAGTAAATATTCCTTTCTACTCTACAGGCAAATGTCTCAAAAGCAGCGTGGGCCCTTACTGAACGAAGCAAAAGAAATGTCGGCCTGGCCCATTTAGCGGCCCATCCCATCAACCATAATGTAAATTTTTCTACTTTTAAAGTGATTTAATATGTTCAATTACATCTTTGTTAAAAATGATGACTTACAAAAACTCTATATTTTATTAAAAAAATTAATCTTATTTGCTTAAAATAATTTGTTTAATATTTTCTTATGTTAAAAAATAATTTGTTTAATATTTTCTTATGTCAATTAGATCTTTGTTGATACTCTTATTGTAGATGTTAATAAGTACTAAAAATGTTTTAAATTTTAAGTATTAGTATACATGCAATGCATTGTACATGTGATATATTTATTAAATATTCTTATCTAGTTTAATTTATATTGTACATGTCTTTTATCTTTTATTATCTTACATTTGTTGTGTACCTATAATATTTTTATTCAAAATTTAAAATTTTAAGCAAAAAATAATCTATATTTTAATTAGAAATTAGTAGTTTAATTAGAAAGATACTTATTAATAGTTACTCTTTTATAAATAGTTGTCATACTTAAAAATAGAATATTAGAAATGGATTATTAAAAAATAATTCAAAAAGTATTAAAGATTTTATTAATAGGATTGAGCATAAAATTAAAAAAATATTACAAAAACTATTTAAGGTAAAATCAATAAAATCCTCCATCCACATTAATAAATCACTGAAAGGAGGACAGAAGGTGACTCTTAAGCAAGGTTTTAAAAATCGGACCGGACCGGCCGGTTCAACCTGTCAAACCGTGAACCGGTCAGCCAACCGGTCCGGTTTAATTTTATAATCGGATCCGCTAAAAACCGGCCAGAACCGGTCTAAACCGCGGTTCAACCGGTCAACCGGTGAACCGGTACGATTGGACCGGTTCAGTTTAAAATTAAAAAAAAATAAACATTCCTAAACTCTAGGTCCCTAAGGACCCTAACTCAGCCTCCGTTTTGCGACTTCTACTCGCGCGACAGTCACAAACTCACGATTTCTCTTGCCTCGCATTCTCCTCTCTAGCCCTCATCTTTTCGAAATAATTTAGTATTTTAGAATTTTAGTGATATGAAATGATGAAATGATTTAGTATTTTAATATTGATAAAGCATACATTTATTCAGATCTTTTAATATGTACTAAATATTATACTCAATTTATGATTTGCGAATATTTTGTTGGGTTAATGTTATTTCGATTTGCTTGAAATAATTGTTTGGGTTATTGACATAAGATATTATTTATTAAATTTAATTATTAAACATTCATTTTATGTTTAATTATTGTGTTGATGTGTGAATAATATATATCTTAACTATATTTATATTATATTTTATTATTTTTTTTTAATTTTTATTTCATTCCGGTTCGACCCCGGTTCGACCATTGAACCTTGAACCTTTCAGTCTTCCGGTTCTGAAGTCGGTCCGGTTTTCAAAACCTTGCTCTTAAGTTCCCCCCTGGTAGGCCCGGTTATCGGACCGGACCGAACCGGTTTCGGTCCGGTTCTACCGGTTCCAACCGGTTCCGGATCCGATCCAAAACCGGTTAACCTTACCTTGGATTCGGTCTGAGTCCGGTCCGAATTTATATATTTGAATCGGGTCGGTTTAATCAGATAAATTAATTTAAAAATATTTTTTTATGTATTTTATAAAAGAAATTATATATTTTATAAAAATTAATATAATTTTTTTTAAATATATCCAGCTGCTTCTCATGGGCGCAGCACCCGTGGCCCGCGTGCGCCGTGCGGGCGCCAGGCGCTGCGCCCAACATTTAAAAAAAAATGTTATCCGGTTCGGTTCCGAACCGACAATCCAATTCGGTTCCGATCCAGATAACCGGTTCTGCTTATGCAGAATCGGTCCGGACCAGTTTTACGGCCCGGAACCAGTTAGAACAGGTCTGGTTCAATTAGTTTTGGATCGAATCGGTTCTTACTGGACTATTCAGGTCCAATTCTGGATCGAATCAGTCCAATAAACTGCCCTACCCAGACCTACAACCCGACCGATGAAACTGGGCCGCGGGGCCACACGTATAAAGCGGTGATGTTACCGCGGGCCCTCAAACACGACAGCATAATCGTCGGCAAGGGGGAACCGTCCGATGGGGATCCAAAGATCCGAATCGGGCTGGCACTGAGGCCTTGCGGACAATAAATTCGGGTCACATGCTTCATCCGGTTTGGGGAAACGGGTCAGAAAACCCGCATATAGAATGTCGTGCCACGTCGCCAATGCACAAAGGGCAGCAATCTGCATCGGGTCGGTCATGAAGACAAATTTTATTTAATTTAATATATATAATATTTTATTTAGAATAAACAATTCTATTATGAGTTTTTTTTATATAACTAATTATGAGTTGATTTTTAGTTTAAAAAAAATTAGGGATAATTACCTACATGCCACACAATTTAGTTTTATTTATGTCTTACCCATCCATTCTCAGTTAATTACGCTATGCACACTCAAAACATTATAAAATCTTACATACACACTTTCATTTGTTTTCATTATAATAAGCAATTATAATTTTTCAATAACCTAACTATAGTTAGGTTACAAAAAATTTGAACCATTCATCATATTATTTAAGAATATTTAAATATATTTTGAGTGAAAATCTTAAAACTTTGATGTTTAGATTATGGTAATGGAAGGAAATATCTGCGACGTGAATTGATTTTAGGACAGATCAGCGCTTTAGTGTGACATCGAGGAAGAAAAAAATATAATTTTAATGATTTACTAATAAAAAAAAATTTCAAATAGATTTTGACTAAATTTTAACTTAAGTGTCTGTATGTAAGATTTTATAATATTTTTTTGAGTGCGCATAGCGTAATTAACTAAAAATGGATGGGTAACGCATAAATAAAGTGAAATGCACGCAAATAATTATCTCAAAAAATTATGAGTTGATTTAGTTTAATGTTGTGTTAGATATTATTATGTCATACGTAAAAGATTATAAAATTATAATTTAAAATTTTAAAACTCAAATACCCTTTAAAGAAAATTTTATATAAGTCATATTATCATATTTATATATTTTATATTTATTTTTAAAATATTATATTGAGTAAAATTGTAATTTATTATATGGAGTTATATAGTAATTAACATTAGATATAATAAGATATAATTATGTAAATAGGGGACATGCCCCATATTTGACACAGGCTAATTTAGATCCATCTGATCCATAGATTATTTCACATTTACTTTACCACTAAATTGTATCAAAATAAACATATTTAAATATTAATAATTACGGCATTGAAGAAAATAATAATAACATTATTTATAAATACTTAAATATATTCTTTTAAAAAAATTATAATTATAATTAATAAATCCATTAAAAAAATTTATGCGAAATAATTAATAAGCTAAAGTGACCTAATTGGCACATTTCACTTTAGTATATTTTTGTGGAATAATACTATAAACACTCAGATATAATTATCTCGTATAAATAACACCAGAACGACCCATACATACATATTTACTTACGGTTTTTTAATAATGCAAAACTCAATTTTGTAATCCGTATAAATTGAATGCTGAAAACAAAAACAAAAATAATACCTTAGATAACGTGCCTTATAATGAAATTACAATATTAAATGATCAATGAGACTCGTGACAGTAATTTAATTACAACTTAATCGAGTAACGACTGAATGTTAGGAGAATTGCCGATGTTTCCTACAAATCTCGCAAATCTTGCATCCCCCTTTGCTATAAATAGGAGATTTCTTCTCTGAGAAGATTATCTTGCAATATTGTGCTTTAAACTTTTAGGGGTCGTTTGGATAGGTGGGTTAGCTGGGTTAACCCAAGTTAACCCAGCTAACCCACCAAACACGTTATAACGCATTACCCTTATCCCTGGGTTAACAAACCCAGCGGCCTACCTTTACCCCGCCTACCCCCGGGTTTAGCTACCCCAGCCGAGATCTGGGGTAAGGGCGGAGATGGCGGACCTGCGCTCTCTGTCGCGTGCAAATCCTGTGCAAGCGGTTGGGTTTTTTCGCGCTACCTAGCTGCCGGATGATGGCGCCGCTCCAGGCATGGCGACGGCGGAGAACTTTTGCTCTGATACGCAGGCCGGCGTAGTGCCTCTCTGGCAGCGACGGCCTTCTGGCTTGGCTGAGGTGAGTGTTCTTGGTTTTATTTGTTCAGGTAAATGTATTTCTCTACTCTCTGTTTGCCCTAATGGCAGATCTGTCTTCTCTACTCGCAGATCTACCAGCCCTAATCGCAGATCTACCTTCTGTGCTGTGCTGTTTATACCCCCTCTGTTTTTCTTGATTCTGTGTTGTTTGTCATTCTCCCGTTCTGTGCTGTTTTCCACTGTTTCCTATTTGATTTTGTGATTTCGTGAGTTAATTTTGGTTGCCTACCTGGAATTCCTGCTGCTAACATTTTTTTTTCAATTCATACCTGTTGCGTTGTAATTTCCTTTGCTCTTCTTGGTTTTGTGCTGATTGTCATTCTGCGGTTCTGTGCTGTTTTCCGCTGAGTTCTTTACCTGGTTATATGATTTTTTTTTTGTGTTCTGCCGGGAATTCTTGTCGCGCATTCTTACCATTTTTTTTCATTTCTTACCTGTTGCATGGTCATTCCCTATGCTTTTCTTGGTGTTGTGCTGTTTGTCATTCTCGGTTTTGTGCTGTTTTCCACTTTTTCCTCCTTGATTTTATGATTTGGTTTTTTTTTCTGTATTCTGCCTGGAATTCATGCTATCCATTCTAACAATTTTTTTTGTTTTTAACTTCATACCTGCTGCAATGGTTGTGCACTTATTCAACCTTTTTTTGTGGTTGTTGCAATGGCTCTGCATTCCTTGGTTCTGTGCTGTTCACCTGCAATTTTGCCCTCTGTTTTTGTGAGGGTTGAGTGATGCTTGTGCAGTGTGATGACCTGGCTTTGTGTCATGTTACCCATGTTCTCATTGTCATTATTAACCAATTTTATTGATTATCATTTTGCTACTATTCTTGCTATGAGACATAGCCATGTTACCATGCTTATTAGGTGGACTTTGTCTTATGTAACCCATGTTATATGATTCATTGCCATGTTACTTCATAATTTATGTCATATTCCTCTTTTGTCATTGTTTAAAATGAGAGCTCTTACCTCCACTATGTTGTTCCAAATTATGTTCATTATGCTTTGGCTATTTTTTTGGGTTGTTCTGTCCTTGCTTCCCTATTTATTGCTGAATTTGGATGGTTATCTTACCTGTGCATCCAAGTTTCAGCATTCTCTTCTAATTGCTTTGCTCTAGCGGCTTTTTAGTAAGTATACTTTTTCTTTAGTCCCATTTAATGTTTATGTTCTGCTACAGTTAAGCTATAATTCGTATATGAATAGATACAACACTTGTTTGCTCAGATATTACACTTGTTATTACGCCACTTTCGAAATATGGGCAATGATGAGATTTCTGACAATAAAAAAAAAATAGAGGTCTCAAAGTGATTTCATGTTATGTGTCAGTCATCCTTGGTATCCAGGTGGAGAGGTAAACATGAAAATGTTTACCTTTTTGCTGATCCAAGTTACCTTAGCCGACATAAAAATTTCTGAGCCCAATACTTTGCCCTTTTCGCTCATCTGTCATCCCCTGGGTTTGATGTGGTGGATCCCCTCTGTTCTTCTTTGTTTGGTGCTGTTCTTCTTTGTTCGGCTCTGTGCTGTGCTGTTTATACCCCCTCTGTTTTTAATTTCATACCTGCTGCAATGGCTATGCACTTGTCCCTTTTTTTTTTTGGTTGCTGGAATGGCTCTTCATTTCTGCGGTTCTTTGCTGTTTTCCACTATTTTTCCAATCTGATTTTGTGATTTGTGTTGTTTTTTTTTTTGTGTTTTGTCTGGAATTCCTGCTGCCCATTCTTACCATTTTTTTTTTCATTTCTTACCTGTTGTATGGTCATTCCCTATGCTTTTCTTGGTGCTGTGCTGTTTGTCATACTCAGTTTTGTGCTGTTTTCCACTGTTTCCTCCTTGATTTTGTGATTTGGTTATTTTTTTTCTGTGTTCTGTCTTGAGTTCGTGCTATCCATTCTAACAATTTTTTTTGTTTTTAACTTCATACCTGCTGCAATGGCTGTGCACTTGTCCAACTTTTTTTTGTGGTTGTTACAATTGATCTGCATTCCTTGGTTCTGTGTTGTTCACCTGCGATTTTGCCTTTTGTTTTCTCGAGAGTTGAGTGATGTTTGTGCAGTGTGATGACCTGGCATTGTGTCATGTTACCCATGTTCTCATTGTCATTATTAACTAATTTTATTGATTATCATTTTGCTACTATTCTTGCTATGAGACATAGCTATGTTATCATGCTTATTAAGTGGACTTTGTCTTATGTAACCCATGTTATATAATTCGTTGTCATGTTACTTTATAATTTATGTCATGTTTCTCTTTTGTCATTGTTTAAAATGAGAGCTCTTACCGTAGTCAACATACAAATTTCTGAGCCCGGTACTTATTACTTAAGACAGTATTTGCACAACGACTATCATGATTCTTAAATATTTCGTAGCTTCATCAACTGTTTGGTTTGAATTTGCTTCACTATTTATAATTTCTGTTAGGCAATATGAACTCCGGTTTCCGACGTACGGGCCAGGATAAATTATCAATTAGAAAGAGCCTTCACGAACTATGACTGCAGATGACAAAATGACAGAAACTGAAGATGAGACACAAATAGGTCCCTCAAACCTAAGAGCGAATAGAAAAAGTAGGGATCCAAATTTCTCTAAGGAAGACAAGGACAGACTAATTTTGCTTATCACTGAGAAACATAATAATGGAGACGTGGTTAACGGGAATCCTACACCTTTAGCTTGGATTGAGATTACTAAGGCTTACAATAGCCAAGTGGGTACTAAGAAAACGGCCCAACAACTAAAAGATTCCTGGAAAATATTAAAAAAATAATACAGGAAGTATCATGAACTTGCTGGGCAGAGTGGGTGGGGATGGGATCCAGTGAAAAACACACCGGATGCAACCGATGATTTGTGGAAAGAAATTCTTCAGGTGTGATGTAGTAATATTTATTAAATTTGAGTATCAGCACTAATTATTTCTGTAACTTGTAGTCTTAATTTGCATAGGTTCATCCAGAATATGAATCGTTATGAAGAAAGCCCTTTACACATTACGAAGCAGTTGGGGACCTCATTACAAACACGTTCGCATTGAGCAACCATGAAATGTCTTCCATCAATTACATGTCAACGGCTGAGTCTCCAGAAATGGACGCAAATGTTCAAGTCAACGCGAATGACTTTACGGAACTTGCTTTCGATGCTAGATACGTTTCTGGGGAACTACGTTTTCGTTGAGGATAACGATGTAACATGTGAACCTTCCTTAGGGAGTGGAGGTAAGCGTGTAGCTGAAACAGGCAAAGAACGCACGCGACGAAAAAAAAGTATTACCAAAGAAGATGCAGAGTGCCTACTGTCTGAGGCAAGGAACAAAATGAATATTACATTGCATGCAATGCAATGCGCAATGCCTTACACTATAGAAGACGCAATGAAAAAGTTAGGATGTATATAAAATTTAACAGACACCGCACTGTGTGCAATGATAGATGTATTAAATGAAATGGATGGGCCAGGTTAACTTATACTGAAATTTTGTTCAGATCAACCTACTAATACTATGCACTGTATCATATTTAATTATACTATATTTGTTGTAGGGGGGTAATGAATCGATGAAGATCATGGTGCTCAACTATACGAGAATGTTGATCTTGACAAATTGCATGCAATTTCATATTTTTTTTATTGTTTATGATGATTGTATTATTTTTGTGTTGAATGGATTAGTAACAGTTTTCTTCCTATTTCATCTTTTTTTATTTACTATCCTGAGTTAACTTATTTATTTGCCAAATTGATTTCAAAGTTATCCTGGGTTAACCCGGGTTAGCATCCAAACGTTATATTCGCATTAATAACTTACCCCAGCTGTGATAAGTTATTAATGGGGATAAGCTAACCTGGGTTAGCTTATCCCACCCCATATCCAAATGGACCCTTAAGTGCTAAACTTTTTGCTATTAATTTTTGAAAAGCAGACCATTCTTTTTTATACAAGAACTTTTGCTTGTCTTTTTAAAACTCAAATATCTACCAACATATATTATTTAAAATTAGGATTAAAAATAAGCATCATTAAATTAAATATATTTTATATTTTATATTTAAAATTATAATATAATAATAATTTTAACCGTCACCTAATAAAATATTTAAGAAAAATTACATGCATATTATTCCCTAGATTATATTTATTCACTAAGTTTTAAAAATTATTTACACTCAAACCATAATATTTAGCTTTCATTATGAATAAAAATAATATATATATATATATAATATTTGGTCCGTAAGCGGTTGTCGTCCCAATATTATTCTTTAAGTACTTCGTCGGATATCTCATTTATGTACACTATCTTTGCAATATATTGTCGATTTGTCGGCAGTGATCAATCACTGCTACGAATATTTGAGTTAAGTTAAACATATATTAAGTATGATAATATTAGTAAAATATTATTTTGTAATATTAAAGATTATAAAGCAGCAATACGGAAATAATTATTGATCGGGAGAAAATATGTAAATATAGTTTTTGAAGTGACGTGTGTGTAAATTTCAATGAGTTAGGTATCTGTCGGCCCCAGGATTCCCCCAATTTGGTGCAGTTGTTATCGGGTCGGATGAAGGATGTTTATCGGGTCATGGTCGAGGTATGGGTCCGAGCGGCAGGGATTGGCCGATGGCACGCATGATTGGTTCCTCTTTATTCTGTGCCTGCCAAGGATTGAAAATGATGCGTCGGCATTTCGATGGTTAATTTGTCAGATATCCCAAAGGGGAAGGATAATAATTAATAATGATGGTATCAATTAATCAAAATAATGATGGTATCAATAATTATTTTTGTTATTATTTCAATCAAATAGTTAAATTATTTCAAAAGATAGAGCACGAGTCGTGCGACGTGCACTCATACATTTCGTGCAGAACGAATAAGAAAAAGACGGCAGATAAAGCCGACCATTTTTTTCGTTACACGATTTTAGATTTTGCTAGTGCTGAAAAATTATTGATTTCGATTTAACCAAAAGTGAACATGACTATAAAAAATGGAACCAAATTGAAAAGAATATTATTGTTCGATTAGATTTAAGGAATATTTAGTTCATTATTATCTAAATGTTATCTTTTTACTAATAATTTTATAATATTATAGAAAATTATTTATAGATATCACTAAATTAAATAATTTTCTTCTCTAAATAACTTAACATAACGTCAAGATAACACTGACTCAAATAGTTAAATTATTTCAAAAGATAGAGCACGAGTCGTGCGACATGCACTCGTACATTTCGTGCAGAACGAATAAGAAAAAGACGGCAGATAAAGCTGACCATTTTTTTCGTTACACGTTTTTAGATTTGCTAGTACTAGAAAATCATTGATTTTGATTTAACCAAAAGTGAACATGACAATAAAAAATGGAACCAAATTGAAAAGAATATTGCTGTTCGATTAGATTTAAGGAATATTTAGTTCATTATTACCTAAATGGTATCTTTTTACTAATAATTTTATAATATTATAAAAAATTATTTATAGATATCACTAAATCAAATAATTTTATTCTCTAAATAACATAACATAATGTCAAGATAACACAGACTCAAATGCTCCTTTAAATTTATCACAGTTTAAATCAGTAGTTTTATTTCAATACCATTAAAAAAATTTATGTCATTTTCTTTAACATAATGACATAATCTAAAATATCAATTTCTAAATTGATAATAACATAGTTTTTCAACTTTTATTATGTATTATAAAATAATAATAACTCTAATTAATCGGTTTTAGCTTAATTTGTGAATCGAAATTTTCGAATCGTAAGACAATCAGAACTATAGTTGTACATTTCATAATAAGTATAAGATCCTAGTAGAATTTATCAGCATTTTTTTTCTTTTTTGTGTTGAAGTCAATGTTTATAACCAAGAAAAATTTTTAAATTTTTTTTTCAAGTTTTGGCACCTTTTTTAGTGCAACAAAAAATTAATGTTTCGTAATGGCCTAAAATTGATAGCTAATTTTAGCAATAGTTAAAATCGTAATTTTATTTTTAAAAAATATTTTAAATTTATTTTATATATCATTCTACATAAATTTTAACATTAAATGATCATTTTATTTTACATTCAATATAATTTTGAATAAATTAATCAAATGTATTTCGTATCTAATATAATTTTTAATATGAATAGCTCATTTTATTTTATATTATATACGTTTTTCATAAAATAACTATAAATTTCAATCAAATTATTATTTTTTATCCTATTATCATACAGGGCCTAAGTTTTAGTTTGGCTAGAGAACTTCTAATTTTGGAGAAGTATCTTGTTGATATTTTAGTCATTTTGGTGAAGAAGCTATTGCACGAGGTATCGAGGAGTTTGCCTAGATAGACATTTTTATTTATAAAAAAAGAGTGGAGATGTTTTATAATTAAATTTCATTATATAAAAATTTGAATATTAATTATTGTATATATTAATATTAAAAGAAATTTAATTTAATAAAATTTGAGATAATTAACTTATATTTTAAAGAATAAATAAAAATATACATTTTTATAAAATTAAATAATAAAATGTATAACTTCTTGCAATAATTTTTTTTTAAAGTCGCTCGGCGAACGGGCGACTTCCGGTTGACAGAAATCGCCTGTGCGCCGGCCGACTTCCGCTTAACAGAAATCGCCTGTGCGCCAGCCGACTTCCACTTAATGAACTCGCCCGTCTGCCGGCCGACTTCTTAACTAACGGCAGAAATTAATGTCGTCCGAAACATGCTCCTTTCGTTAATTTTTTTTAATTACGCTTATATTATTAATTTGTTAATTAAAATACTTAAATTAAAAAAATCATCTAGGTTCTTGCCCAGTCAAATGTAGTCAACAGAATCGTCTGGTCTAATTACTTGTGGGTCCTCCATTCAACAGTCAGTTAAAGTGTGGATCTGATTATAACCAAATTTTGCATAATTTTTTGCTTATAAATACTTAAATTTATTCAAAAGATAACAAAATCGTGCTCAATTCTATCTCGAATAAGAGATCTGAATAATATATTTAAATTTTAACATTAAAATTTATTTATGACCTGACACATCACATTAAAAATAATAATAATAACAATTTTAAGTAGACCAAATAAACATATATGATATTACAAAAAAACAAGATCTTTCCTTCTCTCTATCCACTCACCACAGAAATGGGGAAGCCGACCGATCTATTTCGAATGCAGTTGAAAAAGAAAAAGAATTAATTGCAATTAGATCCTTCTAGTTTAAGCCTTCATGCAATTAGATTTGTCTAATTTAAAACTAATTTAATTAGTCATCTAGTTTTAAGTAAAGTGCAAATAGGTCATTTGATACTGATAAAAATGCTCAATAAAGAATATTTTTTCTAATTATTAGATTAGATTAAATAGTATGTTCATCTAAAATAGTAACATAATGTTTAAACTTAAACTAACCTAATTAGTCTGGTAACTGAAAAAAATATCATTCATTAGGTCTCTTTATTAATAATAATAAATTTAATCCTACATTATCTTAAATTAGAGTATTAATTGATTAATTTAAAAATTAGTGTGACCTAAACATATTTAAGCTTAAATTAGAGAGATCTAATTGCAATTAATAAAAAAAATTCCTTTTCTCTTTTGTATTTCCTCTTTTATGTTGTCTTTGATGTTAGAGGTATGCAAATAATGGTTTAAACCGAAAATTGAATCGAACTGTTTAAATTTAGCGATTTGATTTAGTTTAGGATCCAAAGTCAGTTTGATATTCTCAATATTTTGGTTAATCTATTTGAAAACCAAACAGACCGAATTATTTAATTATTATATAATCTTATATATAAATATAATTTTATTATATAATTCTGATTATTTTATGAAGTTAATTATATAATTACTCCTGAACTCTTATTGCCTTTTTGGTTAAGTCAATTATAGTAATGTGATTGAATTATTTAATGTGCTTAGATAAGTTTTGTAAGCTATTATTAAGAATTAGAATAGATTTTTCATTTAACTAAATTATTTCTTATATTAAATTACTTTTGTATCAAGGCTATCGTCTAAATATTTGTATAATAGTATTTAACATCATTACGAGAAGTTTAGAATTTTTTTAAAATAAAAAAAATGTGATAATTATGTTCAAATAAAGGATTGAAATGTTCGGGACTTGAATGTAATTTACATAAATTATTTTTGGGCATTTACATGTTGGACACAGAAATTATGCTAATTTATGAATTTCACCATAAATCTCAAAATATTACAGATATTACATCTAAAACAATTATTTTTTTATTTTTCACATCCTGCATTAAATTCTATAGAAGATTTAATCATAATTAAATTTCAACAAAATCTCAGCTATTGATCGCATTGTTTAACTATCGACCTTTATGTTAAGTTATCACAGAGTTGCATTGGTTCCGGCGGTAGTATATTCATGCGAGGCGGCAGCGTATTCTAGTGAGGCGATAACGTATTCACGCGAGCATCACTCTACTATTGACATCTTCTTTCTACACGGGCATCATAATTGAGCATCAAATTTTTCTGAGATTTAACTATTGTTAAATTTTTTAATAAAATTTAATGCAGAATGTGAAAAATGAAAAAATAACTATTTTAGATGTGATATTTGTAATATTTTGAAATTTATAATAAAATTTATAAATTAGCTTAATTTTTATGCCTATCATGAAAATATCTCAATTATTTTTGTAGGAGCGTTGAGATTTTTTTTCTTTTTTCTTTTTTTTTGCCCCTCCAACATGGGCTTAGAAGGAAGGAGAGGATCATAAAGCTCTTCCTCTTCCCAAAACGTGGGGGGGCATCCATTTTCGATCATGCGTGCATTAAAAGAAACGGCGATGATGACGCCGGTTTCTCGATTTGGCCGCCGGGCCGTGTATGGGATTGTAATCATCGCAAGCTTCTTCCCAATCAGGTTCTCAGTTCTCACAGAGATGGCAAGTTCGCAGCCGCGGCCGCTCCCCATCCAAGAATCGGCTGCGTTTCCCAGAACACGCTACACGGTGGAGCACCAATCTGATGCTTACATCTGTGACTTGAAGATCTGTATTTCGAATCAACCCTTGGGTAAACTGGTAGCCACTTCAAACAGTATAAAATATCCCGTTTAGTTGGAGGTCATATTTTTTTTTTTGATAAAAAGTTGGTCATCTTGGCCATTACTACAGCCAAAAGAGCCTCCAATTATTTTATTAAATAATTTTTTTATTTTTCATTCTAAATACATAAATTTTAATATAAAAAATTTATTTTATATTATATTTATATAATTTTTAAAACATTATATTTAATCTTTTATTATTATTTTTTTGGGGCATTTACATACATACCCATTAAATCATCTTAAATTACATATTAAACTCCATATTTTTTAATTTTACAACTTAACCCCCTTAATTATTCAAAAATAAAAACTAGTAGAATACATGTATTGGCAAATATGTTTATAATATTTGTATATACATATTATTAGTAATAAGCATCTAAATAATTATAATCAGCAAAAAATATCCTTTAAAAATCTTGAGAAAGATCTAAATATGTTATTTTTGGATGATTTAGAGGGTTAAATTGTAAAATTAAAAAATGAGAGGTTTAATATGTAATTCAAGATGATTTAAGGAGTACGTATGTAAATGATTCTATTTTTTTAATAAAATGGTTGGAGGCCAGGCCATGATCAAAATGGCCTCCAACCAAACAGAAAAACGTAGAGTTGGCCCATATTTGAGAATCATATGCTCCTATATCTCAAGGCCTGCTAACTGGACCGGTTCCAGGTCTGGTTAGACTTGGAACTAATTCAGAATTAGTTGGCCTAGCTAAAATCGGTTCAGGTTCACCTATTTGGCTCAGGTCGGGTCACTCGAGTGTATTTAATTAAAAAATATATATTTATATATTTTATAACAAAATATATTTTATATTTTTAACAATTTTTTTAAATAACATAAAAAAAGAATAATTTTTAAAAAATATTATTAATATTAGTGAAAAAGTTTATAATAAAATAACTGTAACTCATACAAATATTTTGTATTATAAAAAAATTATTCTTCATAATTACAAAGAAATTTTCTTGAGTATTCCTTGATTTCTTTTAAACTATTATCTTTAAATTTGTCCACGAAATTGTACTATTGATTTTGTAATTCGACAGCAAATCAATCCTATAGACAAGCAAGCATACAAAGGGTCTCAAAGCTACTTTTGAAGTCTCCTATTATTTTTTTATGATGAGAAAAGCTGATTTTATTGCTACAGTTGATGTTTGTGCCACTAAAATATATTTAGCCAAAGTACATAAAATAAAGTATTATTTTGACGAGCTTTTCTGCTACTTCAATAAGCTCATATTATCATCGAATTTCCCCCTGAGGTGTAGATAAAATTACAACTCATTTAAATTTGCAAGGGATTGGTTCTATGTCATGGATTGCTCGTCAGCTGGTGTTTTTCCTTTCTCTGAAGCAAAAGATCTCTTCACCACCACCAATCTAAGAGAATTAAAAACGTTAGGCTTCTTTTTTGTTTTTGCTTGCATCTCTACATGTCTCACCCTCCTACTCACAACCTACTTATTTTAATAAAAAGAAAAAAAAATTGGAGAATTATAAAAAATAATATTTTTTCGACATCAGTATTACTCCTCAAGAAATCAAAATATTTTACATAAAAATTTTCAATAGCTTTGATTCCTTAGCGGGGATCAAGCATAACAACTACTGAATATAAAAGTAAATGTTTTTTTTTCTAATATTTCTTAAATTTTAGTTCTTTATCAATAGCAAAAGTTTTAAGAATTGAATCTCATTTAAACTCTAAAAAAATTTAAATATTTGAAAAATATTAGGCAAAAAAATAAATGAAGTCGGATAATAGCAACCTAAAAACTTTTAATAGACTCTTTCAAAATTGATAATAATTCAAAATTTTTCTTTAAGAAAATCTAACCATAAGAATACAATTGAATATCGTAATTAATCTTCATACGTTAAAAATAATTCGAATAAATGATAAAGTGAATCTATTTAATTTTAATATGTAATAAAAATTTTATATATTTTTTTCTTGCACTTATGCAAACACATTTTCATTCACGTCTAACATTTGAATTAAAGCGAATCAATTTTACAGTATTTTTAATTTTATTAGTAATCAAATGTTTAAAATTAAAAGCACTAAAAATATATAAGTTTACAATATGACATGCACATCTAACATGAAAAAAAGACTCGTAATGAAGAGGATTTAGAAATTATTGTAAAAAATTAACTGTAAAATTCTTATTCGAAGTATTATTTATGCCTCATTTGATTTGAGCTTTTTTTAGATAAGAGAAAAAATATTTTATTTTTTAAGTTTAATGAGAAAAAAATTAATTTTAATATTAGAAAATATATAAAATATAAAATACTTTAAATTTTAATATTCTTATTTATATTGGATGTGAAATAAAATTAATTTTTATAGTTAAAATTTGTGTTAGACAAAAAATTACCTCGAACTAAACTAGGCCTTAAATTAATATAAAAAATTTTATTTTCGTTGCCATAAATTTACAAATATTTTAAATATAAATAAAAACAATAGAAATTATATAAGCTTCACCTAATATATTTAAAATAATATGTATTTTTGCATTCGTCATTATTTATCCATCTAATAATAAATAACAACTAGGTAACTAACGTCATTTATATTAGTCTAAATATCAGAAATTAAACTAACTCTATAAGTAATGTTAGTGAAATAGTGAATGAGAGATTTTTTATATTTTTTATAGTTTGACATGTAATTTTTTTTAAGTGTATGCCTAGAATTAAGATTATATTGAGGCTGTAAAAACTAAAAAAATATTTTCTAAAAATCTCTCATTTTCACATATTATAAAAGGTTGTTCGGTTCGTACAACGAATTGAACTGAACCTCGACATGTCTTATCATTTCTAAACTACCATGACATTGATCCACTCTGTGGATTCAGTTGTGTTTGGTTTGGTTCTACAATAGTAAGTTGACAAATTTTTTCATCAATTTTATGAAATCTAACTAAGTAATTCTTAAATGTACCAGTCTCATCTCCTATATCACTCTATTTGTATGAGTACTGATTTTTATAAATTTTACAAAAAATAGCAATGTACTTGGGTTTTCTCGAGTTGCTATTAAGTTTATCTCATACCGTACTGCATTTTGTCTGAGACTTGTTGGAGACACTTGGAGATTAGGTTGATAGGCCAATGCCGATGCCAACATCTTCACTTATCACAGGACCATATTTTATAAATAAATCAAGATTGGTTTCTGAAATTTCATCAACACTCTCACCGAGTGAAGGAAAATGATCAAGTTCCAGAATATAATTCGAATCCGCATTCCACTAGCAATTTGAGAAAGAAACGACAGTGAATCAACATTGAGAAGTCATTTAAACATATTTATAAAATTTTTGAGCAGAATAAGCTAAACATTGATAAAAATTGAAGGAATAATATATCTCATAAGTTATAGTATTTATAGAGAGCTAGATATGAGTTAAAAGGTCTAAAATAACCTTAAAACAGTCATTTGATTATTCTATAAAAAAAATAATTTCTTTTTTCTTATTTGTCATGGGGCAGCGCCCACGTGCCCCCTCGCCCACCCGTAATATATATACATGAAAGTATCGAACCGTTCCAGTTCAATGAACCGGTCCGATTCCGAGCCGGTTAATCGGTTCTGGAGGTGCAGTCCGGTTTTACACCCCAGAACTAGTCCTACTCAATCAGTTATAGGTCAAATCGATTCTTACCGGACAGGTTCGAAGAAGAACCAGTCTGATGAGCAGGGTGATATATATCGCAAAGAGATTTTCTGGATTACTTTTGCTTCCATTTCATCACTTGATATATGAGTTCATTATTTTAGGCCTTCTCCTCTCGGTCGACCAATGAACTCACTGTAGATTTCTCGGGGGACAATTTTGACTGGTGAGAAAATTTTGAAGTGTCACGGGCGTGATATCTATCGGTCATTCGGTCCTTCTAAATATTAATTGATTTTCTTTTTACATCTTATGCATAAAAGTATTTCCACGATGTATTTCAAATTGTTGGCATCATTTTCTCAATTTTTTCTCTTATTATTATTATTTTTTGCAACAATTTGATTTATGATACATGATTTTTCTTCAACCTAATCATTCCAATATTTTCCTATATTCATTGCATTACAGGTAGCTTCAAAATTTAATAAAACTGACAAATTTATAATATAGAGTATTTTATATAATATTATTTTAATTTTATATTATATTATTTAAATATTAAAATATTTATATAATATTTTCATTACAAGCTTATATTTTTATAAAATTATTGATAGATATTATCAAATTAAATAATAATTTTTAAAAAAATGAGATAATATTAACATAATAATGAAACAATTGATTTAATTATTTTTACCTAGAGGATTTTCTGATAAAAATCCATTTTTGTGCGCGGGCTAGTGTGGGTCACGCTCTTCAGCAGGTAAACGTATTTTATACTTAAAAAAACATTTTAAAAAAACATATATTAATTAATATTTTACATAAATATTAAAATAAATTTTTTTAAAAAAAATTATGAGATATAAAATAAATTTAATTTAAATATTAAAATTTTTTATTTTTAAAAATATTATTAATTTGATATTAAAATTTTCGTCAATTGAGATCTACCATTAATTTAAATCTATATGTCCTTTGTTTTCTTTCAATTAAACTAAGTAGATTTTAAAAAAAATATAACGAAATCTATTATTTATATTGTAAAATCCTATGATTCAAATATAAAGGTATTATCCACTTTGACTTAGATATGTGATGATTCATTTCTGTGACCTTCTCATCACTCATTATTTGGCTTAAAATCTTGCCAGAAGTTGCACTTTGTTTCAGTAATTCATTTCTTTTACGACATCACTCGACGATCATTCCTCTGCCCTCATCGTTTACAGGCATCATAGGCCCACCAACTTCTACCTGGTTCGTCCTTGAATTACATCGTACTGTGGGAAAGCTCTGATACTATATTATAACATCCCGTAATCAAAATATAAAGGTATTGTCCTCTTTGGCTTTAGAAAAATTTCGTGACTTGAGCACATCCTAAGAGATCACCAATCTCAGTGCTACTCTAGTTTAAGCATGCTTAACTATAGAGTTTTTTATCATTAGTATCACATTTTTGCCCCAAAAGATACCACTACTATTTAAGATCACGTTATTTACTTATACAGCTCACGATCTCTATTTCATTTCAATGTGAGATGATTCATTCTTGTGCCTCTCTCATCACTCATTATTCAGCCTAGAAGTCACACTTTACCTCAGTGATTTCTTTATTTTAGGACATCACCCGGCGATCACTCTCTGCCCTCTTTGACCACGGGAGTCACACATATGAATAAATTTAGAAAAAAATACTAAGTAGTCTCACAAAATAGTTTTCAAATTTTTAGAATTTTTGTCAAATATTTAATTTATTGGATAAGTGTATTATTCATTAAATGATAAAAAAAATTATTATTCAAAATAATAAAATTACTATCCAAAAGTATTTGAATATTTTAGGCTGTTTTGTGGAATAGTATAGCGTGACTCCTTTGGTTCATCCATTATATTAGTTATGATATGATCAAAATATTCTATCAACCTAAAATTATCACAATAATAGTAATATATTAGAAGATTTACATAAAAATATTTTAATTATAAAAATTATATTTTATTATTAAAAATAAAAAATATGATGTATATCACTTTAAAATTTTATAAATATTATGAAACAAATTAGTCATATATTTTTATGAATCATATGCTACTGTATATCTAATTTGTAAAATAAATATTATTTGCTTATTTTAAGTATATCGTTAAAACACATTTATATACATATTTTTTATTTTTTTAATTGCATATTAAAATTCATATTTTTTATTTAACAATTAACTTTACTGATCTTCTAAAAATAATATTTTATATTTTTTTTGAGATTTTTATTTTTATTAATTATGATTATTTAAATACTTATTATGTACCAAATATTATAAATTTATTGGTGAATATATATATATATATATACTTTGTTTGTTTTTATTTTAAAAAAAATGAAAAATTAAACTGTTAAAAAAAAAATTTATAATTGAAGTAGAATTAAATATATGAAAATGAATCTAAATTATAAGTTATAGTTTTAAAATTTAGCATTTAGAATGTGACGTGATTTTATTAAAAATAATATAAAATTTATAACTTTCATAAAATTTTAGTGTTAAAAGAAATATTTTACTTTTATTATAAAATGTGTAATTTTTTATAATAAAAATATTCTAAGAATAAATGCCCCTATAAATTTTATTTTATCCGTATAATTTTGATTTATTCACTTTTTATCGTATTTATTAAATTTTTAACTTTATTTTATATATATAATATAATGCTTAATACAAATAATTAATTTCATTTCGTACTATAGATTTTAAAAAATTTCAGATATTATCGATTGATCGAAATTCAAAATAGTTCAATGCCCAAAACCTAAAGTTGATTTTTATTTGGGAGCTGATAACCCCCCATCTGACACCCACCCCCCTCCTGCCCCACCCCACTCACCCTCCCAATTTATTATTTTACTCCACTTATTTTAATTAATAATTATTATTTTTATTTAATTTAATTATTATATTTTTTATTCATTAAATATATTTAATTAATTATTTTTTAATATTTTTTACTTTATTTATTTAATATTATTTAGTTTCATTTTATCTTTAAATTTTTTAATATTAAATATTTTATTATTAGATTTATACTTTATTTTTTTTATCTTTTATTTATAATAGTTTTTATTTACTTATTTTTTATCTTTTATCTTTTATTTTTATTCTTTTTTTTTATTATTCTTTATTAATTTATTTAATATTATTTATTTAAAATAAAAATAATTCTTTTTTTAATAATTTTTTATTTGTGAATTAAATTTAATGAATGAGAAAATTAATTAATTAAATTTAATGAATAAGAAAAATATAATAATTAAATTAAATAAAAATAATAATTAATTAAAGAGAGTGATCTAAAAAAATATTAAATAAATAAAGTAGAAAAAAATATTTAAAAATAATAAATTAATTAAATTTAATAAATAAAAAATATATTAAATAAATTAAATAAAAAAATAATTACTTAAAAAATATGAAAGTAAAACTGTAATTTTAGAGGGGAGGGGTTGGGCCCGGGTGCTGTCGGGGCATTAGCAATTTGTAAAATTTATGGAAGCACCCAAATAGACACCACCCTTCCAGCAGCACGAGGCTTACCGGATGGTACAAGTGGGTGCGAAAGTAACGGTGCCGGTAGATTATGAGGATCCGTGAAAAGTGGCTGCACCGTACGCGCTGAGTTCGTGCTGATGCCCGATGCATGGGAAAAGATGGGGGGAGGTCGAGCTGACGGAGGAAATCCGTCGTCACGGCTCGGTCGGGACCGCGCGCCACCGCAACTTTCACCCACTACCCCACCGCTCCGTAATCCGGTGGTCCCCGCGCGGTATCGACACCGGAAATAATTACCCCCAGCTTTTCGCCCCAATAATGCAGCGCTGTCAGAGGGAGTGGGCCCCGCAAGGCAGAAGAGGCGGCACGGTGGGCCCCCGCGATGGGCCGGCGCTCAGCTGGGGCCCTGCAGGTCATCGGGAACAGGCAATCGGGCACGACGGACCGGCAGGTGCTATTGATTCAAATCAGAGGTGACAGTTTTGCTCGAAAATGTGGATTTTAAAAATAATAATAAATAAATTTTAATATAAAAATATTATTTTATTTTATATACTTAATAATTTTTAATAAAAATATTAATTTTATTTCACATTTTAAATTAAAATATTTAATTTTAATATTTTAGTCTAAAATATAAAATAAATTTGATATTTAAAAAAAATTTAATATGTGAAGTAAAATAATATTTTTTTATATTAGAATTTGTGTAAAATAATTAAAAAAAATTTTACACACATGCCACACAAATTTTTATATATTACATCACACAAATTTTCTTAACACTCTATAGTATGAATTTTGTGAAGAAAATATGTGTGGTATAATATTAAAAGATTTGTGTGACATGCATGTAAATATCTCTTAAAAATTTATTTATTATTATCAATATTATTATTATTATTTAAATTATTATTATTTTAGTTTTAATTTTAATCCTCATGTTAAATACGACCTTAATATTATTATTTGTGTCACCCAAATAATATTTTTTTCAGACTCACTGCCCAAAATTAAAATTTATAAATAATATATTTTTATTTTAAATATAAATTTACAGAAAAGCCCGGACATTAATTTTAATTTATTATTTATTATTTTAATTAAGCTAAATTTAACATATATAATTAATATTAAATATAACTCTATAATCTAATCTTTAAATAAAATATACCTATATTATTCATTTGTAATTTTTTTTATAATTCTATTATACATTTTTAAAAAATAATAAACAAAATTAGAATAAAATATTATCTATAAATTTACATTCAAAATAAAAAATAATATTTATAGAAAAAAATTTATTTTAAAATAAAAAATATATTTTTTTTAGAATAAAATTTTCTTGGAGCTAGAAACTAATTGCTAGCAAGTTAGGGTGGATAACAATCCCATCTTGAGCTGATTTGACCTCAACTTAAAATTAAATTAAAATTTTTCTATTCAACCTAAAGAATGGATAAAAATAGTTCTATTTGATCTTGATTGAAATCGAGTTTGGCATATTTATTATCCATTCAAGCATTATCAATTTTTAATTAATTTTTAATCATTTAATCAAATTAATAAAAATATATTTATATGTTAAATCAGCTTAAACTTCGACATTTCGCTTTAATCTAATACTTCAAATAAAAAAAATGGCCTGAGAGTCCGGCGGCCATGCGCGTGCACAGAATCAGGAGGAAAGACAGGGGTAGGGGGTCAAATGATAAATTTAAAAAATATTAATAAAAAAAAAATAAAAAATAAACTCATTTGATAATTTATTAAAACTCAAGGACTGATGTTTTAGTTTAAAAAATGTGAATTTGATATTAAGTATTAAATTCAAAGATCTGAGTGTAATTGTCCTTATATTTATTATATCTTTCTATTTCTTTTAGCTCAAGTGTAGTATGTGTATATATAATTATATTTTGTATGATATATTTTAATCTACGTTTTGTAAATAAATATTTTATATATAAAGATATATATTGTAATTTGGTTTTAACTTAAAATTGATGTAAAAAAAATATGTATTCTAATCAAATTTGATCTGAAATTAAAAATTGATTCTTTTTATCTTAAAAATTTTAATTTTGATAATTTAACAATTAACATCGCTGAACTCGAAAACAACGAAGTACTTTAATAGTTACTGTTGATGCAAAAAATATGCCAAAATAGAATAAAATAAGATGATAATTTTTATGTAGAAACTCGAGTGTCCGGGGGAAAAACCATGACGTCGTCCAGGCGATTTAAATCCACTAATCGAATCTCATCTCTTACAAAGCTTGAGGATATCTAAAGAGAGATCGAATGAGTACATAAGAGAGATAAAGAGAGAGAGGGGCAGCTCGGTCAGAGAGAGAAAAAGAGCTGCCGCTTCTCCTTCTCTTCCTTATTTATAGCTTGGAGATAAGCGGACATAATAGGTACAGTGTCACATCTGACACCTATTCCTGCAAAGGACGATTAGACAGTAGAGTCCCATGCCACTTTAAATACTGAGTTGACACAGTAATACAAATGTTACGATCTGGTGATATCTCTTTGAGACGCTGTTCGACAAGGGGTTGCTGATGAGCTATTGAGCTGTTGTTCGACTTGAGATGCTGTTCGACTTGAGCTGTTGTTTGGGCCTTCTAACCTTTAACCTCGTGGGTGATGTTTGAGCCCTCTAACCTCTAACCTCGTGGGTGAGGTTTCGAGCCTCCCAAACCTCCTGCATGATTGATATTTTCAGCTCTCCCAGCTACATTCAGGTATGATATTTCTCAGCTATACCTATCACTGTCAGCGTACTCTGGCCGCACCGCTTTTAATGCAGCACGTTTCTTCCGGACACGCAAACCAAGGGCCCCATGCTCCAACTGTTGAAAGTTCCCATAAGGCACGAAGACCAAGAAGACAATCTCTTCACCCATTCAAAGCAGCATGAGTCCAAGATTTGTTTGTCCTTTCCTTTCAGAAAACAATGATAAAGTTGCACCATCCCTTGCCTACAAATAGTGAGGAGCAAACTTTATGAAGGGAGGATGATGAAAAAGAAGTTTGCTCCTCCCTATTTGTAGGCAAGGGATGGTGCAGCTTTATCATTATTTTCTGAAAGGAAAGGACAAACAAATCTTGGACTCATGCTGCTTTGAATGGGTGAAGAGATTGTCTTCTTGGTCTTCGTGCCTTATGGGAACTTTCAACAGTTGGAGCATGGGGCCCTTGGTTTGCGTGTCCGGAAGAAGCGTGCTGCATTAAAAGCGGTGCGGCCAGAGTACGCTGACAGTGATAGGTATAGCTGAGAAATATCATACCTGAATGTAGCTGGGAGAGCTGAAAATATCAATCATGCAGGAGGTTTGGGAGGCTCGAAACCTCACCCACGAGGTTAGAGGTTAGAGGGCCCAAACATCACCCACGAGATTAGAGGTTAGAGGGCCCAAAACATCACCCACGAGATTAGAGGTTAGAGGGCCCAAACATCACCCACGAGGTTAGAGGTTAGAGGGCCCAAACATCACCCACGAGGTTAGAGGTTAGAGGGCCAAACCTCACCCACGAGGTTAGAGGTTAGAAGGCCCAAACATCACCCACGAGGTTAGAGGTTAGAGGGCCCAAACCTCACCCACGTGGTTAGCAGCTTCAAAGGTTGAAGCATGATGTTTTAAGATGGAGCGCCACGTGTATGGCTGTGATGCAGCGCTGGAGCCACATGTCAACATTAGCCCCCGCATGCTGCGGGCGCCGCGAACATTTTATGTGGGTCTGGCATGCGAACCATGCACACTTGCGTGATACGCGCAGTGCCTCAAGTCTGAATGGATAGAGTCAGGGTGGTGCCCTCTTGCTGGCACTTTTGCTTCCATGAATCCTGCAAGGAAAGAGGAAAGAGCAAAATTAGAGAGATGACAGAGCAGAATAAGTGGGCTTACCTTGAGGATGGACGAGCAAGCCCAGAGTCATCTCTGTTATGGGGAGATTAATGGCATACTCATTTTATTTTTAAATGAGATTTGAGACATTCTGACTGACTGTGAGAAAGCCCCTCATAACTAGATAATAGTAAAAGTCTTTGAGTCATATAGAATATTCCCAACTTGAATTTTGAACTTCACAAATCCGCATAGGAAGGAAGCAATGATAAAGAAGAAATCTCGCCCAAGAGGTATTATCTGACCCAATGCCAAAATGACTTGGAGCGTCTGAAACATCATGTTCGATGTTTGTACTTAAGGCATGGGCTGACCTCAGGGGTTTCATAATTTCAGGCTTGAATCATATCCCTTTATGCACCTGTACAGGAAAGAAATAATAATAATAGTAGTGGAGATCCTGCCTAGGGGGAGTTGTCTGACCCAATGCCAAAAGGACTTGTTCGTCTGAAACATCTTGTACGATGTTTGTACTTGAGGCAAGGGCTGACCCTCTTGGAATGGCAGATATCCTAGCGGGAAGCGAAGGCACCCTGCTTAGGGGGGACCTGTATCTTGTTCGATAACAGGGACAGCCCTAAGGTTACGAGCAGGCCTTCAGACCTTCCGCTGGCCAGATGGGCTTATGGAAGGGTCCCAGATGTTTGTAGGAAACCCCGCCTGCCAGGCACAACTAGGCTTGGCGATCACCGTAAGTAGGAGTGTGAGTATAATGAATCACCATGAACGAGGCGCGGAAACCTCGGGTATGGTTTTTGAGAGTTTGAGGTTAGAATCATACCTGTCGCTCAGGTATAATCTCAGAACTTAAATCTCAAACCATCGTGCTCGAGGATACAGACCTCGCGCACGATGGTACCCACTCCACATCCTACGTCAACATCTTCGAAGATGTTGACGTAGGATGTGGGGATCCCAGGAAACACCAAAGAGAAAGAGAGTTCCGGGAGACGGCGGCGCGCAAAGGGGTGGCGAGCCTGTTAATGGAAGATGGTGGCCAGAACGCGCAAGACCAACTCTGTCTGGTGCTTTCATTGAGACGCTGGGAAGATGGTGGCCAGAACGCGCAAGACCAACTCTGCCGCTCGTAGTACACATGCGAGGGAACCTTTCGTTCGGGCGCCGGACGATAGAACTTCGACCTCAACCTCCCGGCATCGCGCCGGATCTACTTATTCCTCTAGGAGCACCCGCGTCTCAGAGCTACAGGGGATGCTAGCGAACCTCACCAACCTGGTCACTGGCTTCACAGCCCAGCAGGCAGTGATCCTTAGGCAGACTCAGCCAGTCTACACAGCAGTGCTTCCTCTCCCGCCGGTCGCGATGAGTTGGTCTAAACCCTAAACCCTAAACCCTAAACCCTAAACCCTAAACCCTAAACCCGAAACCCTAAACCCTAAACCCTAAACCCTAAACCCTAAACCCTAAACCCTAAACCCTCCAAAAACCTCGTGCATAAAGGATATGATTCAAGACACGAGGGTACAAGGTAACACCCTGTCACAGTCAACCTTCATGCCAAGTAGAGCAAACGTTGGCCAGGAGGGAAGAGAGGAACTGCACCGCTACCTGAATGCAATGAGGAATAGAGATCACTTCGCACCGTTGGGATTGAAACTCTCTCAAATTCTAACCCCCCGACCTCCGTACGGGCTTCATCCCCAGAAGAGAGTACAGCCATAAAAGAGGTCACTTCCCTCGTACAGCACGCGAACATCCCCAGCGACAGATAAGCGCGGCCCAGAGCCCATCCATCATCTTGTCTCCGGGAAATTAGGGTGGAGCTACACCGCCAATGACTATAAATACCGCTGAACAGTTCCAGAAAAAAAGAAAAAAGGAGGGATCAGCATCATCTATTGTAACCAGGCCCCAACTGAGGAGCTGATTTTCTTTCTTCTTTCTCTTTCAAGAAGCATTGTACAAGCCTTGAAGGCTGCTTTTTCCCTATTTAGTGAAATCTTTCCATTGATCGTCCGGTGGACGTAGGGGATCATCTCCCTGAACCACCTTAAATCTTGGTGTGTTTCTCTGTATGCCCGGAACTGGTTCTCCTCTTGAGCTTCCGTTGAACAGGCTCGCCACCCCTTTGCGCGCCGCCGTCTCCCGAAACTCTCTTTCTCTTTGGTGTTTCCTGGGATCCCCACATCCTACGTCAACATCTGTTGTTCAGTATGAGGTGTTAGAGAAGGTTCTAACAATTACTTATCAAAATAAATAAACAAATAACTAAATTTTTTAATCTTACAATCAAAAATAAATAAATAAATACTTTAACCGTAGATTAATTATATTAAAACAGTGTTGAAATTTAGAAACTTGAACATTTCGTGTCCATTTGCAAAATATCAAGTCTATCAAAAAAAAGTTTTAAGGTAATTTGTCAATATTTTTAAAAGAGGAGCATTCCTTAAATCAAACAAAAATAAATATAAAGTAGCAAATATCGTCTTTAAGACTATTGCAAAATTATTAAAAAAAACAATCGACTATCTCAACTATAATCAATTAATATTATACGATATGAAATAATGGTGATGTTCTTAGAGCGAGTAACAATCAGGTTCTTAAGCACGAATATCATTATCTAACTATAAAAATGTGTTATAATTTTTTTTAGAATTTATTTGGAAGGTGACCAAATTGAGATACACTTAAATGAGCAATAAAATTAATTTGTAAAAAAAAATAGTATTGTTGTTTGGGTCAGATAATGAAAAAATGTTTTTATTATTTAAAATTTATTTTTAGCATGACAAGCATTATTAAGAAAATCATGATTGTGCATTAATTTTAAAGCAATTATTAATTTAAGTGTTACTTTAAGAGATATATCTTAGAATAAATTACATCTAAATTTCTAAGATTTGAGGAAAATTTCATTTAAGCCTTATAATTTTGACTTTGATTTAATTAGGATCCTCAGGGTTTGCATTCTAATTCAATCTAATCAACTGTGATGTTTATCGTTATCGGTCAAAAACTCGTTTAATGTGAACTCATTTGTAGAAATAAGTTGAGAGGCGAAGAAGTTGAAGATGCAACAAATTTTTTAAAGTATGTTCACATAAACCATCAAATTGAAGACGGCAAAATACTATATAAGTTAGAATAGATAAAAGAAATATCATTGACAAGACCTTTAGTTTAGTGTTACTTAATATTATATTATATCATCTACATATCATGACATCTAAATATCATTAATTTTTAGAAGTTTATCTATACATGATCAAATTATATTATTATTTTTTTAAATGATATGATAGAACATCGACATAATATTGAACCAAATGCTCCCTTATTTACATAACTTATCATCGAATAAGAATCTAAATTTTGATTTTTTTTCTTTGGTTTTAGGGTCTGTCATTGGCCTCGTTTGGTTGGAGTCAGATTTTTTACCCAACACAAATTTTCAACTATAAAAATTAACTTTATTTCACATTTAATGTAAATATGAATATTAGAATTTAAAGTATTTCACATTTTACATACTCTATAATATTAAAATAAAATTTTCTTTTATTAAATTTAAAAAATAAAATATTTTTTTCTTGTTTAAAAAAAAGCTCGAACCAAACGAGGCCAGGAGATTAATTTGACAATGCTATAAAGTTTATTGGCTTATTTTGAGATATATGTAAATAAAATTAGTTATATTAAAAATTAAATATAATATAAAATAAAATTGATTGTTGGAATTGATGAATTAAAATTGATGTAAAATATGAAATAAAATGTATCTTTTTTATAGTAAAAATCATGTAAAAAATAATAAAAATTAATTTAATGCTATTTTTTAATTTTTTAACTAAATGAACTATTTTGGTTTTTAATTTGACTAAAGTAGTCCAGGGACCTAACATGGCTTACATAAACAAATAATATTACTTAATTACATAACTAATAGGTGTTTAATTTAATGTTATATTATATATAAAAAAATAATTATTTAATTTAATATTATGTATTGATAACTTGATAAAAATTATGAAGCCACTAAAAGTAACATCTAAATATCAGCACGTATAAATATTATAATATAATATTAAAATAATATTAAATTAAATGTCTCTTAAAATTACTTTTAATGAAATTAATGCAAGTAATTCTTGTTATGTTTTTCAAAGATATGACGTGCTTTCAATTCATCAAAAATAAAATTTAAACGTACATTAAAAGACTTTTTGGTTTAACATTATTTAGATATTTATTTTATATTAATGTCAATATAATTTAGATATTCATGCTATTTCTATATTATTATTTACTCAGTTTAATATTGTTATAATAAAAAAGTAATCAAACTATGCCTTCAATTACGATAATTAGAGATCTAGATAAATCTATAATATTATTAACATTTTTTCGTGTATATTATACTTTATAAGTCTTAAAAGAAGAGAGCTATGTTCGATATGAGGCTTTTTTGGCTTTCGATAATAATTTTTAAGTTTTCTAGAAAAAAAAGAAGTGCACTGAAAAAAAAAAGTTATGTAAAATACAAAAGAAAGGTAATTAATATATAAATATTTTATAAAAGGGTAAATTACATTCAGATTTCTAAATTTAAGGTTTAATAACACATAAGTTTAGGTTCTTAAAATTATAACATCGGGATTCATGCTCCATGAGTTTTAATAAATTATCAAATAGGTTTTTTTTATTAAATTTTTTTAAAATTACCATTATACCCCTCCTTTTTTTTGTTAAAATCTAAGCGAGAGGGAGGGGTATAATAGTAATTTTAAAAATTTTAATAATAAAAAAATAAAAAAAAAACTCATTTGATAATTTATTAAAACTCATGCATTCGGATGTTATAACGTAAATTTGTGCATTATTAAGCCTTAAATTCAAAGACCTGAGTGTAATTTACCTTAATTTTTAAGGTTTCTAGAAAAAAAGAAGTGCGCTGAAAAAAGTTTATTAAAAGTTATATAAAATACAAAAAAATGATTAATATATAAATATTATATAAAATGTAAAAATAGATATAAATTAAAGAATTATTTGTTTTTACTTTTTAGGAACTATTATGATCGAATAACTTCTCAAGAAAATCAATTATCTCAGAAACACTCCTATTGAAGTACACTTAATTATAAAGTTCACATCACTGCACATGTGCACCTTAATATATTAAAATCATATTATTATTTAAATATGAATTAATTTTTAATATTGAAATTAATGTACCATAAAATATAAAACTTTTGTGATATTTTTTAATTTTAAAAAGGGTGAGGTTAAAAAGCTTTTTGACTTTTAAATAATAAATAACTATGCATTGACTTTTGATTCAGTTTACCACAATTGAGCTTTTAATATTTGGGACCCAGAATTTAAACCATTAATAAATATAAGTTATTGATGTGATTATAAATAGGCGCGTGAGCATGGACCCAAATGTATCGCCTGATTGCTGCTAAGCCCAATCGCTCCCCTCAGCTGGAACCCAAAGTGCCGACTTTACTACTTTTAGAATCGACTCGAGTCGTTTTGAATTTCAGACGTATATTTTGTTTTCGGCGAATAATTTTGATGCGAGTTTTAGTCAAAGAGGACAATTGTTCTAAATTATTTTGAAATTCAATTGAAAATGTGGGTACGTGAAATATGATGTCATATATATATATCAAATGCTATATTACTCACATTTTTCGTTATTTATTAATTTTTTTGAATAAGAGTTAGCTTAAAGTCGAGTCGCTTGTGGTAAACTTGAATTCGAATATTTTTTTAATTCAAATTGATTTAAAGAAATTGGCTCGAGCTCTACTATTTGCAGTAAGGGCTTAGGATACATTATGTTAGAGGTATTTGGTTTAATTTGTTGATATATATGAAGAGTAAATGCTACCTTTTTCTATTATTTTCAAAATTAGCCAATTAATATATATATATATATATATATATATATATATATATTAAAAAAGGCCTTGAAAAAAAAAGATGATATATTAAAAAGTACTTGTTTGGTAGAGAAATTTGCCTAAGAAATGTGCTAAAGACATTTATAAAATTTATATCATTTTTAAAAATAAAATTGTACATAGTTTTTAAATTTGTAAATATTAGCAATATTTTGTTAGAAAAAAATAATAATTTGATGATTTGAGTGAGATTATTACTTATTTAGTATTATTGTTCTGCTTAGTATAATCCTAAATAAATGTGTAACTATTAAATGAAAGATTGAATTTGACTTGTAGGCAAATAGTGCATGGTATAATCAGTATCAAAATGAATTTTAGATTTGAATTTTGATAGTGCTTTGAGGAGGAATTGTTGATAAAATAGTGAGCGATTATTTGGGTATAGTTATCACTGTCTCTTAGTTTAGTACTATATATCATCCTACCTGACATAATTCTGGATAAATATTCTACTGTTAAAAAGAAGGTTGTGTTCGACTCATAGGCATTTAGGGCACAGTATAATGAATTGATTATGATTAGCTTGTAAATTTTAATTTTTAGCATAGATGGTAGTATTAAAAATTCTAATATATATTATTTTTTAAATTTAATATTGTCAAGTTAATTATTTTATATTTTTATTTTCATGTATTTATTCTTTATAAAATGAGATTTTGAGTGACAAGAAAAAGGATAATTCATGATTTAATGCTATTGTTTTTTTTTTTAGTTGATTCTTTGAATTTCAAGAAAATGGTGTAGAAGTAAATTTTTCATACATTTATTGGGTTCTTAAGAAATTAAAGATTCAGTTTTGTTAATTTTGATTATCACAAAAAGTTTTGTTAATTTTTTTTCTAATTTTCAGTTATAAATAAATGTCAACATTTTTCAGAAAACTTATTTTTTATCCTAGATTTAACGCCTATTTAGAAAATTTTTAATATTAAATTTTGATAAAAATGCAATTTAAATTATAAAATTTTAAATAATATAAATTATGATCAAATTCTTGAACCAGACTTAAATTCAATCTAAAAATTTTTAATTTCAGGTTCTAATTTTAGGCCTGCTCATTAAATTGATCGAGTTTGAATCGTGTCGTTTGTAACTCAACTCATTCATTAATAAAATTAAATTATAGCTTTTATTAATTGGATTACGTTTGAATTGAGCTTACCGGTTCGAGTTATATTCAAATATAGTTAAACTCAATCCGCTAACTTGTTTTGCTAGTATTACGATTTAGCAATTATGACCCGCTCTCTTCTCCTACTACGGTTTCTGTAAGTTCCACTAATAGCTATGCCGTCATCTAGTTTGACGACATACATATATTTCGCTAGTGTTTGGTGGCATTTTTCACACTTCTACTATCTCATCGAGTCATCAGCATCAAACCCAAATCGTAGAGCATTCAAAATCCTCCATTTGATATATATTTTCGATACATACTTACACACGCGCGTACATATATATATATATATGTATATATTATTAGGTATATACATATTTAAAGTTAGTATATATTATTTTATAATTTAAAAAGTAAAAATTGTAATATGATATGAAATATTTAAAATTTTAAATGACATGATATGAATTATTCCTAAAATATATAAATACATTAGACTTATATTCATATATTAGTATACACTATTACATATATAGAGTTATATTTATATATTTAAAATTGCAGTAAATGATCATCATCATACAAAAATTGCTTATATATATATATATATAATTAAAGAAATGAAGTTTCGGTTTGCACACTTTTTACTCAGATAGTATAATAAAATTTATATTTATTTTAATTTTCTTTAAAGTAAATTATTCAGAATGAAATTTGATTACACTAAAAAGTTTCTTTTCAATTAATTAAAATAAAAAAATAAGTTTGAGTTGAAGTAGCTTGCTCTGTTCTTTTATTGAAAAAATTGTGATGTGATATATGAGTAAAATAATTTATATCAAAACTGCATTTCACTAACATATATCATAATTATTATTTCCAAGGAGAAAAAAAAAAAGAAAAGTTTTATAATGGTAGATGGGTAGAAAAGATTTATTATTAGTAAGATGGTAAATTGTTGTACGTGTTGATCATGTGGTGGTAGAATGAAATTTAGGAAGGGTTTGGTTTGATATTTTTTTGATGTTGTATATTGTTATTTACTGTTGACGTAGGATGTGGGGATCCCAGGAAACACCAAAGAGAAAGAGAGTTCCGGGAGACGGCGGCGCGCAAAGAGGTGGTGAGCCTGTTAATGGAGGCTCAAGAGGAGAACCAGTTCAGAGCATCCAGAGAAACACACAAAGATTTAAGGTGGTTCAGGGAGGAAATCCCCTACGTCCACCGGTCGATCAGCGAAGGAGATTCACTAATTGGAAGGAGGTGGCCATGAAGGCTAATACAAAAAGCTTACAAGAGGAAAGGAGAGAAAGCAGGAGAAAGAGAGAGCTTTTGTTGTTATCAAGCTCCTATTTTACAAGAGGTGATAAGGGAGTTCTGCTCCTCTTCCGGTCTGTCCTCCTCCCTCGTTAGTCTTGGAGAAGGCCGGTGGTGGTGGAAGAAGCAAGTGAACTTCTTTTTCATCATCTTCCCTTCATGAAGTTTGCTCCTTCCTCTTTGTATGCAAGGGGTGGTGCAGCTTTATCCTTGTTTTCTGAAAGGAAAGGACCAACAAATCTTGGACTCATGCTGCTTTGAATGGGTGAAGAGATTGTCTTCTTGGTCTCCGTGCTTTATGGGAACTTACAACAGTTGAAGCATGGGGCCCTTGGTTTGCGCGTCCGGAAGAAGCATACTGCATTAAAAGCGGTGTGGCCAGAGTACGCTGACAGTGATAGGTATAACTGAGAAATGTCTTGCTTGATGTAGCTGGGAGAACTGGAAATATCAATCATGCAGGAGGTTTGGGAGGCTCGAAACCTCACCCACGAGGTTAGAGGTTAGAGGTCCCAAACATCACCCACGAGGTTAGAGGTTAGAGGGCCCAAACATCACCCACGAGGTTAGAGGTTAGAGGGCTCAAACATCACCCACGAGGTTAGAGGTTAGAGGGCCCAAACCTCACCCACGAGGTTTGGAAGGCTAACATCTTCAAAAGTTGAAGCATGATGTTTTAAGATGGAGCGCCACGTGTATAGCTGTGATGCAGCGCTGGAGCCACATGTCAACATTTACAGAAAATAATTATTTGTTTTAATGACATTATTTGATAATTTTTTAAAAAATTATAAAATTTCACTCGAAGATGATATTTAGATGTTATGATATCTAAATAATATAATATAATATTAATATAATATCAAACTAAACATTCCCTTAATAATAAGAACATTAATTTTAGATTTGAAAAATTATCCGAAACAATAAGTTTAAGGAATGAATGCTCTTCCTTGAACATGGATATACTTAGAGCCTATTTGATTCGAGTACTTTTTTTATTTAATATAAATTTCAATTACAAAAATAAGATTTATTTTATATTTAACACAAATACAAATACTAGAATTAACTTTATTTCATATTTTACACGCTTTTGAATATTAAACTAAATTTCTCATCTATTAAATTATAAAATAAAATATTTTTTTTTCTCTTATCTAAAATTTAACGCTAGAATCAAACGAGACCTTTTTAGAGTTCATGCTCTCTTCTCTTTGTATCTTGACTTGATTTAGCATATTTCACATATTTCATATACTTTATAATATTATATGTAAATTAAAATGCATAAATTCATTAATATTTAAATTCTAATATATATTTTTATTTTTTATTATAAACACATCAATTTTCTTACTTTAATTAAAAATTATAGTCATGTGGATTTAAATTCGACACCCTAATTGGAAATTTTAAATAGGATAAATAAATTCAAATACATAAATTTATAAATATTTAAATTATTATTTATATAAGTTAATTTATTTATATTATTTAATTAATATATTAATAATATAGTTAAGATCAAGGCCAATTTAGAAATGTGAAGTTCACCATCAAAGAATATGGTGTGAAATATGTGAAATGCGTAAAATTTAAATGAATATAGTGTGATAGTGGTAATATTTATGAATTGATGGTGAAATGCGTAATTTCGTATAAATTTCATGTCCTGTACGTAAAAACTTATTTTTTTTTAAATAAAAAGACAACAATATAGTTAAAAAGAACTAATTTTTAATAAATATGTGAAAATCCATTATCCTAAACTTTTTTTTAAGAAGTCCATTTTTTAATACAACTAACCCCAGATAAAGACATCAAATTTGTAATCATGCTTAAAAATTAAAAACTGATTAGGTAGTAGAACATATAAAAATCTCTGTTAAAATAGACTGAATAAATAGCTTATAATTTATAAAAGTTAATTATTCAATACATTTTCATTCACAAATTATAAAAAACTACAAAATAAAAAATTTAATAAATTTTAACTTTATTTTAAATCATTCATAATTAAAAAAATTTGAAATTAATTTATCTTATATATTATTATAATTAATATGACAAACAAATGCACCATAAATTATGATATTATAAATAGAAATTTAATTTATGTCAATAATATATATTTAAATATTATATAAATAGCTAGGTTTGGCAAAATGGGCCGGCGGGTCGGATTTGGGTACCTGAATCCGAACCCGATCTAAACCAAATAGTCTCAACTCGAATTCGACCTATTTATTAAGTGGGTCAAAATCTATGACCCGAACTCGACCCGATTAATAAATGAGTTGAGTTGCAGGTCGACCTGACCTGTTTATAGAGTATTTTTTGATAAATGCCTAACCCGAACCCTACCCGACCCGATTATGCCCAATTCGAACCCAACTCCATTAATAAACGGGTCAAAATTCACGACCCATACTTGAAATTTGCGGGTCGAGTTCGGTTCTAGTTTACGAGTCGGATCATATATTACCACCCTTATAAAATTGTTTTTTTTGATAGAAAAATTCTAAAAAAGTCATTTTTAAAATTAAATTTAAGATGTAATATTAAAATAAAGGGATAATTACCTACATGACACACCATTTAGTTTTATTTATGCATTACCCATTTATTTTTAGTTAATTACGTTATGCACACTCAAAACATTATAAAATCTTACGCACACATACTTGAGTTAAAACTGAGTCAAAATTTATTTTAAAAAAAATATTTCGTTAGCAAATTATTAAAATTATATTTTTACCTTTAATAGTACATATTTTTTTCTTCCTCGATGCCACACTAAAGCGCTGATTATCCTAAAATTAATTTAAATCGCGGATGTCTTCTTCCCTTGCCACCACCTAAACATCAAGGGTTTAGAATTTTCAGTCAAAATATATTTAAATATTTTTAAAATATTATGATGAATAATTGAGATTTTTTATAACTTAACTTTAATTAGGTTATTAAAAAATTATGATTATTTATTATAATAAAAATAAAATAAAGTGTGTGTACGTAAGATTTTATAAAATTTTAAGTATATATAATATAATTAATTAGAAATAAATGAGTAATATATAAATAAAATTAAATAATATGATAGGTTGGTAATTATTTTAAAATAAAAATCCACTAAATGGCAGTGAGCAGGAAAGAAATTATCTCAATTTTCCGATCGAGCTCACATCGACCGGTCCCTCTCGTGTTAAATGCCTGCATAATTCCAGAGTGCTCGTTTTTCCCTCCCTAGCCTCGTTAAAACTCCGTCCGTTTCCCCATCGTCTCCCCACCGTTTCCCGATCTCTCGGTAGATCTGCGGATAAACTCACGCCGCAATGGGTTTAGCCTACTTCAAAGCTGCAGGGAGGAGGGCTACTGTTTAAAAGAGAGTGCGAGCCAAATAATCCGCGTGCGGTTATCACATGCCATCTAATTCAGCCAGTAGAGGTTGAAATGGAAAAGCTCGCTCTCTGCCACCCTCTGCTACCCTCCATACTGCAACCTCACCCTCCTTTATAGAGAGAGAATAACTAAGAGAGAGAAACTCATATCCTTTTTAGAGAGAGTGGAGGAGGAAGAGAGAGAGAGAGGGGGAGAGAGAGCCCTCTGTAAGCTCGCAGAGAAAAGACGCAGAGGACTATCGAGAGAGAGAGAGCGAAGCAGAGAGAGATCTAATGGAGTGTCTTGCAGAGGGAGGCAAGGAGAGATAGAGGGAGAAGGGTAGAAAGAAAGAGAGAGTATGTGCTTACTGGTTGCTGGAGGAATGTGGGATATGAGAGAGAGAGATCACATTGCCACGCTGATGTGACTAATCGAATGGCGTCTTACTGATTTCTTTTCTCATCTCTTTCTCTCACCGCCGGCGATTGTATCGTATCCACCGTCTCTTTTCGTCACACCGGAGGACCAGCGGCGGTACTCGTTTCCATTGCCGCCGGAGAGCTCGTTCAGAGGCGCTGATCGGCAATGCCCTCTCTCGTTTCTTCGCAGTGAGCAATGGCGAGAAGAGGGGCCGTGCTAGGCATTTTGCTTCTTCTGCTCATCATCGCGAGCTTCTTCTCCGTTGGCGGGGGGTACGCCGGTGGGAATGACGGTGAGTGGTAGCCGGGAGCTCTGCGGCCTTCTTGATTTCTTTCTTTATTCATGGGATAAATCTTCCGTTTGAATATTTTATTCCGGTGGGGAATATCTAATAGCGGAGCCGCCATCTGCTTAGTTTAAGCTTATTATAATAATAATGCTTTTTAGGCTGTTCCCTGATTAGGTTTATTGAGTATTTTACTGTGGTTTTCTGTAGCTGCGCTGCTGCTTTGTTCTTATTCTCTTCTTATTCTGTTTTACTATTTTATTAATGCAATTTGAATTAGAATAATGGCTTCCTTTTCGTGGTTTAAGTCAAATGTGGTTGGTTATGTTTGTATGTTTAGCTACAATCTCTGAGCAGATGCACCAAGGACTTGGCCCTATTTGCAGGATTGTTTTCTCTTTTCAGCTTTGATAATGAGATAGGGGATGCATGTCATATGATCACAGGAAGCAAGATTAAAGAATTCTTGCACATTTTGAGGCTGCAGAAATTTTTTTTTTTGAAGGAAGCCCTTGCTCATTATCAATTATTTTATACCTACGTGTTACTTTTTGATTTGGCATTTGATGGAAGGTTGCCTCATTCTAGTTGATCAACTGGGGCATGGGCTTTCATTTTACAGAATGCTAAACTTTGATTGAGGATAGATCTAAAACTGCTTACTGTACTTATGGAAATGAATACTTGTCAGGGCCAACCCTCTTAGATATCAAAAAGTCGTTTCGCAATGTTGGAGATATTTTGTATGATTGGACTACAGCTGCCTCCTCAGATTACTGCTCCTGGAGAGGGATCTCTTGTGACAACCTAACCTTTGAAGTCGTTTCTCTGTGAGAATGATCTTCTTGATGCTCAAAGTATTTGGTCAGACTGACTTTTAAAAGCATTTCCAGGCTGATGGTCTTTTTCTCTTTGTCTTAATTTAGCAACTTGTCTGGGTTAAATCTTGATGGGGAGATCTCACCAGCAATTGGGAACCTCAAGAGCCTAGTTTCAGTGTATGATTTTATCTAGTTTCTATAATATAAAGATTTGTTGAACCTTTTAAGCATGCTGGTCTTCCAATGGAATTTGATTCCTTTCCTATGTTTGTATAGTGACTTAAAATATAATCGGCTTTCCGGCCAAATCCCAGATGAGATTGGTGATTGCTCTTCACTGAGAACACTGTTAGTCACTGATTCTTTTTCATAGCAAATGCCTTTTCAGCATATGATATTGGTAGCAAATTGAGCTTCATGGTGTTTTGTCTTTTCTTTCTGACTATTTTCAGGGATTTATCTTTTAATAGCATATGCGGAGACATACCCTTCTCCATATCAAAATTAAAAAATTTGGAGACTCTGTGAGTAATTTGGCCTACATAATTGTCAGTGGCATTGTTGATGTTTTAAGGTTTCAATGCTCATTTGTTGTTTGGTGTTTTTCAGGATTTTGAAAAGTAATCAGTTAACTGGGCCCATTCCTTCAACCCTTTCGCAAATTCCAAATCTGAAGTTATTGTACGTAGATTATTATCATGAGATTTACAATTTGAATGAATTCCAATGAAAATATTACTGTCTCAGGGATCTGGCTCAGAACAAACTGAGCGGGGAGATACCCAGGCTTATTTACTGGAATGAAGTCTTGCAGTACCTGTAAGTAACAGTGTTGTTTCCCTGAAGCTTATGAAGTTCCCTTCTAGCTGTTTGACAAATTAATTTTAGGGGCTTGCGAGGTAACAATTTGGAAGGGAACCTTTCTCCTGATATGTGTCAGCTGACGGGGCTATGGTACTTGTGAGTTTCTAGTACTTGATTTTTTCATTGTGTGATAAATATATGCATGCAATGTTTCTTCATTGTCTTATCCATTATTTATCTTATGATAGTGATGTCAAAAATAATAGCCTGACCGGGAACATACCTCCAAGCATCGGAAATTGTACCAGTTTTCAAGTTTTGTAAGGACAATACAAAACCCTGGTTGATAAACTGATTTGCTTCATCAATGTAATGATAATTACGGATGATATCTTTGGTTGCAGAGATTTGTCATATAATCAGCTCAGTGGAGAAATACCCTTCAACATTGGGTTTTTGCAAGTTGCTACCTTGTATGAACTAGTACTTGATGATTTTTTTTTAAGTTTACAGATGATACAGTCTAATGTTTTTTGATTGCACCATAACATGCTTTAGATCGCTGCAAAACAACAAGTTTACAGGACGCATTCCTTCTGTGATTGGTCTGATGCAAGCTCTTGCTGTGTTGTAAGTTACATAATTGATTATTTTGGTTGTTTTCTTATTAATCTGCTAATTTTGTAATTAACAGAGTTTTATGTACTTATAAAAATGGCTCCTTACTCCTGGTTCATGTCATTAATACCAAAAGTCCCATATATTTTCAATTTAACCAGGATATTTAAGTCCAACCTATTTGCTTTTGTTGTCCTACTGCAGAGATCTGAGTTGTAACCGTCTATCTGGAGCGATTCCTCCAATCTTGGGCAACCTGACTTACACTGAAAAGCTGTAAGTTTTTGAGTTGGTTCATGGGTTATGTTCTGAAATTGGTGAATGTCTCCCAAGAAAAAAGTATTGGGGGATTTACATGGACATGAAATTAACTTATGTATTTCACTCAAATACTTCAAAAATTACTTATATCACATTCAATTCCTTGTAATATATGCATTTTAGACAAATCCATATGTCATGATGGAATGACAAATTACTTATATCACTTCAAAAATGTCTCCCTTCAAATGGTTATTTGGTCTTGTGGCACTCAGCTCAAAATTACTTCCTAGTAGAAAAGGCGACCTCATTTGAGAATTCATGATGGAATGATAAGTAGTCATTGATGCCTTTTTTTTTTTTGGAAGATTGAATCCTGGGCTTGAGAAATGAATTGTGTTACTGTAAACTTGCAGGTATTTGCAGGGCAACATGCTGACTGGCTCTATTCCACCTGAACTTGGTAATATGACAAGGCTTCACTATTTGTAAGTAATAACCTCGAAAATTCACTTTTGAAATTAAGTTATTCTTCTATGCACATGTAATTCTGTAACCATGCAGGGAACTAAATGATAATCAGCTAGCAGGACATATTCCACCTGAACTTGGGAAGCTAACCGACTTATTTGACTTGTATGCTCCTGCTTAGTGTGACTTAGTTTCTTACAGACTAAAGAACTTACCAAAAGTGAACTCATTGTTTCAGAAATGTTGCAAACAATTACCTTGAAGGGCCTATTCCTGACAACTTGAGCTCCTGTGTGAATCTTAATAGCTTGTAAGCATTCAACCTTTGACTGCAGTAGCTTACATGTTTAGCTCCTTTTCAATCTTTAATTCATATGATGTGTGGTCTTAGTAACGCTCATGGCAACAAGTTGAATGGCACTATCCCGAGGGCTTTTAAGAAGCTTGAGAGCATGACATATTTGTGAGCTCAACATCCTATTATTTCTAATAAAGCTCAACTGCAATTTATAAGCACAAAAATTGATCATTTTGCTGTTTCTGATTTTTTTTGACAGAAATTTATCAGCAAACCATTTGAAGGGTCCAATCCCTGTTGAACTGTCACGAATTGGGAACTTGGATACACTGTAACTAATAATTATTTATGACTGCTGTTTTGTTTGGCGAAGTGATGCACTTGATCAAGTACATAACAAAGAAGTTAATTTGTGCAGTGACATCTCTACTAACAAAATCAGTGGTCCCATCCCTTCCTCTGTTGGTGATCTAGAGCACCTTCTTAAACTGTAGGTTCTCTAATCACTCTATTGTTGTTCCATCGTTCCTTTTATGATATCTTTTCTGATTTTCCAGAAATCTGAGCAACAATCATCTTTTTGGCTCCATTCCACCTGAGTTTGGAAACTTGAGAAGTATCATGGAAATGTATGTAATCTAATGTTACTTTATTTGATTATGTTGTTATCATCTTGAGTGATTCATTTGAATTTTGGGACTTCTATTTAGTGATTTATCAAGTAACCATCTATCGGGTCCAATACCCCAAGAATTTGGATTGCTACAAAATCTCATGTTGCTGTAAGTCAATAATCTATGCCTGTGAAGATAATAAGAAACAGACCTATTATAGTAGCTAGCCGTTGATTTGCCTCCGTTATTATCTTTGCAGACAAGTAGAGAACAACAACTTGTCTGGTGACATAACATTTCTGACCAACTGCCTCAGTCTTTCTACCTTGTAAGTTCTTGTTAGTTCTCATGTACTTCTGCATTTTTTAAGCTAAGTTGACAATTTTGAACAGGAATGTTTCCTACAACAATCTATTCGGTGATATTCCAACTGCCAACAATTTTTCCCGCTTCACGCCTGCAAGGTCATATATATATGTATCATTCTAATTTCTTTGTCTGTTTTTTTTTCCTTGTGATTCCTTTTTGCATGAAAAAATGCATAACATTAGAGAGCTTAGTCATGTGAGTACATTATTTTTTTTTGTGAACTGTTTTGTTTTATTTTGCTCAGCTTTCTTCTCTGCTTCTTGAAATCTTTTTCATGATGGCTACAGCTTTATAGGTAATCCTGGTCTGTGTGGCTATTGGTTTGGTTCTCAGTGTCAATCATCACAAGTACCAGTGAGAGGTACACTCATTTGATATTTTGTACCTATGCTTAGTGGAACCAAGGTGACCAGGAATGTACATTTTCATCCTTTAAAACTTATTCATCCTCGTATCTTTTAATGTGGACACAGCCACAATTTCCAAAGCTGCCATTTTGGGTATTTCCTTGGGTGCTCTCTTCATCCTTCTGATGATTTTGGTAGCAGCATGCAAACCGCATAATCCACCAACATTTTCTGACGGTTATTTGCATAAACCAAGTATCATTCTTGAATCCAAAATTTTCTTATCCCGAGCATTGAATAAATGATGACAGTTCATTATCCTTCTGGTTGCAGTTACCAACATTTCTCCAAAGCTGGTGATCCTACACATGAACATGGCCCTCCATGTCTATGATGACATAATGAGGATGACTGAGAACTTGAGTGAGAAATATATCATTGGGTATGGCGCATCAAGCACTGTTTATAAATGTGTTCTTAAGAATTGCAGACCAGTAGCCATCAAGAGGCTCTATTCGCACTATCCTCAATGCCTCAAAGAGTTTGAGACCGAGTTAGAGACAATTGGAAGCATCAAACATCGAAATTTAGTCAGCCTTCAAGGGTACTCCTTATCACCATTGGGGAACCTCCTTTTCTATGACTATATGGAGAATGGCAGTCTCTGGGATCTTCTCCATGGTATCCATCTAACAGAAATATACATGTATAGTACATTTATTAGCGGTAAATGGCATTTATGCTCTCAGGTTTACCCTCCTTTTGCATACTGTAGCATTTATTTGAAATGTTTTTTGTCCTATCTTATTTTTATTTTCATGTAGTTTCCCTGAATTTTCCAACTAAATTCAACATGGTGGGTTTCATTATAAACAAATATGAAGTTTTAGCCCCAATCAAATTCCCGTCCTCTCTCCCTGTGTCCTTACTGTCCACAAATCTATTTTTTTATTCCTCATCCTCTCTCTTGCATCTAACTAGCTTAAATTAGCGAAATTTTTAGCCGCAAAAACTGCATGAAACAAATGAATGCTCCTGAGGACTGACATAAAATTGTTTAAAAATGTAACGGTATGTTGAAAAATAGGTTAAATCTTTGGGAACAGGATACAATTATTTTTATGTTACAATTATTATCATCATTATTATCATGATTGTTAAATGCGTTTTCGGTTGTCATCTGAAAAATTAATCTTTTTCTTGACCAAGGTCCATTGAAGAAGAAAAAGCTGGACTGGGTAACCCGACTTAGAATTGCAGATGGAGCAGCCCAGGGACTGGCCTATCTTCATCATGATTGTAGCCCACGGATCATTCACAGGGATGTCAAATCATCAAACATTCTTCTTGACAAGGATTTGGAAGCTCATCTCACTGATTTTGGCATTGCAAAGAGCCTGTGCATTAACAAAGCCCATACCTCTACTTATGTGATGGGCACCATTGGCTACATTGACCCGGAGTATGCTCGAACTTCTCGACTTAATGAGAAGTCTGATGTGTATAGCTATGGCATAGTCTTGCTCGAGCTACTCACTGGGAGGAAGGCAGTTGACAATGAATGCAACCTGCACCATCTGGTAATTTTGTATTCCTTGAAACATCATTATAGTCTCAGTTTTACAGTTTGAAACTAATGGATTGTATACTTAGAAGTAACGCTTAGCTATCGAGAAATGTTAATGATAATCATGGAAAAACTATTATGTTCTGGCTCTATGTTTTTGCTCATAAGTGAAGCATTTGAGAAACAGATGGGACCTTTTTGGTTTGACAACATAACCTCAGATTTTATTTGTGTGAAATTTTAGGTACTTTATACTTTAGATTTGTGAAGCACATATCATAAGTTGAAGCATGGTTAATAATTAGGATTACATAGTGGTTAAAGAGCTGCTAAACAAAGCCTTGATATATCCTTCATGAGGGGGAAGGCAAAATGTCGAGAATGCCCCTCGAAGAAATTTTCTCAAAAATATCAGTCTTGAAAAGAAGAGATTGCGAGAATGTTATTCGTCTATGACTATGAACGCTTGTCAAAGAAAGAATCATTGTCAAAGGTTGGTGAGTTAAAGAAATATCTGAACGCAAGGATCTGCTTGTTAGTTTTTTCCTCTAGAAGAGGCCCTCGAAAATTTGAACTCACGTTTTAAAAAATCTAGAAACTCTACAGGCAATTATGGTGTAGTGGTCATTTTGGGTCCTTACCGAGCCTTCATGCAGTTGTGGTCACATCTAATAGTCACATTTGTCAATCTTATCAATTTAGTGCTAAAGCCGTTTGCCATGATTCTTCTCCCGCAAAAGAACACAAAAGGGAAGCATGTTTTTAATTCAAAAGAGATGTTGGCATTGCGAAGTTCAACCATATAGAGTATTGCAGAGCGCCATTGTTGGGGTTAGCGGTATTGATGAACGTCTGTCATCCAGTGGAAGTCCTATGTCCTTAAAGAGAAGAGCAAGAAGAATAGAGAATGGACGTTATTTCTTCTAGCCACCAAAATTTTGGTGATAAGCTCGTAACACCTCAGTGAGTTATTAAAGAAGTAACTCAGACCACTTTTAACTTCACTAGTAGTGGACGTGTGACAGTAGTGGATGTAAATTCACTAATTTCTCCCTTGTGGCATCCCTGAGTGTAAATAGCCCTGTGATAAGATTCTAGGACTATAGTTCATTCTATTTTCTCTTTGAATTGTACAAGATTCTTGGAAGGAGAGTGCATATGAGTGTACTCTTCAATGTCCTTTGTCATAAAAAAGTTATTGTTGAAAATTTCAAACTTTCAACAAGTGTGATCTTTAGCAGAATTAGGTTGTGTATACCTCAATGAAAGATGGACTCTTGAATTGCAACTAAATAGTTTTGCTCAACAACAAAAACTATAGGATCTGGAAGTGCAGAAGTGCAAAATCTAGGACTACAGTGTGGAAAGTTTTGCATGCCTGACGTTGGGCTTAGAAAAGAAGCTAATAGACATAAAAGTTGAAGTATGACAAGGATTGGATGCCAAAGCAAAAGGTCTCATATGGATGTGGCTGGATGGTATGTATTTCACACGCTGTCAAATTAATCGATAATCCTTGCAATGGGGAAGAAATTAGATAGCTTGTATGAGAGAGGATTGCAAGCAACAAAATTTTCTTTTTAATGTGAATATGAAGTTGAAGGAACATATATCTTTGTGCTCTTAAACGAGATGCAGAGCATCATCAATCAACTGGTAGTTATGATGATGTCTGGCTTAGGTACTAGCAGCCTGCTAGAGTTGGGAAACATCTTGTGGTTGCCCTGAGTAACCCTTGAGTTTGCTAAGAGAGAAGTATTATAGAGAGGTTAATTTTAGGGGAGAAGTAAGTTGAGAAGAAACTTTTTGAAGAGGAAGTGTGACAATCATTCAAGTGTCTTGCCTGTGAGGAACTTACCTGTGTAGTTGACTCCAAGGCATCCTACCATCAAAGAGGGAGATGTTTTTGACATATTCCTTTGGAGATCAAGGCATTGTAAGGATGAGAATGTTGGATATCAGAATAGCGGCATCGGGGAGATTGAGCTTGAAATCAATTTGTGTTGCAAGTTGAAACACAAGGATATGAGACATGTTCTGCATATACAAGAGAGATAAGTAGCAATTAGGATGTTTCTTCAAGTGAAACTATAATAGTTTGCATGCACCTTTGATGGAGGACCTATTTGAGTGAGCACATTATCCACCAGGTAGATCTATGCAAGCACCTTTGTTAGAGGACAATGGAAACATGCCAAAGGATCTCTCATAATAGTAACGAGACTCGCGTGTTTGCTTTATATACTTAAGGCGAAGATGTGTAAGACTTTAGTGGGATAGAATTCAGGAAGGAATTATGCACATGAGGATGGGATACTTAATTGAAAGACACTTGGAGATGGAATTATGCACATGAGATGGGTTACATAATTGAAAGAGACTTGGAGCTCACAACAAAATGGAAGTTGATGCCGAATCTAGAAAGTGCAATTGACAAGTGCATTCACTGACTTGCAAAAAATCAACTCAAAAGGAAGAAACCCTTGAAAAAAGTCTACTTTGTTCTCTATGAAATTGGTCACCAATTAATAGGGGTAGCATGCTACTATGTTAGCTTCATTGACGGCTTCATGAGGAAGGCATTTGGATGCTCCTTGAAGTCGAAAAAGTCTAGGTTTACAATAAATTCAAGGAGTTCCATGTAATGGTATATTTAGAATTAGGGAAGCATCCCAAGACTGTACTGATAATGGAAAGAGTATCTTGGCCCATTTAATAAAATATTATTGAAAAAATGGTATTTGACACAAGCAAATCTTATCAAACCATCTCTACAGTTGCATTGTTGAACGCATGAATAGAACTATAGTGGATAAGGTCAAGTACCTGCCATATTATGCTAAGTTGTTGAAGACTATATGGGTAGAGTCAATGTTGACAATTGAGGAATTGATCAGTTTATAGAGCGGGGAGCTTTAAGAAAATTTTGAAGAATGAAGAACATTTTTGTGGAGTGCTTGAGAGTATTCAGTTGTCATGCCTTTATTTACATACCAAAGGATGAGTGGGACAAGTTAGACACCAAGGTATGTGAATATATTTTCATTGGTAACTCACCGTGAATTTGGGTACAGACTGTGTGGCCAAAGATAAGGAAAATTGTCAGATGTAAACATTGTTTTCTCCGAGAACCAAATTCTCGAAGATGTGAAGAAGGAAGAGTTGATGCAGCTTTCTCCAATAGTTTTCAAAGATAAGCAACTAGCTTTAATTAAAGGGGGAGTCAGAGATGCTTGAAGTTGAAAACTCTGAAGTCGAAGTGGAGCAATCTATTGAATAATATTAAAGACACAAGTTGAAAATGAAGAGGTCTTCGAGGATGTGTCTTCCACAATGCCTAAGCCAAAGAAGCCTAGAGATTGGAGATATAACCTTCTTCAACAAGATATCCCACTTACGAATACTCGATGTTGACCAATGCAGAAGAATCAGAGAGCATTGAAAATGCTTGGACAAGGAAGTTGATCGTGAAAAGCATCACACACTTGGCTTGCTAATACAATAAATATTAGCATTAAAAAATAATTTGAGTTGAAAAACGTTAGGCTCACCGTATTAGCTATATATATATATATATTACATTATTAGAATAGATATAATTAGAAGTGCAAGCTAGCACCAAGTAAAGTATATAAATAGTACAAAAATTAAATATATAACTAAACCAAATTAAGTTATATATAATTATTCATACAAATACTATATAAAGTAGTGAGACCCAAGTACATTAGAAAAATTCTCAATCCTGTCCCTTCTGTGCAGCGGGTGGCCGAAAAATATTTGAAAGAGCAAGTCATATGACCCAGAACATTTTAACTAAACTCATATGAAATCACATAGTATTATAACATATTTCTGATACAATTAATAAAATACGGATAACACTGATGTATAATAAATAAAACAAGTAACTACTCAAGTATTAGTAATAATCTTCAAACTCATTTTATTTTCTCTTTTCTGCTTTATTTATTAAATATTATTTAATTTATTCAGTTTAATTTTGGGTCCTAGGCTCCTAGCACAAGAAATGTGTTGGATGTGCACACCAATGGTTAAAGCATATTTTTAAGAAGTTTTATACTTTTTAGAGATGAAAAGAAAAAAACTATTTTAATGTTATGCGAAGTAAAATTATTTTATTATTGAGGATATATTGGATGTGAAATTAAGTTGATTTTTTATTCAGATATTGGCAAAGGCGGCAAACAACGCGGTAATGGAGACCGTTGACCCTGACATTGCCTCCACATGCGGCGATCTCGGCGCCGTGAAGAAAGTCTTCCAGTTGGCTCTCCTCTGCACAAAGAAGCAGCCTGCCGACCGGCCCACCATGCACGAGGTTGCTCGTGTCCTAAGCTGCTTCGCCGAGCCATGCTTTCCCCAATCGACAAAGCCGCCACCTCTACCATCTGCAAAAAGCAGCTACATAAACGAATATGCTGGTATCAAGAACCAGGCTGTTCTCACCTGCACTGCTTCACAGAGCAGCTCCTCGGATGCCCAACTTTTCCTGAAGTTCGGTGAAGTCATTTCACAGAACTCAGTTTGATCGCGAATCGTGTCAGTTTTTTGATTAATGGAAAGCTGAAAATGGGTTTACATTCATCAAGAGGGGCTGGGATATGCAGGCTTTAAGGAATTTTTAGAACATGTGGTTTTTCTAGCTGTTCTAGTTGCCGCTGTAGTACTTTAGTTTCAAGGTTCATTTCTCTATGTAAGCAAATAGATACTTTGGCTCAACATATCACTAAGATTTATGAACTTCTATAGAAAGCTATGAAATATATATGCTCTCTCTATTGGTTAGAAGTTGATATGATCTCTATCCTTTGTTCATTTTTATGTCTACATAGGTACTCATGATATAGTATATGGCATAATGTATATAAGCTGATCTGCAAATGTGGAGAAAAAAAGGGGGCAGCAATCCCAAAAATAGTGAGATAATGTTTTTAATCTGTTAAACTGAAAGCTAGATTTTGATCTTGCTCTCTAATGCTTTTTGAGATAATTAAAATTTATAATTATATTATAATAGCGTCGCATCACGTAAATGTTCAGCAAATAGTTTTAATGATGATAATTAATTATACTGATAACCTTAATTGTACAAGAATGTTTGCTCTCAAAATAATATTATTTGGAGAAATTATTGCTTCTAGTGGGCGGGATGTGTTGTCAATTTACTCATGAGTTAGTGGGCTTTGCGGTGCTAAATGGCGTTGAGCAATTGATGATCTGATTTCCTAATCAGACAACCTATTTAGGGGATCAAGTAGGTATCATAATAGATATTTATTTATAAAAATAAATATAATTTGAGATCAAGTAAATTTTAGTTCGAGAGAATTTAGATATGTGTGATATTTATTTGATTTTAAGTTATGCTTATTTTTTGAGATAAATATTTGCATGATAACCTATTTTTCTAATAGTATATCAGATAATCTGATAAGTATGATCGGACCATTTATCCAGTTATGTCTATTACATGGTTCGTCCAATCTTTAACACCGCAAATGATGTTTTGTGCTAATGAACCCTCTTTGCGTGGTGTGGCGTCATTGGTAGGAGAACGGATGATGCATTTCACCACACCGGAATCAATAATTTTACCATTTTATGGGGCCTGTAAACTGTAGTTGAAAATTGAACAGCTTTAAAGGAGGTTCTGTTTTGTATCAGGTTCTATTTGGGATAGTTGTTTTGTATAACAATATTCTGTGACAATTTTTTTTTTTTTTTTGATACACATTCAGTAACAATTGCTTTAACAAAAAGGTTTTTCTCAATATTCTTGATACAAAATTGTTTTTATAATTATATTGTGGTTTTATTATAAGCAAAGTTGATTTACCCAATAATTGTGGCAAAAAAAAATTATCCTAAAAGATCTAAAATTAATTATTCAGTTTATTTAGGTATCTCAGTCACAGACCCCAAGCTGGTAAAGTAGTGGTGCAGTTGAACTTGGTTCGACAATCCACTCGACCCATTTATAACACAAAATATGATTGAAAACTGAAAATTCACATCATTTTCATATTATGGTGATTAGGTATCACAGATTCAAGCTGATACAAGTTGTGCAGTTGTGCTTTTTGGTCAACAATCCATTTGACCCATTTGTGTAACACAAAATATGATTGGAAAGCGAGAAAAAACTCAGTTGAAGTCAACCCGAAAACAACACCAACCGCCCAAACAAACTGTCCTTAATCACAACATATCCCTGCTAAGTATTCGGATTATTATTCACGGAATCATTCCGCTTAACTCTGGTTAAGGTGACCACCGAGGTGACAAATCGAAAAAACAAGTATGCACCCAAAATAAAAAGATCTAGTTAATTTACAACTTTGTTTCGATCAGGTTGTTTTCTTTTATCAGGTTCACCATAGGTCAAATCTGAATCAACAAAAAAAAGGGGTTTTTACCCGTATGACACAAAAAATTCAATATTTACTTATTAGACACCCTAAAGTTAAATATTACATGACACACACTTATTTATTTTAATTTTACAACCAACACACCCTAGTTAAAAAATTCTTACATTTTATTTAAGAAAACCATACTTAAGTTATGTTTTAACTTAAATAAGGTTCATAGAAATAAAATCTAACCCCTTTTGTATCTTAAATTAAATCTAATCGTTAAGATGAGCATCTAACGATTAAATTTAAAATATTCTACATAAATAATAGATTTAAATAGTTTTTAACATGTAAGATTTAAGTTAAGGTGCACCGAGAGTTAGATTTTATTCCTATGAACTTTATTTAAGTTAAAACATAACTTATGTATGGTTTACTTAAATAAAATGTAAGGATTTTTTAACTAGGGTGTGTTGGTTGTAAAATTAAAATAAATAAGTGTGTGCCATGTAATATTTAACTTTAGGGTGTCTAATAAGTAAATATTGAAGTTTTTTGTGTCATACGGGTAAAAATCTCAAAAAAAAATGTAGGCCAAATCTTATATAAATATTAAAATTAAAACAATCAATATTTTTATATTTGTGTACATAAATTTTAAAATAAAAAACTAATTTTATTTTGTATTCTAATCAAATATCAATGCAAAAATATCATTTAAATAAAATTTGAAATTGTGAAAATTACCTATGAAAATATAGATCTGGCTCACTAGAGTGAGCTCATTTCCACCTTGCTAGATCACACATCAGTGAAGGCAAAGTCCTTGATCTCCAAAAAAATGCTCAAGCAGCAGACTTCTAAGTGCTCTTTTTTTTTTGATATTAACTTCCAAGTGCTCTTACTATGCACACAGCAGTGTCAACCCGAGGAAAAGAAGCAGTGCAAGACCAAAACATAATCCGGCAATTGCAGCAAATGCCTGAAAGGACGAAAATGCAAAAGGAACAGAAGTTCTATAAAAAGATTTCGAGAATTCAGGCACCAAAATTGTTCAATATGTATCTACAATTGAAAGCAAACCCCCACCTTCCCTTCAGACTCGAACTGAAACTTTATTGTGAACCATGACAGCCATCTGTCAACTAGAGGAGCCAGTGCAAGAGCCCTGCAGAAAAGGACGAGAGAATAGATAGGCTAAAATTAGCATGTCTAATTCACAAGAACGACCAAATAAAAGAAACCAAATAAGTTAAAGAGTAGAAAATCGACTTTAGAAGAACGTGGAAACCACAGAACATACAAGAACACGTGGAGACCACAGAACATACAAGACCATGAAGCAATTGAGATCCAGGAAGAATGAACTTTTTCCAAAAAAGAAAAGAAAAGAAAAGAAAAGAAAAGAGAAGAAAAGAAAAGAAAAGAGAAGAAAAGAAAAGAAAAGAGAAGAAAAGAAAATGTTTTAGAAAAATTAATCTTTACGGTCAATAATTTAGAAACCCAATAATAACAGCCACCTATTATGAAGTGATACAGAACAATATGCAAATGCAGTCCTATTCAAAGATTAGTACATAAAATTAATAGACAAACATAAAATATTACGAGAATAAATGCTGACAATAGTTATGCAATAATTATGTAACCTTAATATCGTGGGAAGATCAATTTTAACTATTTTAAAAACAAATTCAAATAATACATGAACAACTCGCCACAAAATTTAAGGTAGTACTAATTCAATAAGCCAGAACCGGGTTACACAAAAAATAGGTAATACTCATAGATAAATATAATCCAAGAGTAATTAATTTACATGAAAATTTCAGGGTGATACAAGCGAGCAAATCAAGTAATTCTGAATTCAAAATCTCAACAATCCCTCTAGAAAAGTTAGAAGTAAATACTAGGTTTGAGATTTATCGAAACCAACGATCCAAATCCAAGATGAGGCAGTGAAGAGGGAGGAGGATTGGACGGAGTGATGAGCTGGAGTTGTAGCAGATGGGGGGAGTCCGAGGAGGTGTGTGGTGGAGTAACAACTAGCGAGTTTGGTATGTAGGTGACGAGAGGCCGTGTTAGAGGCCGAGTTTGGTATGTAGGTGAAGCTGGGCCACTGGTGACGAACAGAGATTAGCAAAGTGTGGTGGCGACGGCTGGGCAACATGATGTGGTAGCGAGTGACACGAGTTGTCAGTGAGCAAGGCGGCGAAGCAGAGCGACGTGAACACACAGAGCTGGGGAACTCGGGTGCTATTGGTAGTCGGAGCTAATCGGTGCACATGAGTAATGGAGATAGGAGGGAAAGAGTTTGCTTAAGAACCTAAGGGTTTAAGTTCGAACCACACTATCACCACAATTTTCAAGTAAAATAGAAGAAATTATGGTGCCAAGAGGTGAAACAAAAATAAAAAATAAAAAAAACACTTCAAACATAAAACCAGTCCTTACTAATAGAGGCCATGTCCAAGTGTAGGTTGTCTAATCAAATTCAAATAAACCTATAACCCAAATCTGAAACATATCAGTACTACAAGGAAGTTTTATAAATTCCAAAGAAAATCAGACTTAGAAGAGATATATGAACAATCAAAGGCCACAAGATTTTAACAAATTACTAGTTTTAAGTGCTAACCCTCCAGCCCGTAAGATCTTCGTCACTTGGCTCCCAGCCCACACCATTGCCACTATTTGAAAAAATCTGTGACAAATCAAGGATTTACAAATTGCCGATTTATTGGAAAATAAAAATATCATATGCACAAACAATTACTACCTTTTTACAGCTGCTGCATAGCCCATTCTACTAGGAGCAGGAACAAAATAAAACCTGAAAATGGGAGAAAAGTACATGCACTAATCTTAAAGTGTAACATTTAGTGAGATAGAGAATGTTAAGATAGAATAGCACTCTTCACAAATATTCAAAGAAAAAAGAACATCAAATTTAGGTGGTTCAATGACTTTTGCTTACACACTATAGTCATTGACTATTCTTAAGATATTTTGGCACAATGAGGCTCATCCTCTTATGTACAATGAGCTTAAAAGCTATGATTAAAATTCCAATTGAGACGGAAGCACATAAAGTAACAAAAATCCCAACAAAACTTCTATATAATTTAAATGTTAAATGCTAAAAAAATAGAAGAAACTATGAGGAGATTCAAAGATGTACGATATACTTAGAAGGAAAGAAGTTTAGAGCTTATATATTATCCTTTCAATTTGATGACTCTACGAGACAAGCAATTTTGATAATTTATATACATAACGAAGTACACAAATATTCACATGCATTAGGGAAGAGCCTCAACTCACCAAACACAGAGAAATGTTGTAACATAATATACAGTATTAAGCAGTCCATACGACAATACTCCAGCAACTCCATATCTCTTTAACTTCTGCAACAGTCTATCAAGCAAAAGAGTTAAATTTTTTTTGAAAAATGGAAAAAGTGATGCAATTTGAATGCAAATGAGTAGCCAAAAAAGAAACAATAAATGGAACAGCAATACAACGAACAGATCATCCAACATGCTTTGAATGCAAGCTTTAATTTGGTACAGTTAAAAATCTCTGTTTAGATAGTCAAAATCTTTGGAGCAATGACTGGAAGACATTTCATGTTTCAAGGTACTCTGGAAGTAAATAAATACTTCTAAGCAACATTTTACCTTTTCGGACTTAATTTAACCGAGTGTGAGGTTTGGAGGGAAAACTTCTTTTGTTATAAAGGAGAAGAGTTGATCCATTTAAAATGAGTTTTAGTTTAAGCTTGATTTATTCCTATCTTAAAAACTCCTCGCAAGTATCATAACTCTGCCGGTACCATATTTCAGATGTTTTAATTAACAGAAAGGAGCACAGAGAATAATGGCTTATGCTTTGAGATGCATCAATAAAAGGACAGTGGACATAAAATCAAGAGTTACTCGGTAAGCATAGCCCAGTCATTAGGGTCTATCATCCCTCGACACTTGTGTATGCAGCAAATAAGCGCATGTAATGCCCAATTAGAATCACAAAACAAATGGATAAAATATTTCATTTTCTTATCTAACAAAATTTACAGATGCATCTACCAAGATTAGTAAATCATTCATGTGTTTGAAGGATACAGCATACCAAGCAGAATACACCTACAATTGTAAAGAACACCTGACAAAGATAAGAGTCCTGGATAATATTCATGTTTCTTTGTAAATTGGGCCCATGAAAATTAAAAAAAAAAGCGCAAGAGTCCTGGAGTATACTAATGTATACAGTTCAAAACTGCTATTTCTCATCAAAAACCCTCCCAGGAAGCAACAAAATAAGCAATATGGACTTGAAGAGGGCATTTAGTTTAGTGCTATCTAGACGTTTATGTTATATAGATGTTTTGTTATCTATATGTCTCTGTCATCTCTAAATTATTATTATTTGTTTGGTTCAATGCCATTATCTTAAAAGATGAAAAGAAAAATTTAATCCAACCTCACCTCTTTCCTCACAATTAGGGTGACAGTATCTAGATGTCAATTTAGAGCATTAATCTTATAAATTTTATACAATATTATCTAAACATATCATCAAATCAAACAATCAACGTCCCAACATAACATAACATAACATCACAATAATTGAACCAAATGCCCTAGAAGAATGAAAATATTCTTCCTTTACATGCCTTATGATCAATATAGAAAGCATATCAGCAATATGGCCTTCTTTTGTGACTATTACCGAGTCTTGCTTTAGTTACAATATGGTAATTACAATGATAATAATGCTGTGCCATAGTGTCGTACAAGCTGAAAAGTCTACATATGAGAAAATAGTAGTATATGAATTCTGCAGCAAGATTGCTGCTGAGGAATCATGTGTTCTGTGTACAACCAAAGAATTTCATAAAGCTCATGTGTGAACCAAAGACAAGAAAACTGTGGTAGCTTCTGAAAAAATTTAAAAAATCCAAATTGAAGATTCTTTTTTTACTGTTTCTTTTAAACTTAAAAAAAACTTCAAGAACAGTAAGGAAATATATATTTCCTTATCAAGAAATCCATTCATCCAGCTATCTAAATTGATGAACCGTGCAATTAAATAACAGCAAAATTAATATTATTGGTAAAAATACTTAATAATCCCTACTTTAATGCTAGACACATTAAAAAATGTCATTGATGTGCTTTGGCAAAAGTAACCGTGTTGCTACATAGCTTTGCAATAATGCGAGAGTAGCTCCTACTTTAACTCGAGTTTATATGCTCTTCATCCGTACATTGAAGCCATGAAGTCCATGCTTCAACCCATAAATAAATAATTTGCTACAAAATAGTTGGAGCTAATCCAGCTATCTTATCTGACGAACCATGCAGCTAAGTAGTAGTAAAATTAATAATCTTGTTAAAAAGCCCTAAGATTTCTTACTTTAATGCTAGACACAAGTTTAAAAAAATATCATTGAGATGGTTTGGCAAAAGTAACTATGTATATTACAAACAAGTTCACAATTTCAATAATGCTAGAGAAGTTTCTACATTGACAAAGGCTAAATATGTTCCAAATCGGCAAATTGAAGCACTGAAGGCCATGCATCACTCCATCAAATAATCATTTTCCATGTAATTATTGGAACTCATTCAGCTATTTTATTTAGTGAACCATGAAGGTAAGTAGCAGTAAAATTAATAATCTTGAAAGTAAGATATTTACAATATGCACAATTACAAGATCTATTTGTGAATCGGCATTGCAACTTGTGTGTACTCTTGGCAATGTTTGTTGTCAGCTTTGTATCCAAGCAAAAGGCCACGATACAAAACCGACAACAACACAATGCCAAGAGTACACACAAATTGTAATGCTAATTCACAAAGGAATCTTATAATTGAAGCATATTGTGGACATATTACTTTTATTTCCTTTTTGTAAGCTAGTAAATACACAACGTAATATAAATCATGCAACTGATTTTTGTCACATTATGCTATGTTAGGCGACTTATTGGGAGAGGAGTATGCCCCTTTCCATTGATTTTTATAATCCTTAAAGGGGATGTTAGTTGAGCTTGTATACTTTTGTACTTTACTTTAGTGTAATGCTATGACTGTCACTTTTCAAAAAAAATCTTGTTAAAAAAAAACTAAGTTTTCTTACTTTAATGCTAGACACATTAAGAAACATGACATAATGGACCAAGTGAGCATTGTTAGCAAAAGTAAGGATAACTGTAGAATGTTTACAATTTGTGAACCTGCACAGAATAAGGGGAACGTCCACTATTTAAAATTTAAATAAACAAATGCTAACTAAAAGGTAATTTCAAATAATCAATCCATCTGCCTTCCATTATGCCTAAGTATATATGCCAAAAATTCTTAATTCCAGGAGGTGGATTGCCATCAAAACAGCTTCTCCAAGGAGTTGTTCAATAATTCGAGCCACAACCAACAATGTTCAAGCAATTTCTTACATCCATTGAAGTTGGAAAATTATGATAATTCAATTCTATTATTCCATCTTTGTAGATCCATAACTCATAATTGTACGCTTTTCCTATGAAATCCAGTCAAATCTAGTCCACTTCAGCAAAAATTATAAGCAGGAAAATTTTTTAGAAGTTTGAATCTTACATATGAAGCACCTTGTCAATCAAACAATACAGATTATGTAAAATAATTCAAACTACTTCAGCAGGTAGAGGTAAACGAGTACTCGTTGGCTGAAAGTCCTTTTGCAGGTCTCTTTTTGATATCTCTGTCTAGACCTTTAAGAAACATGTAAGATTCTGTTTAAAATACAACAAAACAGAAAAATACGATAAAACTAACAAAATGCGCCATGAATTATGAAAAGCAACACTTGATACTGATTTTCTCGTCAGGGACTTCACACAAATCCTTAAAATGCTCATTCCAAACCTGTCGAGAGGCGGAGAGCAGCAGTCAACAGTGGATGCAGGATCCAAATTTCGATCAAACAATGAAAATCGGCGGAATTTGGTTTGAAGCCCGGCAAGCAATAAAGAGAAAACGATAAAACGTGCCTCGCCAGAATCAGCCCCGTCATTACGGGAGAAGAAAAAGGGATGCACGAGCTTCGCCGAGGTGGAGGATCCAGCCCGCCGGCAGACAAACGCAGGAGTGCAGGGAACCGATGGCGGGAAGAAGTGGCAGCGGGACTGCGATGCGATATTGCTCTGGTTGAGATAGAAGCGAAAGAATGAGGTTGAAATCATAAGAAATGGGATGAAGAGATGGCATGATAAAGTTCTTACGCAGATCGCAGAGAGCCGGAGATGCAAGGAGTCCATCATGAACGGCGCGTGCTCGGCGAGCGCACCGAGGCAATTGGGTTAGGGTTAAACGGGCGGGACGGATCACGATTATAATTTCAGTATTCATATTTATTCTAGCGTAATTCCGCTGGGCCTGAGGTTTACTCGATTTACTACACAGATTTACAATTTAAAAAATATATCAGATACATCTTTAAAACTTAATATATAGATTATTATAGCTCTTAATATTTATAAAATTTTTTTAATAAGGTACAATTAAATATTTTCTGTTAAATCAAAATTTTAATTAAGAAATTAAAAAAAATTTTAATGTAAAATTATAATTGTACCCCACCTGTTCCTCACAAGCGCAGACGACCTGCTACGCGCGCTGCGGCGCACTCAACCGCCTGAGCAAAGACACTAGCGGTCGCGCGCTACCGGCTGCCTGCGTGCGGACGCCGACACGGCTGGCAGCCGGAGATCAAAAATATAAAAAGATAAAAAATAGCATTTTTATAATTTTAACAGAATTTAATGTATACCATCACAAGAAGATCATAATGATCTATACATTAAGTTTTGGGGACCTGTCTCACAATTTTTAAAATTATGAACTTGCATGGCAAGTTGAGTAAACTTTAGGTACCTAAGTGAAATTTCTTATTTTATTCTAGGGATAATTACCTACACATCATACCATTTAGCTTTATTTATGCATTACCTATCAATTCTTAGTTAATTAAGCTATGCACATTCAAAATATTACAAAATTTTACATACACATATTTTAACTTGTTTCCATTATAATGAGTAATCATAATTTTTCAATAATCTAACTATAGTTAGGTTACAAAAAATCTGAACCGTTTATCATATTATTTTAAGGATATTTAAATATATTTTAAGTGAAAATTCTAAAACTTTGATGTTTAGGCAGTGGCAAGGGAATGAGACATCTGCAACGTGAATTGATTTTAGGACAGATCAGCGTTTTAGTGTGACATTGAGGAAAAAATACTATTAAGGGTAAAATTATAATTTTAATGATTTACTAACGAATTTTTTTTTCCAAATAGATTTTGACTAAGTTTTAACTCAGGTATGTGTATGTAAGATTTTGTAATGTTTTGAGTGTGCATAACGTAATTAATTAAGAATGGATGGGTAACGCATAAATAAAACTAAATGGTGTGGCATGTATGTAATTATCCCTTTATTCTATTATGAGAGTGGTCGGGAATATAAATTGCCACCTCTATTAATATATCAATGATAAAACGGATTGCATTACCGACTCAATACCTAAATTTATTTTTTATATGACATATAAATTTTAATATTAAAAATTAAAAATAATTATATACAAATAAAAAATTCCAAATATTAAAAATATTTATTTTTTAAAAAATTTAAATTATATAGTCACATTTATTTAATATTTTATGTGATAAATATATAAATTAATATTATTTTACATCTTAAAATAATAAATATTTTTATTTGTTGTTTTTGTTTTTTCAATTATTAATTTTACTTTTATATAAGATATTTTAATTAATTAATTTAATTAATAAATTAATAATATTTGATCTTAGTTACTTAGACCTAGATAAGAATTTGATAACTGATAGAGCGCAATGAAAATAAAGGATTCATATAGCCGATCCCACCTAGTGGATTAAGGCTTAATTGTTGTTGTTGTAATAAATTAATAATATTAAATAAGCATATGAGTTGTTGCATGATATTTTTAAGAAGTAATCTTATGCGCATGAGAATGTTTCTTATTTAATATTAATTTAATTACATGCCTATTTAACATTATCTGCAGCACATCCGACAAAACATCCAGCACATTCAGCAACTGCAGCACATCCGACAAAGCATCCAGCACATTTAACAACTGCAGCAATAATAAAAGAGCAATAATGAAGCACTATAGCACTATAGCTAGTACTGTAGCAGAACTGTAGCAACAATAATATAGCATTAAAGCATTGTATGAATATTGTATATTTGTGGTGTGTTTTTTAGTCCGAAGAGCATTACTATCCATTGTAAATGTTCAAAAGGAATAGAGAAAGCTGTTTCTAATATGAGATATAAATCACTATATTGGTCCGAATGATATTCTTTATATTTCTGAAGAAGATATTAAAAAAAATCTTTTTTTTAAAGCTTCTTTGTTATGTTATGAAGAGAATATTCCATATAAAATAACGAGCTCATTTTGACCGTAAACTTGTGGCATGGTTTAGTTCTGGGCTCAGAAAAGCCAAGTCTGCCTCAGTAGATTAAGCTAAAAAAAACTAAGAAATTTTTTATTAATATTTAATATTTTTTAATTTTATATAATATATAAATTTAAATATTAAAAATAAATATTACTTTATATTTTATAAATTTTAACTTAAAAAATTAAATTTATTTCACATTTTTTTTTATATATTTTAATAAAAAATAAATTTTATTTTATATTACAATATTAAAATAACTTTTTTTTTATTTTTATCTTAAAAAAATACAATATTCTTAAAAATTGACTTTAACTGGATGAAGCACATTTATGTTTAGCAAAAGATTCATATAGTCGATCCCACCTAGTGGATTAAGGCTTAATTATTGTTGTTGTAATAAATTAATAATATTAAATAAGCATCTAGTTGTTGCATGATATTTTTAAAAAGTAATCTTATACGCATGAGAATGTTTCTTATTTAACATTAATTTAATTACACGCCTATCTAATTAATTTAATTCAAAATAATATTATTGTAATATCTTGCTAATTATTATTAAAAATTTATATTTTTTTGCATATTATTACCTTGTTTATATTTTTTATTGTAATAAATACCCTCATATACTTACAAATTTTTATATGATAATATGCGAATATTAAAATTTATTATTTTAAAAATTTACTTGGTCTTTAATTGCTTTCATCATATATCACATATATATGGTTTTTCGTTTTTATCCTATATCATTAAAAATAACATAGTAGCTAGGATGCCATCTGTATATATGATAAACAATGAGAGATGGTCCGAATTTCAAAAAAAAAAAACAATGGGAGATGGTCATTAAAATTGATATATAAATTTTGTTATGAGTGAATGGGTACATTGTAAACTTATATTATTATTTAAAAATTATTTTAAAATTTAATATTTTATATTAACTATTAAAATTAAATAAAAATTATAATATTTGTTAGATATTGTTATATTTTTTGTAGTATGAAATTATATATGGTATGTAAATTCTATATTATTTTAGTAAATAATATATAATATTAGAAATTTAAATATTAAATATAAAAAATAGTTAAATTTTAATAATATTTAATTATCCCTTAACTCTGATGCCAGCCAAGATTACACACACCATTTTTTAAATTTAATTACTTTTAATTAACTAATTTAATAATATAGACAAATTAAGAAAAAATTAACAAAGGAACATATTTCTGATGACGTTAAGTAACGCTGCTAGATTAAGAAGTTGCCCGGCGGACGGGCGCGATTAACAGAAGTCGCCTGCGCGTCAGGGCTTAACCAAAGTGCCCGTGCGCCAGGCGACTTTAGCTTAACAAAAGTCGCCCGACGCTCAGGCGACATTCCTCTTAAAAAAAAGTAATTAAAAAAAATCATTTAAAAGTAAACTTTTTTTTCGCAGATTAAAAAAAAATATTTGGGGATAAATTTGGTATTTCTTTCGAGGCAAAAACTAAGGGATAACTAAATCTGATAAATTCAAAGTTTAAAAAATAATAAAAAATCATCTTTTTACCCATAATCATATCCCTTAAATATCTCAAATTTTAATATATTATCCTCGTGAAAATTTTAAATTAATAATATTCAAATTAAATGAATTTAAAAAATGAACCACGTTTAAGCATCGCAAGTCTGAATCCATGTTTAAATATTATAAATTTAAAATTTAATTTTTAATAAAAATATTTAATTACAAATAATAAAAAATATAAGGTGTCACCTCAAATGCCTATTTGATTTAATTTATTATTTTAAAACTGATCATTAAATTTATCTTAACATAATATTTTTTTCATATTCAAATTTATTTTAATTTAATGTTTATTCACGTACTTAGATATTTATGTATCAGATAAAAATATTATTATAATATTAAATTTATAAAGTAAAATTATTATTTTATTAAAATATTTAAAAGCACATATTTTTTGTTAAATATATAATTAATATAAAATAAGTAATAAATTAAATCAAATAAACTACTTACTGATAAGCTTTAAAATAATAAATTAAATTAAATAGACATTTGAAGTGAGATTTTATATATTTTTTATATTATTTTGTAATTAAAAATTTTATTTAAAATTGAATTTTAAATTAATAATATTCAAATAAATTAAATTAAATAAAATTTTTAACTTGATTCATTTTTAAAATTTATTTAATTTAATTTAAATATTATTAATTTAAAATTCCATAATATATATATATATATCAAAATTTGAGATATTTAAGGGATGTGGTTACGAGTCAAAAGATGATTTATTATTATTTTTTAAATTTTGAATTTATCAGATTTAATTATTCCTTAATTTTAGTTTTGAGAGAAATAACAGATTTATTTTTAGATATGTTTTTTAAAAATCTACGAAAAAAATCACATTTAAATGAATTTTTTTTAATTAATTAATTTTTTTAAAAATTTTTTTAAAGCGAAAGTTGCCCGGACTCGAATTCTGCATCCTTTATTAATTTTTTCTTAATGATATTATATTATTAATTAATAAAAAATAGAGTCATTTACATACATACTCTTTAAATTATCTTGAATTACATATTAAACTCCTCATTTTTTAATTTTACAACTTAACCCCTAAATCATCCAAAAATAAAAACTAATAGAATACATGTATTTATAAATATATTTATAATATTTGTATATATATATTATTGGTAATAGATATCCAAATAATTATAAATCAACAAAAAATATATTTTAAAAATTTTGAGAAAGACCTAAATATATTATTTTTGGATGATTTAGGGGTTAAGTTGTAAAATTAAAAAATAAGGGGTTTAATATGTAATTTAAAATAATTTAAGAGGTATGTATGTAATTTTCTCTAAAAAATATTTAAATTTAAAAAGTCATTCCCTTTTTCGCTGCCCAGGCAGCTGCGCTCACTGGGTTAGTGGCATCAGCGTTATATTACCGAACTTCACGAGCATTTCCTTTTTCTTTACCGTAACGTTCAAAAACAAGGCGGCGGCGAGGCGGTTACAAGATAGCGGAAACGTGAGGGAAACGCAATCCTGAAAGGGGGTAGTCAGGGACTCAAGTAGGCACTTGTGTGGAAGGGAAACGCGTGTCCCCGGACTGCGGCATGAGCACGAGCATCCGCCGGTTAAACGAGGAATCACTGCTGCCTGGGGAAGATCGGCGATTGGGTCCCCGAGTCGAGCGGCGGATATAAATATCTTGGCTCTGAGGTAGACATTGATTTATTGTTCTTACTATATTCTAATTTCCGAACGTTGGCGGGAAAGGGCAGCTTGCACCCTTTCTAGGGTTTCATCCGTTCCATCTCTTCCCTTCTGTTATCGGACTATCTTGCTTCCTTGTGGTTTTCAGTGTGCATTTCGACGAACTCGCCGGCGGAAATCTGCGGGATGAGCTTCCGGCGGGGCGCCAATGTGTGGCTGGAGGACAAGGACTTGGCCTGGATGGAGGCGGAAGTGGTTGAGGTCAGGGAAAAGCTTGTTGTAGCGGTGACAGCTCAAGGGAAGAGGGTAGGAGTGATTTCTGACATGTTTTATGCAGTGCGGCAAGTTGTTTGTTCGCTTGAGTTTTTTTTTGTTTTTTATTGATCAACGTGGTGCTTTCTTTTTGATTAATTGAAAGTGGAAGGTATCTTTTCTTTGGCGGGAATTTTTTAGGTATCTGTTTCCCATGAAAAATTGCTGCCTAGGGATCCAGATGCAGAGCATGGAGGGGTAGATGACATGACGAAACTGACCTACCTTAACGAGCCAGGAGTTCTGTATAACTTGGCAAGGAGATACGCACTTAATGAGATATATGTAAGGTTACTGTATAATAGATCATGATTTTTGTGTGGCTTTCTGTTTTCCTTAATATCTAAATTTCTGAATATCATAATTGCTTGGCTTAGTAACCATGAATGCTGATCTTTGACAATTTCTTTGTGCTGCTGTGTCTGGCTAACTTTTTGAATTGACTGCTTATTATCGACTAGTGCAAAAGGCTTGTCATGGATGGCGAGGATATGTGAAAAGGGCCTTTTTCCCCTCAATATAAGCTTCTTGATCTGTTAATTTTGGGAGCGTATTTTCCACCCCAGAGCTAGAGATACGTACGTTGTAAGAGTGTGATGCTGCATAATACTGGGTCCTGCATATTGCTTAGGTTGGTAAATGCTGGACTTTGAAACAGTATGGAATCTCTTAAAAAGTGAGTGTAGAATCCAGTTCCGGGAATTTTGAACTGATTAAACATTTCTAATTCCCATTTTAGTATTTTTAATGTATTTTTTCGGGAGTTTTTTATATTATTTTTTTGGGAGTTGAGGGTACATTATCTGTCTCTAGGAATTGTGTGGTCATATTGTTATCTATTTCCCCAAGTGTGATGTTATTCTGCTATTACTAATTTTGAGCATATATTCTATCTTTAAGAAGCGAGTATTGCTAGAAATATTTATATGGCATAGTTGTAAGCTTCTTAATACTGGATCCTGCAATTTGTTTAATTGATGCACATCGAAACATCTTAGCCACTCTTAGTTGTGAGAATCATAAAACAGTCTGTTGGAAATTTGAATGTTGATTGTACATGTTGGAGTTCCTTTTTTCGCATAATTCCTATTAGGGACTGAGTATATTTATCTCACTTTTGGAGAATAGTGTATTGGCACTTTTTTCAGTTGGAAAGCCTTCCTATATATGTGTCACTAATTTGTGCAGGATTGAGTTTTTCCGCCAATCATGAGCCATCTATTGTAAATAATGAAACAGAAATTTAGTAATGGCTCAAAAATTCATGTTTGCATACTTATTTTATCAAATTACAAAGATAAACAGTAGCAACAACTACAACAAAAACAATAACAGCGTACTGATTCAATGTCTTGGGGCCAACCACATATTTTTCTCTTTTCCATTTAGCTTCATGCAAAGAAGCTCTCTCTGTGATTGCATGTGATTCAAGGTCACTTTTTAGGTTTTGTCTTGGATACTCTCAAGTTTATGTATAAAGGCCTGTCATGGTCAATGATGCACTTGATAAATAGGCTTAAATGCATGTCTTATCCTCAATAGGGTCCAGCCTATGCTATCTTTGATACAATCACTTTTCATGTGGTCCACTCTAGTATAAGCACTCATCTATCGCAATGTCTGCATCTTAATTTCCTTCCCATATTTTATCCCAAGTCATTTTTGGTCTACCCTTTCATTTCTTTAACATTGTGCCTTAGGTCTCCTCACATTTACGTATAAAGGCTCTAATGGTCGATGATGCTCATGATAAACTAAGTTAAATGTCTAATCTTATCTTCAATGGGATCCAACCCATGCTTTCTCTTGTGCAAACACTTCTCATGCAATCCATTTTAGTGTTCCCACTCATCCATCATAATATCTTCATGTCAACTGCACTGTTTCTTTTAATGTTTTGCTAGTTAACTGTCCATTATTCACTCAAAAGAGTCAATAGTGAAGATAGAAGTTGATAACATAAAATAGCTCAAAGAGTGAAATTAAAAAGAAGGCATTAATGAACACATGCCCACATACTTATATGGTTATGATTATTGTTCTCTTACTTATTAGCCTTGAGAGTCTCACCGGTAAGGTCTCTGCAAATCAAACCCTAAAATTTCTCAATCTAACTTGCTTGATCTGAGGTTGCCAACTAGTGTCTTAGTTACTTTTAGTAACCTGACTTTATCAGTTGTTTTCAGGTCTGTGAGCTGACATCTCATGCAAATGTCATACTATAGAATTGTCTAAAGATTTATGTGCTTATATGTCAAAGCTTTGATATTGATTCAACAGTCTATCCTAACTACTTAATCTCAAAGTTACTCAAGCTTAAGCATTCAAGTGCCTTTACTCAGTCCCATGGTTAAGTTCTCTCAACTTCTTAGTTGGCTTGCCTTTACAGCCAGGTTTATGCAGAAATGTTGCAGTGCTGGTTGTTGATCTGCATTTATTTTGAAGCTTCTCTATCAGAATAGCCTGAAATTGATTGTATTATTCCTACTTACAAATTTATTGCTTGACATTTGTGATTTCTTATAGACATATACAGGAAGCATCTTGATAGCTGTCAATCCATTTACAAAGCTTCCACATTTATATAATGAACATATGATGGAACAATATAAAGGTGTTCGGCTTGGGGAATTGAGCCCACATGTTTTTGCTGTTGCTGATGCATCTTACAGGTGGGTCGCTTTAAGGTTACATGCTCTATTTTTGCCTTTAATGAGGTATTGACTTGGTTTTCCCTCTATACGTTTTTAATTGCCTTAGAGCTATGATGATTGAGGGCCGAAGCCAGTCTATTTTGGTCAGTGGAGAGAGTGGTGCTGGTAAGACTGAAACAACAAAGTTGATTATGCAGTATTTAACATATGTTGGCGGTCGGGCATCCATTGATAGTCGTACAGTGGAGCAACAAGTTTTAGAAGTATGTTTATCCTTGTTGAAGTGGTCCTTTGCTATGATTCAATGATACTGTTAGTTTGGTATGTGATTGGGGCGTTTTGAATAGTTGATTGTAAAAATGCTGAACATTCTTTCCTTTTGATGCAGTCAAATCCACTTCTGGAAGCATTTGGTAACGCAAGAACAGTTCGAAATGACAACTCAAGGTGATTTGTGTGCTCTTTTGCTAATGTTTTTGTTGTTTCATATATTCAAGAGATTTTATTTCTTCAACAACCATTATTAGTATTGATAATATTTTTGCAGCTCATGAGATCAATGTTCTTTTTCTCAGTAACTCTGATTATATTTTGAGAAAAAATCGGAATTACTTATTTTATGATTCTGGGATCATAGGAATTTAATTCTGTAGAGAGGTCAGACGTTGTGGGTAGGGGCAGTTGAAGGTATGTGATGACCTACTGTTGCTTTTATGAGTGGAATGATAGCTTAATAATTGCCTTTTTGAGGGTTATTCTTAATTTAAATATGATAACATGCTATCTTATGCAGTAGGCTGGATGGTTGGTATGGTTTAGGGATTGTTGTTGTTGCAAGACTTTAAACACCCCTTGAGAGGAACTTAGGACCAGAGATCTGTTTGTTGAGACAACAGTAGATTAATATTTTCCATTTTTTCTATTTGTAATGACAGTCACCTCATGATAGGTTCGTTCATGGCTTGTATGATAAACCCAGCCCCTTGGCTACTAACTGGAGAAATTATTTGACAATTTTATCTTGTTGATGATCTTTATACAGTCTTTGGGCTTTTATGTTAGTTGGTTACCAAAGATATGGTGTTAGAGCTAGAGGTGATCTCAAGTTCAAGCCCTGGCTTCCCCCAATCATCTTTAGCATATGGTTAAAAAAAGAAATAATGAATGAGTTGAAGCTGTACTTCGAAGCAAATAGGGTTGTGTGTTATGGGGTGTGTAAGAATAGAAAATTATTCTTGGGCTATAACTTAAAAAAAGCTTAAGCTTTTAGGCTGGTTGGTTATCATATATTTTACAATCTTGGTTATCTATTGTGTTAATCTTGCATTGTTGATGTTTATATGATTGTGTAATTTGTTTTAACAAAATTCTTATTTATTATATGCTAATACCATTTTCTCTTTTTTTGTTAAGTCGTTTCGGAAAGTTTGTCGAAATCCAATTTAATGCAACTGGTAGGATATCTGGTGCTGCAATCAGAACTTATCTTTTGGAAAGGTCTCGTGTAGTGCAGATTAGTGATCGTGAAAGGAACTATCATTGCTTTTATCAGCTTTGTGCATCAGGAAAGGTACACATTTTTATGTGTTCGGAGGACATTTGTGCAAGCATTTGATTTGTCATTTTAATTGTATCCGCAGGGCTTTTAGTATTTGTTATCAATTCTTGGTAAATGTTAGCTGTAATATACTTTGTAACTTCATCATGAAATCTTGTGGTAATTACAGGCATTACGCCAACAAAATGCATAATGTTTAGTTAAACACCTGATTTTTGATGTTTACATGCTTAACACATTGACAGATTTGAACACAAAAATGGATAGCGTGGTGAGGCATGTTACTAATTGTTGAGAATATCATGTATACATATTATTATGCCAAGTTTTACAGGTTGCTAATTTACAAACTGTCAGTGCAAAATTCAGCCATGCTATACAAGTTTGTTCTTTCTTAAGTGAATGGAAGACCACCAGTTGTTATACAATAAATTGATACGAAATAATGGGAGTGGTGGGTGACTATAGTTTAGAGGAAGGAGAAAAGAGAAGGGAGATTTTGGCAATAAAGGATAATTAAGATTTCAAAGATTCTTATCTAAGAGTCCCTTATCCTTGCTTTTCAGATATCGGTCCCTTTTGGAATTCTAGACCAACTCATCTTAAGGTCAATTGCATGCAAAGCATTTTTTTTTAATGGGACATAGAAAACAAATTTACCTTATATATAGAGGACCTAATACCATCCTAAAATTAAAATAAGTATGTGCGACTAAACAAATGCGCAATTTATAAATAAATAAATAAATAAAATTGATTGCTTAATTCAATCCCATAATAAACTTTCTAAAAAATATATAAAGTGGCATTTATATAAATGTCACACAAAACATAAAATATTACACTCTTTTTTAAATACATGTCACTATCTAGTTCAAATTTTGTGAAAATGGTGATATGTAGGTAATATTCAAAGTTTTGTATGATATATATGTAAATGCCCCTAAAATAAAATAAAATAAAATAAAATAAAATGTAAATAATCTTCTTTAATCTCATTCCATTCATGACATCAAGGAGTGTGATCTAATCTGAACCATCAATCATTAAGATGTCATCATTAATTTCTTTGAGTAAGAACAATCGAGTAAGGGTGAAATTTGCTAGGGAGTATCTTTATGGGGTCTCTGTCAAGGATGAATTGGAGATACACCATATTTTGAGCTGATTTTATGTTTATTGCAATAGAATTAGTTTTATATTTATTCTAAGTTTATGTTGTATTTTATTTTCTACATTTATTATTGTATTTTCAAATTTATTATGTGATTTTTATATAAAGGAGTTGCCTTGTATTGTAATAAAGTTGGAGTTTATGATGAAATGAAAACTGGTGTTATGAGTTTCAACCTAGACTTGGGTTTAGAGGTTTGATATTCTAGTAAAAGGAATGGTAGAGTTAGTATTTGGTGATAATCCTTATAGTAGTTTAGTTATTTTGGATAAAAAAAAAATTGCTCACATATTCTGTAGCCCCACCTCCTCTTTGCAGCCACCTACTAGAGCATTCCCTTTTGTTCATCGCCCTGATCTCATTGCTCCGTCAACTCTGTGAAAGTTCTGTGGAGGATCAAGTTCATGTGAGAGCAACTCTGATCTCCATGTGAGATGCATCCACCCAAGTCCTCATTGTAGCTTCACTGCACATCCCATGCTGAATCCAAGCAGCAGCATCTCCTATTTGAGTCTTAGTTTGCCTCCATTAGCAGCGTCATCTCCTGCGGATTTGTAGTCGAACGACTGCTCTTGCCAACACGAGGATGGACGTGTTCGCACACCTACGTGCTCATGCTCCCATGAGCTGATAGTCTTGTAAGGCTGCCCGTGGGGCCCTGTCCTGTCCAAGCCATGTGCGAGAGTTTGTTTAGGCTGTTGCCCAAGAATGTGCTAGGGCTTGGACTCACGTCACATTTAGTCCACTGCAAAATTGCAATTAAAATCCAAATTGTCAAATCAGTCACTTGGTAAAATTTCTATAAATCAATTATTCGACGACTCATTGACTCTGATTGAAATTAAATTGCTGACTTGATTTATTTTATTAAGCTTGGAATTGAAAGACCTAAAATTTAATTTGAGAGAGAGGTTATTGTTTGATTTAATTGTGAGAAATTTTATCGTTATTCTGAATCTTGAATCTGATCTGTTGAATTTAAAATTTGACACACCATAATTTAATTGGTTAATTTTAATTTAACAAACCATCCAACTTAATCTAAATTTTAATATAATTTTATTTATGAGATTTAAAATATTATTTATTGTATATTTATATTTTAAAATAATTTTGTGCTTAATTAAAATAACTTGTTAATTGATTTTAGTGATTATAGAGTTTAAATATCATTTGCATTCCTATCCTGCTTCAAGTTGATTCTTTGATGATGACAGTAGAGGTCCTCGACATGGTATCATTTTTATGTCATCTCGTGACAAGTCCGGTCTTATCCATGATGGTGTCCATGTCTTAAAATGATATATCTCACTGATTACGGCCTTATTGGTATGTTGTGCCAAGTAGTTAAGCTAATTATGACCTTCATTGTGGATCAAGGAAGAGATTTTCTCCATATTTATTATTATTTGTTGTTTGGTTTAGTTTTTGCAGTGGATGACAGAGTTGACATTTTTTGTAGATGCTAAATTTAACTATACTTTGCTTATTTAATGTCAGGGTGATGGGCTTATGATGTGGAGTAGGTTTATGTTTTTTATATATTCTTTTGGTTATCTTATATATCTAATGGGCTAGGTATTCCTCGTTTGGTTCGAGCTATTTTTTTTAACAAGAGAATTATTTTTTTTTTATATTTAATAGAAAAAAAAATTATTTTAATATTAAAAAGTGTATAAAATGTGAAATAAAGTTAATTCTAATATTCGTATTTGTGTTGGATGTAAAATAAAGTTGATTTTTATACTTAAAATTTGTATTGGGTTAAGAAAATGCTACGAACCAAACGAGGTGTGCAAATTTGTATTTTCTGTTTTATTCATGTAATTCCCTTTTAAATTTTATTATCTATCTCTTTGCATGTCTTTGTCACATGGCTTAGTTTCATGTTTGGTACCTTGGCCCAACAATTTAATGCAATAGCACTGTCATTTACTATAACTTCATAAGGGTGTCTGTGACATGTTATGCGTATTCTTCATGCAAGTATATTTATAAGTGCTATTATTTACTCGTTTTGCATTATTCTATGTCACGCACTTTTGTAGATGATTTGTTTGCTGATGCAGTTATTTTACTGGAGACATTTTCTTTTGTTTTGTCTAAAACAGAATTCTTACTCCTGGTCTTGTGCTTTAGTTTTGGATGAAAATGAATGATGTTATTTATGATGTTGCACAGTGTCTTTATGTGTGCTTTTTTGTCCATGGCCTTCTTTGCATACCATTGATGTGCGAATATTGGACCTGACATATTCTTGTTTAGGCCATGTGAGTGCTTTTCCTTTTGTAACCTTGTTGTAGGATGCAGAGAAGTATAAAGTTGGTCATCCGAGCACTTTTCACTACTTGAATCAAAGTAAGACTTATGAATTGGATGGAATAAGCAGTGCACAGGAGTATGTGAAGACGAGGAGGGCAATGGATATAGTTGGCATAAGTTCTAGTGATCAGGTGAATTTTATGTGCTTTTATTTTGCTTGGCGGCAGGCCTTTTTTTCTGGATGTAGGGACATTTTGATTACTATATGCTGCAGGAGGCAATTTTTCGCATCCTAGCTGGCATTCTTCATCTTGGGAACATTGAATTTTCTCCTGGGTTTGAGCATGACTCTTCGACAGTTAATGATGCACGGTCAAAATTTCACCTTCAGATGGCAGCTAAGTTATTAATGTACATAACTTATTCATTAACCTCGTTCTTGTATTTGTGCTGTTGCATAGTATATTATTTACGCAATGATTGGTGTCTGTTAGATCATAGATGGTCAGTTTTTCCTATTCTAGTAGTTTGATGTCTTTGGCTGATGGCATGGTTATTACAGTTGAATTGTAATTATTTAGTTGTTTGTGGTGGTCAAATGGTATATTTTTTGAAAGTCAGCCCAAGCCTTTAAATTTCATTGAGGTACTATATAATCAAGTACAAAAATTGCAATCCTCATTTATGATTTGCACAAAATTCTCTTGTACATACTTCCTTTCCTCAAGGCGTCATCTATGGAGGCTAGATTAGCAACTAAAGAGCTGCTCATAAACCTGTGTTAACTTTGTAATATTTAAAGGAAAGCAGAACTTCAACATTATCATGCAATGGGCTATCAGCCTAGCATGTCCCCATCACCTAAAGAATGTTGGCAACGATATTTGAAGGATTTCCTTACAGCCAATACCCTCAGCTCTGCCAATCCACTTCTTTGCCAAGCTAGCTGCCTCCTACGTCCCTTTGCATTTGACAACGTTGACAGTATGTGTGTGAAGCCTTCTACCAAAGTAAATAGAATCTTACCATTCTGATCCTTGAGTACGGTTGCAGCACCTGCTTCTTGGTTAGTCTTGACTGAGTTATCAAAGTTAATTTTAATCTATTTCGGAAGGGGGATCCCATCGACGTGACGATGGGTAACCTGAGCTCAAAAGGCTATTGGATACAAGGTCTCTGAGCTAAATAGATTTACCAATGATGTTTAAAAACCGGATTTTAGTAGTTATAGATGTGGAGGAATACTGTTTGCCATGGATTTGTTTTGCTCTATCTCGCCATATGTAGTGTGATGCAGCCACCAACCTAATTATACCTTTACAGTGACATCCTTATTGTTTGGGACTGCAGGGAAAACAGCTATACAGGCTGTGGCCTCAGCAGTTTAAACAGTTTCCACCATTCTAGACGTAATTCCTCCAACTGATTACGGGCAGCAGGGAAAACAATAAAACTAGGAGCATGATCTGCAATTTCAGCACCTTTGGCACCTTTGGCACCTTCATGATGCTCGATTTTCAGCAATTTAACAAAAACTGTAGCTGAAAAACAACACTTGCAGATTATATAATTCAGACTTTCAGCTTCTGCACAGCCCCACAGACATTTCACAAATGAAGCTAGGCTATATTTCAAAAAAAGAAGCTAGGCCCCTTCTAGCTTACCATACAACTGATACAAGTGTAGCAACAACAGAATTACAGATTGGCCAAAGAAACACGACATATCGGGCTGTGTTTTCAATTTCCAAACTCATTTTCTTGAATCTTTCAGTCCAGAAAACAAAAGTTTTATAGACTACCGCCGTAGAAATTTTAACTGAATCAGTTGACTGCCAAATGAAAGAGTTTGGTTGCTGCACTTTGAATATGGACGATCCAACAATGCACTCTACCGTATCTACCCCAAAATATTTCTTCAGCATTTCACTGTCCCAGTCACCATTAGCAAGCAAGAAGGCCTTCACATCATTAAGAAGGATCTGTAAAATTTTGGCAAACGCCGGCCATTTAAGGTGTTGATCTAAGGATCTGAGCTGACTGAGCACCCCTCCTCAGACCCAATTTTCCACTGCACATTGTTCAAGATAATCTCTCCTTTCCAGCATATCAACCTCCACACGCCCAAGAATCACCTCTTATACCAAAAACTTCTCCTTACCACCATATTTTTCTTTGAAGCACTCTAACCAAAGGCTATCAATAGGACTACATCACTCCTCAAAGAATGTTAGCCGCATGGGAAGTAAAATATCATCAGCAAAAAGGTGAGATCCCAATGGATTGGTAAATGAGACATGAACTCCCAAAGTGCACCGCTCTCAGTCTTTTGCTAAACTAGTAGAAAAAACCGACTCCATGAAAGGAGTGACATATGGAGATTGGGGGCACCTCATCCTGATCCCACTAGTGGCCTCAATCAATTCTGATCGCTTATCATTGACCAAAAGAGCAAATCTAGGTTGCGATACACATGCTAGTGTCCACTTGCACCATTACTCTGGAAATCCAAGCCGATGTAGCATAAGAAGCAGATTATCTCAATCTTATTTTGTTATATGATTGCTCCATGTCCAGCTTAATAGCTATGGACCCCTGGATGACTTAGAAGTCAATACTCTATACATGTAATTATTAGCTATGCTGCATCCCAGCACAAAGGCACCTTGCTCCCAACCAAGGCAGTCATTCATTTTTATGATGATTATCTTGGTCACAATATTGTTGATTGTTGTTTATAAGCTTTATAAGCTAATGGGCTGAAAGTGAGATGGTTTATCAGCTTCTTATCTAGGGATGGGAACTATGAGAGTATCCTTCCACCTTGGGGCATAGTGTCCCATCTCCAAGAAAGTGGAGCACTGCCTTGATGAAATTATTATTTGTGACATCCTAGGTATCATTTAACAAATGAGCTTGTCAGTCCATCAATACTTGGTGCACGATTACTCCCAAGTGATCTGATAGCACCCCTAATCTCTTCCTAAGAGGTAGGGGTAATCGGGCTGGTTGCTTTGTCTGGAGGAAGTCCATTTGAGGATATGAAGACAATGCTAGTTTCTCTTGGAAAAGTGATCATGCCAAAGTACATATCCAAGTCATCTTCAATCTTTTCCCCATACTAGTCAAGATGATAATGGAGTCGATTGGTTGCGGCTTGGTTGAAGATATACTATTTGGTCACCTTGGTTAAACCATCAAACTTCTGCCTGCTGCCACCACCATGTCTCTGTTTGGGCTAAAATGGTGTTGAAGTCTGACACTAGCTTTAGCAAAGATGCTTGTTCCCAAAAGATAGTCCAATACCCATAAAATCTCTAGTCTACAACTCAGCTATCCTCTTCTCCAGCTCACAGGAAGTGGCAAAGAGTCTCCAACATGACCCTTGCTTCACTTGATTGCTCGGAGGGTGCGAGCACACTTGTGATTCAGCACTGAAGGTTGAATTCCTATAGCTTGATGGCTTCATGATTTTATAAAAACCTCCCTGATTGTTTCATAAACAGATGCATGTTCTCAAATTTAAGTTGCCTATCTTAAGGCTAGCGTCTCAACTTGAAGTAGAATGGATGATGGTCAGGCCAAATCCTAGTGAGCTGCATCATCTAAGATCTCGGGAAAGCCATCAATGATGCTAAATTCAAAAGAATTCTATCCAGTTAGACCCACATCCTTGCTTTACCTACTCTATTGTTACACTAGGTTGACATATATCATGCAAATCATTTTAAATCAACCAATCAACAAATTCCTTGTAGAATTTGTTTGCTGACCCATACTTCAAAGTTTTTTCTCCTCTTTTCCCCTCTTGTGACAATGACATTGAAGTTTCCTACTATCACCACTGGTGTAGAATTATTTACAAAAGAAGAGAGTGTTTCACACGATATGCTTGATGCAGTAATCACCATTCGCATACATAGCGCACAAATGGCAACTTTGCTTATCCTTGAAAGCTACCTTTACTTGCTTATGTGTGAAGGATTTGGGCTTCAATCATGTGGGCAATTCATAACAAGAAAAGACAACCTGACTTGCCAATTAAGGCAATATCAAAAAAACTTTCACTGTTTCCCCACCAATATATCCACCTCTTATCGAGAAAAAAACTAAAATCTAATCTTGAATTGACAAATGCATCTTTCTTCTCCCTCATTACTTTGATATGTTACTTGCATCAATTTTAATAGTTTGAAGCTTCCTTTTTTTCGTAATATTTCAATATGCTCTACTTCCCACTAAAAAATAGTAGGCTTAAATTGGAGCTTTCAATCCTCTAAAGCTCCCTTCACCTTATTGGGTTGTCAACTCTAGCTAAATTAGTCCTTTTAGGAGGTGCAAACTACATAGTTTTTTAAGTAGGACGAAAACAATCCTAACTTATTCACTTTCACATCATTCAGCCCAGAAGAATTAGTGACTTGCTCCAACTTCAATAATGAGAAAAGATTATAACTAGTACGTCGTGCTATTCCTGTTTTACTGGTACTAAATTTCGCACTTTTCTTTATTCTCATGTTAATATTTCTAAAACATTGTCTCGTTGTTCGTTATTGCGGTTTTCAGCTTTTCTATACACTCTCGGTAGAGCTCAATTGTTTGCCTTATTGAATGACATTGGAATAGGAGACAATCATCCTTAGGCCAACTAACACCTATGTAGGGCTAGTTTGTTGCACACTATTAGCTAACTTTTCGGGAGTTGTAGTGGATTAGTTGGAATTCTGCTTGCTGGTTTGGTGGCAGAATTAACAAAGCCTTGCATATATTATTTAGAAATAGATAATCTCCTTTGTTTGAGGCGGGTAGTAGCTGTCTCTTTAGATTTCTCAACACTAGACCCGGTTGTATGAAGGGCATGAATTTTGTGAAGAACAATTATTGTCATAGTGTCCTATTGTTCCATATTGAAAGCAAGCCATGAAGAGACCTTCATACCGTTGGTAGAATCTTCCATATATCCTTTAACCCATGTATTGGGTTTGATTGGTCTACCTTATAGCAATTTGGATTTGTCCATGGAGCTCCCCTTGCACTTGCTTTAAATGGGGCTGTTTTTTTTTAAACATAGTTTGAAGATGGTTATTTTCTTTCATTATTGAAATGGGTGCAGTTTTGGTAAAACTTGCCTCGTCTACCTTGGATATACAACAAGAAAGTGCAGTTTTGGTAAAACTTGCCTCGTCTACCTTGGATATACAACAAGAAAGTGCAGTTTTGGTAAAACTTGCCTCGTCTACCTTGGATATACAACAAGAAAATGAGTTTTTATTTACTTTAACTAGAATATAATGAATAAATAAATAACCCTAAGATCCAAATTTAACTATTGTTGACCGGGGCAAATGTGGCAGCTACCGGTGGAATATTTCCCCTCGGGGTGGTGCTGGCGGAAGAAATTCCAACTCGAGGTGTAGATCGGGCGGGTGTGGGCGGAGGTATCTAAGGTATGGGGTGGGTTTGGATTTAGGCTAACCCGCACCCGCCATCCCTATCCACTTAGAACTACCTTAACGTAGATATGTGCATACTCTGGCCTTTCCAACTTTGCAGTACACAGGTTCTCCCAAAGATAGGGTGCCCCAACAAGGAGACTATGCGAGCAAGTTTGTTATACCTTAGTAGTATTGAGGAAAATCTCGTAATATAATCCGTAGCGAGATAGTGCTACCAATATGGTGGAAGAGGGAGTGAAGGTCGGTCATCACCTATTTAGGCCAAGTACTTGGCTCGTTATCCTATGATCCATGGTCCTTGTTGCAATGCAATATCTTGCTCCTCCATTTGGGTGAATTAGCACACAAAGCAATTGTTTGACATATCCAATAGTCGGGACCACATTTTGCCTCCTAAGTCTATTGGAAAATTGAGACTAGTCCTTGGTATTTCAGCATTATCAAGTACTATATCTCCATCAAAAGGAACCTCCAACCCCTATAGAGAGATCCACTGTGGAAAGGCCAACATAATCCTTATTCTACGCTAGATTCAATGGTTGTTCACGTGGGATCTCAGCATCAACATTCACCTTTGAAGTGGGTGCCTTCACCATAGGATTGCCCCTTGCTCTTTGTTCACATAAGCAAATTTTCAAGCAAGTGGTATGCTAATGCTTGATCAGTAGCACTGGGGTTTGCAAGATGACCATCCAAACATATATCAGATCCCTCTGCTATAATCAGATTGTCCAATGAAATGCTCCTTTTGTTACATTGCAAGTTGAGTTTTCTTTCTTTAAGAATGTTATCATCTAAATCACATACTTGGTCAACATCTTGCTCCATGTCTTCATGGATGTGGTAGCCTGAGCTCTTCATCTTCGTGCACGTTAGCCCCAACCTAAAGCTCTTCAGCATTCCTGGATGCCATTGCATGCTCACTTCCAGTAGTCCCCACTATCACAGCTTGGAGAAAAAATGTCAGGCTCCCCTTCTCGGTTGTCCCGTTCTGTTCAATTTGTTCTTCTCGTTGTTACGTAAAGGCCATTTTGTTTTTCGGTTAAGAAGTGGTTTATCCAGGCTTATTGAATCACCGAAAGAAGCACCAATGGGTAGAGATAAAATACACACATCTACCAGGTTGGTGGTGAAAATTATCAGCCTCAAATTACTTTGTCCTAAAACGAAGTCAGTGGTCAGGTCAACAATCTGATTGGTTGCGTTCCTTTGGTCGCCTCTATTTTGATCCCCACCTATAGCCTGACTGCCTCCTGCCGGCAGTGAGGGGCCACGCTCCCCTGTCTTTTCATTTGCCACCTTAGTCACCTTCACTCTGCTTAGGATTTCTTTGAAAGTCCTGTAACATGACCCTTTCAAGTTCCAATATCCTTCAACTTTTAAAACATTCAAATACATGATCCATCAGTGCTCTGGCCTTTCTTTTCAAATTTCTGAAATAGGGCAATTTAGAGTGGAAGTTTATTATTTGAAATTTGATATCATGAAGGATAATGTTTCTTCTTTTTCTTCTAATTTATGTAGTAATTTGTCATTATTCCATATTTGAACTACAGATATATTTAAAGTCTTTGATGTGAGACATTTTCATATGAATGCATGTTTGCCGCTTCCAGGTGTAGTCCAAACCTCCTGCTGGCAACATTATGCACTCGCTCAATACAAACTCTTGAAGGGAGTATTATAAAAGCACTTGACTGTCCCGCTGCAGTTGCTGGCCGAGATGCTCTGGCAAAGACTTTATATGCTAGACTATTTGACTGGCATGTCTTTTTTCTCTCTTGTTTTGTTGATTTGAATGCCATTATGTGGTGATAATTACTAGTGCACATTGCTATTTGTAGGCTTGTTGAGAATATTAATAAGTCAGTTGGCCAAGATTTGGATTCGAAGATGCAGATTGGAGTCCTGGACATATATGGTTTTGAATGTTTTAAAAGCAACAGGTCTTGTATGATTATTATTTGATTTGAAGTATTGTACTTGTATGTGTTTGCACATTTGTATATCAGCTGAAAATTTATGTGTTGAAGTCATTTACTGCTGCAGATTAGGGGAAATAATCACGTGTGTTCCATTTTGGGGGTGTTCTACAGTTACATGAAACTATATTTTATCCATTCCTTTTATCTCAGTTCAGCAGTATACTATGTATAAGTTCACTTTTCACACCTTTGTACCTTTGCTTTTGAAGGGAAATTTACATAAATGACATTTTGTTTTAGCATATTTACATATATCACACATATTGTGTAAATATTATGGTGCATAATAAAGCTTTTTAAATATCACATCCCACACACCAAACAAAATGTGGGAGGGATATTTCTCATACTAGAGTATTATCATCGTCAAAAGCCTTATCCACCCCAAGGTCAGTGCTTCACTTATAGGAGACCCTAGCATACCAAAAACGGTAGTGCTATATACACAACAAATGCCAGGAGCCATCCCAGCCTACTTACTAGCCATGTGAACCACAAACTAGGCCTCCTGCAGCTCTACTACTGCCTTGACATTGTGTGTCGATCCATCTCGTGTAGCCAAGAGTAATCTATGATGTTGTTTGTTTGCAACATCTATGAGATTGGCTACGCCTATTCTTTAGAACCATTGATGTTGACCTTAATTCACTTAGAAGAAGGGAGGGAATTTAGATTGAAGAAGAGCGATAAAAGAAGCCTATTGGGTTCATCTCCGAAGTAGAATGTATGTTAACCAGATATGAGGTAGCTAAAACTTTATTGAAGATCACAAAGGGATAGAAGATCACAAAGGGATAGGAGACCAACTTCCTGTGGGCACGACAATCGCGGGATCGTTACCTCAATGGTAGTTAGGAAACCCGCATTCTATCCTTAGCTGTAGTAGTTTCTACATCACTTAAAAAAGCGGTTTGATCGGATAGAAGTAGGTGGACTTCTAGCCAAGCAAGCACAGGGTAAGGACCCAATGGGATTCCAAACAAGAGAAAAGTAGCTCAGGGCAGCCCGAAGGATAATGATCTGTAGTAGAGATACCCTGGTTGGCCACTAGTAGCATGTATGTAGATCCTCTGGAAATAGGCAATGAACTGCGACTGTGTAGTCGCCAACACCAAGCACCCCTTCTCGATGCATCATAGCTTTCTTTCTACACCTTTCTTGGTACTTAGTTATGCTCTCCTTAGTTTGGCTAACTGTGGCAAAGATATCCCTTACAGCATGTCGATGCAATTGGTGTAGCGCCTGAAGAGACCTGACACACTTGTGGCTCAGCTCGGTGAGGGATTCCCATATGTAGGTTTGCCTCATGCCTGCGTGACCATGCAACATGCCTTCTTGAACTTTTCGAGGCTCCCCCGAGATAAGAAGTCTTAACATATTCAAGTTATTCAACTACAAAAGAAAATGTGGAATAATCTGAACCAATATTGGTAAGGTGTGTCACTTGTGATCCCAGGAACGACATTAAACCAGCAGAAGTAATAAAAGATCTTATCGAGTCTTTCCCAAATCCTAAGCTCGACCACCCATCTATAGGGGGTGCCAACAAAAGAGAATTAATGTAGGTCCATCTATGCAATGAAGTCAAAGAGTTGTTTTGTTGGCCTCGATTTAAAGCTCATACCGTCCAAAATATGCTTCCTTTATTAAATAAATAATAATACTAATTTTGTTAATTAATTAATTAATTATGCTTAACCTTAAAAAATCATCATTCTCTTGCTTTCATCATCACTCTAGCTGGCTGAACCGTACCACTAGAATCACTAGGTGAGGGTTGTCAACTCTCCAGCTCCATTGTAGGTCGCACAGTTGTACTCTTTGCAATCTTTGTTACTTGATGCCAGCTATCCGTCGATGGTGAGCCCCCTCCCCCCAAACTGTTGTGCCCCTTAGAGTTCTCTTCTGCTACATGGAGTTAAATCATACTAATTTTGGATGAAAGATAGCAAATGCTGGATTAGTTGGACATTTGGGGCGCTCTTGTTTATTCAAGTTTATTTTATTTGTTTTATATTATATGTAGGATGTGAAATAATGTATAATGTCACTCAGGGAGATTTTGGAATAGTTTTGTGGTTGAATTTGCATATTTGGCTAAAGCTAATTAAGAATTCACAAGTTCTTCTAACTTTATGCACCATGATCTTTGAAAGATTCGCTAACATTTGTTTAAATTTTGAGAAAATTACATGCCTGTCCCTAAAATTTAGTCATTTATATATCTGACACTCAAATTTTTAGTATTATATATTTGTCATAAGATCATATGAAAATTATAATTCATATACAACTTCTGCCACAAAATTGTGGCATGTATGTAAGAAAGACTGAATTTTCATGTAGTTTTTGTAGCTAATATGTAATATTAAAGATTTGAGTGTTGAATATGTAAAATGAGTAGATTTTAGTGGCATGTATGTAATTTCCTCTTAAATTTTATCGTTGGATCTGCTCAACATCTTTGGAAAGGAAAAGACAATTTGCATAAGCCTTTTATAGTAATGCAAATTTTTAAATACATGTAATGTGTCATATTGCAATTCTCTAAAGGTTGGGATGCTGCTGCCACATGTTTTGGCTGAACCTTTGGTCTACATTGCCAAATCTACCCTCAGAACCCCTATAAGGCCCAAGCTTGTAATATTCATTGTGTGGGGTGCCATGAGTGATAGTAGAGAACTTGGATAAGATGCTTTTAATATTTATGATTGATTAATTGGAAGAAGAAGGGATGTTGGGGAATGTGGAATTATGGTTTAATGATTAGAAATTGATTTTTTGAGTAATTCTGGTTATTCATGAAGCTTGAATCTGTTTGCGTATTTTCTTGGTTTAATATGGATAGATTCAAATGTTTGGCTCAACTTATGGAGGTTCTGTTTTAGAAATCATTGAGGATATTGTCTTTGTCCTTCAACTATAAGATGCCACTGAGTGGTTTTAAGTGATTCCTCGTAATCATTCTGTCCATATTCTCATAGTTTAAAACTTGCTCGGAAAGAAAGTTAAAAATTTCCTTTCAAAGGAAAGAAAGTTTAAAAATCCTTTATTCAGCTATTGATATAAATTTTTGCTGTAATAATTATAGTTTGAGACTAAGTTCTAAATCCTTTTTTCCCCTAGTTTCACATGCAAATTTTGGATGACAATATGATGGTAGAGCAAGCATTGTTGGCACCATCTTACGTAGAAGATAGGCATTTATGATGGATACTTGAATGATCTAAATATTATTATTTCAAATTTACCTCACATTCAGTAAATTACTGGCTTTATAAAGATTTTCTTGCTTTACTAATATTTTTGTTTAATCAGTCGTGCTAGTCTACATTGTCCTCAGTATCCAGCATGCCATCTTTTACCTATTCATGTCATTTTACTTAGGACTTTCTTAATGGCATTCCCAGCATGATGATGCAAGACTTTATTTTATCAAGATTAGTGTACTTTCTGTAATTTGTAGCACACAACCTCATCTTTTTGCTGGGTTATTTTCATTTAATATCTTTTTTTCTTGTTAGATGATATTGTTGGGTATATTACCATTCTTATTCTGCTGGTTAGGTGATTTATACATGTTAAGGACTGCTTATAGGTACCTTTTTCTTTCATAGTAAACCATATCTTTTTTTTTCTATCTTATTATTGATGTATATGATGTTTTGCTTTTACGGTAATGAGTTTGATTTGAATTACTTGAGATATGAATTTGATATGTTCCCTTTTATGCCCTTTATCCTTCCTCCTGATTCTTGCTTTTACACATGGCAATGTATCGTGTTGAAGGTGTCGCACTAATGGTGATTGAGTACCATATGTGTTTTTATATCAATTAGTACTGTAATATTTGTTCCTTTTACAGCTTCGAGCAGTTCTGCATCAATTTTGCTAATGAAAAGCTTCAGCAGCATTTCAATGAGGTAGAGCATTTCCTATGCATCAGTGTCGAGAATTACTTATACTCTATCGATTACTTTCTTATGTCTTTTATTGTTATTATAGCATGTTTTCAAGATGGAGCAGGAGGAATATAGAAATGAGGATATTAATTGGAGCTACATTGAATTCATTGACAACCAAGATGTTTTGGATTTGATTGAGAAGGTTCTGATCTCTTAAAACTTTTTTGGAATCTTTTTTTTCCCAGTGATGAAAAGCTTTAAACATGTTTCTTTATGGCCAATTTCGATGGTATTTGTTTTCATTTTCTTCACTAGAATGTTGACCAAGCTGCTTACTATTTGCCTTGATTGCTATTTATGCTCATTCAGGCTAGTGGAATTTCCTTACATCATTATTGACCTAGTAATTGCTTCTTATATATTCTATTTGAGTGAATTTTCATGTAATAATGTCTCAGTATAGTTATGACAAAAATGAAGTGAAATGCCAGTAAATTGACTAGTAAGAAATGGGAGAATAAATTAAGTGGGTTATCTTTTCCTACAGTCTTCTATTCATAGGATGTTCTTTGAGAAATCAAATCATTCATGGGCAAGTTTTCTATCTATACTAGAAAGTGCAGCCTTGCCGTCACATGGGTTTTCTTACTCTCCAGAATATAAGAAAATACATAAAAGTTAGGAAACCAAATTACTATTATTGTTGTAAAGAATTAGGACGTAAGATGCAGACTAAGAGAAATTAAGAGACCAAATTATGATATCTTAGGACTTAAGACCAAGATTAAGGAAAATTAGGAGACCACATTGTAAACTCTATTGTAAGAAATTAGGACCTAACATAAAAATTAATAGAAATTAGGGGATTAAATTGTAATTTTTTAAAAGTTAAGTGAAATTATAGACCAAATTATAATTATTTAGAACTTAAGATGAAAATTGAGGGAAACATGGAGACTTCATTATAATTTCTATTCTAATAAATTAAGACCTAAGGTAATGACTGGGAGTCTAAGAGGAATCAGATAACTAAATTGTAATTTCTTAGAATTTAAAGATCAGGACTAAGAGAAGTAGGGAGAGCAATTAGAATTGTCATTGTAAGAAATTAGGACCTAAGATTCAAGTTAATATAAATCGGGATGCTAAATTGGAATTTCTTTAGACCTAAGCCCAAGACTAAGAAAAATTGAAAGATTAAATTATCAGTTCTGTTGTAAGGAATTAGGACATAGGACAAAGACTAATAGAAATTAAGGGAGAAAATTATAATTTTTTGGGACTTAAGCCCAAAATTAATAGAAATTAGGGGACTAAATTACATTATTATTGTAAGGTATTAGGATTTAAGACGAAGACCAAGAGAAATTGAGAGATCAAATTATCGTGAGGCCTAAGACTAAGACTAAAACAGATAAAGAAATGAAGTCATAATATCCATTGTAAGGAATTAAGTCCTAAGATTGAGACTAAGAGAAATTAGGGGACCAAATTTTGATTTTTTAGGATCTACGACTAAGTTTAAAGGAAATTATAAGGGTAAATTGTGTTTCTGTTGTAAGAAATTAGGACCTAAGACCTTAGAGAAATTTGGAGATCAAATTATAATTTTTAAGACTTAAAATCAAAGACCGTAGAAAATCAAAAGATCATATTATGATTTTCATTATGTAGATAGATGAGGCTTTTTCCTCTATCCTCCTATTTTCTCTTTAATTAACAACTGGTCACTCATGATAAGTAGATAATGGCAAAATGGAAAATATAAGAGAACAATATAGATGAATTTGAGAAGGGCAAAATAGGAAGTCCACAATTTTCACCCTTTGTATCAAATTTATTGGCCACCCATGATAAGGAGATAATGGCAAAATGAGATATCCAAGAGAATAATATAGATAAAGGAGGGAAAGGCAAAAAGGGAAATCAAATAGAAGGGCAAAAAGGGAAGCCCAAATTTTTGACCTCTTAACCAAATTTAATAGTATAGTTTAGATGCTCTTCTAAGTACAAGTTATGGTTCAAAAACATGATTTCTTTAGTGAAATCTTTTGAACTAGGATCTAGTTAATGTTTTCATATGTAGAAGTTTGCATTTATCTTTTATTTGGTTTTGGGACGGTGCTATTGACGATGACCATTAGAAATGCATACTGGAGGTATTGGCACAAGTTGATGAGGTGATGTGCATTTTTGATATGAAAGCTGTTTAGGTGAGAGTAAGAGTTGAGTGAGGAAGAGAAATGAGGGTGGAGGATTGTATGCTTTTGCTAAGGTTTTTAGATGAAGAACAAATGCAGGGAGGTTGGGAACATTACCTAGGTTGGTTGAGCTTGTCGTCTTTGATGGCAGAGAGGGATAAAAATGGACAAGTGAGCATGATGTGCCAAAATGATGAGAGGGCATTGCTATTAATTGTGGTAGCAAGCTGTTTTGGGGAGTTAGGAGTGTATCAAAAGGGTATTACCGGGCATGAAAAGGTAGTTGATTTCCTATTATTTGGCAAAAGACAAAGCATCATGGCGTTTTGGTGGTTATTCTAGTAATGCACCTTGATTAAAATGTAGTGGATGAAAATATGCCTGTGTAAGTACGCAAAGGACTTATTCAGTAGCAAAATATTCTTGATATGATATGGCCTCCTTTGGTTGTAGTATAATTTTAGCATATTTTAAGTTTTTCTGAGAGAGAAAAAGAAAAAGATTATTTTAATATTATGATGTGAAATAAAAATATTTTGTTATTGAGGATTATGTTAGATGTGAAATAAAATTGATTTTGTTTATTGAAGTTTGTATAGAATGTGAAATAAAGTTAAATTTTAAACTTGGAATTGTGTAGGATGTGAAATAAAGTTTATTTTTAATATTTAATTATTATATGTATGATGTGGAATAAATGTAAAATATTAATGAAAGTGTTTTTTTATGAGTTTGGGGGGTTTTTGGTCCTCAACCAAACAAAGTCTATGAGGGCATTTTATCTCGTTGTTCAATTATTGAATGCGGCACAACCATGTTTATGAACTTCAGTCGAATTTTGCATAATGCTTTGTGCAACAAATTATGTTTTTTCTTGCTTTATTTGCTTGAATTGAGAAGAGAATCTATGTTGCTAATACCAACTAGTTTGGGAGTAAGGCTTTATTGTTGTTTTTGTTATATAATTGGGTTCAAAAATGAACAGTTTGAAACCAAGTATTGAGCTATTGAACAAGCATAGGCTCACACAAATGTACAGTTGATGTTTTGGGAATAGAATCGGATTAGTACAATTGCTACTATACCTTTAAACGGTTCATGAAGGATAATGCTACTTCATTGAGGTAGTAGTGTTTATTTAAAGCTGACTTTGAAGTTTCATGTATGGCAATAAAACATTTTTGTTTTCCTTTTGGGGGATTTTCATGTCATACCCGTATAAATTAGGATTTCAATCCTGAAACATTTTGCACACTTCCATAATTTGGGACTTGTAACATGTTATTGCTCATGGTTCGTTCAGACTTTAACTATGGTTTGCAACTTGGAATCCTCACTATTCATTTCATGATGACCATTGTTAGATGGTTAAATAGTGTAGGGACCAACAGATCTTTCGATCCGCTTCATTTTATCTCATTCATCCATATTTCAACTAGGGAAATATTTCAAGGGAAGCTGAAAACAGATCCATGAAGGGCGACAATTTCGAAGCATATTTATTGACAATCTGGATCTAGAAAATCCTCGTAAAAAGATGGGATGCCATTGCCACGCTACTCAATATGTTCAAGAACTTAAAGTATAATTTATTAACTCATAGATTAATCGATCTCTTTGCTCTCCTTCATTAATCCTTTCTTAATTTTTGCAATCCATTGCAACATTTGCTCGGCAAGGACAACGCAAGGGAGTTCTTTAATTTCATGAGATATCACTGTTAGTGGGAGTCGAGAAACTTTAGGACGGAGAAAAATGAAATTAAGTTGATATTTTTTGGGAACTATTCTAAAAATATAGAAGATATAGTTGCTAACAAACAAAAACATGTTATTTACTCGTACTCTTTGTTACGTGCTATAATATTCATGCTTTTGATGTACAATTTGTGAATTATATATTTTAGGTGTATGACTTGTAAATCCCCCTTTCATTTTTATCATGTCTTATCACATTTATTTTGCATGTTGTTTGTATTCTCTCCTTTCTTAGAGTTGTAACTTTCAGGGGTTAGCTAGGGAGCTTTGGAGGAAATTTATGTTATTTTTGTTTCTTTTCATCTAGTGTAATGAGGAGCAAAATAGCTGAAACTCAAATTTGCTTTACGCTTGTCCGTATTTTATTCTGTTCAAACTTGACTTAATTTCTTATGACTCGAAGTCCATTTGCTCTAAATAAATATATTTAACTCGTGATCGTCTCGATTTCTGTATAATGTTTCGTATGCATATATTCTAGATGCATATTAATACATTTTATATACATGAAAAATATTATATAAGATTTGTATAGAAGAGATTTATGTATAAATACATACATAATACTTATAAATTTAACTTATATATTTAACATAATACATATAAATTTAACTTAAGATCGAATAGATTTTTGTCAACTCAATCGAACTCGACTCGAATTTGAAATCTTCGAGTTTTCTCAAACCTGACTCGTTATTAGCTCTAATTTGATGTGAGGACAATCCTTGTAGTTTCTTAAATGGTTTTAACTGAGAAATTGAAATGCCAATGGTAAATTGATATTATGTTCAGTTTTTGCTTGTCTATTTCTGTCTCAACTATCAATATTTTTTCAGAATTTAAAAAAAAAAACTATAATTTTTTGCTTATTAATACTTGTTTTCGAAAAGTTCAATATGATATTCCAACATGTGGACATGATGTTGATTCTTCTGGACTACTTTTTCTTTTTAATATTTGGCAGTTTCAAGAACTGCTTATGCAATTCCAGTTGAACTCCATAAGACAAATGCTTCATAGGTATATGTTGAAATTAGGACTGAAATTTATATTTTCGAAGTTCAATAATTTTTCGATACATGCTCAAATTTTAGTTGATTCTCGTGTCTCAAAGTAAAGTTACTTAAGGCATTGATGATCAGTGAATGGACTATTTAATTGTAATATTTTCCATAAATCATGCATATGCCGTTATATAATGCTATATAGAAAATTCTTAATGCGTGTACATAAGTAGTAATGTTGTGAGAGAGATGGTAAGGTTTGCCTTATTCATGTAGAATCAACTTGGAAATTTACTTGAAATGTTATCTACTTGATTCTAAGTCAACTGGAAACTGAAATTAATGAATTTGTATCCGGGCATAACTTGCTCGAGCTTGAATGGTTCCCTGCCCCAATTGAAATGCACAGTGGAGGCAACCATAGGTATATTTTGACCTTTTTGAAGTGCGGTTATTTGGCTAGGTTAATATTAAAGTTAATCTCAAATGGTCATATTTTCATCTTGAAAATTATGTAGAATGTTAGTGTGTATAGTTTGAAATATAGTTATTATCTTGACATGTATGTCGGATGTAAAATATAGTTAAATTTAAATTTTGGGTTCTATGTAGCATGCAGCATATGTTAACAAGTTAACCTACTTAACTTTAACTTGCCAAAAAACCCTTCCTTTGGCTATTTATTATTGTGAGTTGAACTCGTACTTTGATTTACCAATTCATGTTGTTTTTGTGAGCAAGAGATAGTACTTCAAAGAATTTGCTTATTTCAGTATCTTCATTCTTTCTGACATAAGAGAGTTTTAATGCTAGGATTTAATACATTATTTGTATTAATTCATGATTTGAATTTAATATATTGTTCTATCCCCGCTGTACTTTCTTGTATGTGTACTTCATTTAATATCATTGTGTTTAGGACTATGAAAGTGGCTGTGTACTTCTAATTATTCTTCTTGTTATTTTCTGCAGAAGCCAATTGGTATCATCTCTCTTCTCGATGAAGCTTGGTAAAGAACATATTTTTCTTCTTATTGAAGCTTGAAATTTTGAATGGTCAAGTTGCGCTTAGTATGATCTTCACGGTGCTATTTTTCAGTATGTTTCCAAAATCAACGCATGAGTCTTTTTCAATGAAACTGTTTCAAAGCCTTCGTAATCATGAGAGACTGGAAAAAGAAAAATTTTCGGAAACTGATTTCACAATTTCCCATTATGCTGGAAAGGTATGCTTGTCAATTCTTTATTATATTCAAAATGTCCAGACAAGAATATTCTAGGGTTAATAGCCTATTACCTTTACAGGTTACTTATCAGACAGATTCATTTTTAGATAAAAATCGAGATTATGTTATTCTGGAACATTGCAATCTGCTCTCTTCATCAAAATGTTATTTCATTTCTGGACTTTTTACTTCATTCCCGGAAGATGCTTCAAGATCGTCATACAAATTTTCTTCAGTTTCTTCAAGATTCAAGGTATAGCCCTCAAACATTATAATGTAGTTAATTAGTTTGACATGCCTTTTTTGGTCTGTTGTGAAATGTTTTCAGTAACTGGATATTTTAATTTATGTTGGAGTAAATGTATGACATGTGTAAAGGCCTGGATTTCATCCATACACTAGTGATGCAGGACATGTGAATAAAATATATACTAAGAGATCAGCAAGTATAATCTACAGAATTATCACAGTTAAATGTAAGAAAATTTTAAAATATAATTTTCTGATGTTTGAGAAAGTAATTAAAACTGCAAAATTAATCTCTCACAAATTTTAAATAAATCAAGTCGAGAGTAATTAAGAAGTTACTAGTTCAGATTAGAATAGAAATTACATTTTCAACTGATCATAAAAGATGATGAAACAGATTAATGGTTCTTATGATGTAAACCAACATAGATTATTTTGCAATTTGCATTCAATAATAAAGATTTACAAAATGGAGGAATTTTCAAGCAAAATCCAAGCAAGCAAAATTCCCATTGGAATGATTAACCAAAGTTAATTGGGATGAGGGAAAGTATATATACTTGAATTGAAGGTGCCTGTCTGTAAGATTCTTGGTTGAGGGAATTTAGAGCCCCTGCCTGCAATTTCTCCCCTAAAACATGCTTGATCAGATGTAGGGTTTGCGGCTCGTGTTGTGCGCATGAGGTACGACACAGATGGCTTGGCAAACCGGATGTGGGGAATGCAGGGAGGGATAGCGAGGTGAATTGCTGGCAATCGGGGTGGGCAGCGCTGCGATTGAGCATCAAGGGCTACAGTCGAGCCACTGGTCTGGTGTGGGGAATTGAGCTCATATGGCTTGTCGACTCGCGGGGCCAAAGGCATGATGTTGCGCATGCAACAAGTTTTGTGGGCTCGCGAAAGGCGGTCTTGCACAATGCTATTGGCGGAATAATGAGGCAAAGTGAAGTAGATTGTGGAACTTGGCGTTGTGGAAGTTGGCATCTGCGCACAAGGTTGCAGCCTGGATGATGTGGTTATGGGAACGAAGGTGGAGACAACAATCATGATAGCGTTGGCAATTAAGTGGGTGAATGCTAAGAGGGAATGAGAGAAGAAAGAATTGATCTGGAGGGGTTGAGTCTGATCGGTGGGATTTATGAATTTTCACTTAAAGCCCAAGCCCTTTTTTATCTGGGGTTTCAATTCTATTTAGAATCAAATAAATCCAAGTGAGATGGTAAATTTTTTTCATTCAATATTAAGAAGAAACAATAACAGGGAGGTGTTTATATAGGTCTTTTACAAATTAGCTCAATAAAAGAAAATTACATTAAGCTATAATTTCCTTACACAAATGAGGAAATACTAAATATTATACATATAACCACACATACGGAATAGGAAATAAGTAATTCAAAATAACACTTGCAAAAAAATAAAAATTAACCCAAGATAGAATATCCCCTCAATGCAAACCATCCTGATACGAGGCAATGTTCAAACATGCCAACAACCCGCAACAGTCAATTTTTTGAATCTTCTTCTAACCTTCAGTCAAATTTTTGAACAAAATTTTAAAGTATTTTATTAATTTTAATTATGAGATCTTTTGGTACTCGTCATCATGATTATGACTCAAACTCTTTTTTGCTCTTTAAAATTTAGGGAAATTTTACCTGTGCACCTTTCAACTTCAGGATTTCTAACATTGGATTGCTTCCGTGTTTCAATCTATTTCCCATGATAATATTCTTGCTAAATCCTTTAATTTTCTTTTATACTGTTTTACTTCACAGTTTCTTGCAGGGTCTGTTGCCACATCTGAAATGTTTATGCAGTCCAAGCTTGTTGCATGCATTTCTCTTTTAATTTTCCATTATTACTGTGCTCATATTTCTATAAAAAATGCTTATTGAGATCATTTATTAAAATTTTGTATGAATTGAGGACTCATATCTGATGAGGAAACTGTATATAAAAGTTCCAATTTGTAACAGTTTACTCCCATCGGGAATGATCTTTACTTTCCTGAGGATTCTGTTGTTAAAAAATTAGTTATTTCACCTGCCTTCTTATTTTTTACATTCTTGTGGTTATTTCAGGCAAGTGATTTGAGGGATGACTAGTAAGTAGTAATGTAGTAGTACAAAAGCATGATGTCTGGTTGTGAGCAACATATATCACCATTGTATAGCAACCAGTAGGTGTTTGCATGACTGTTGGTAGATTTGGTGTTTTTTTTTTTTTGAACTGTGGTAGATTTGGTATTTTGCTAGTGTATTTATACAAAATGGTGGTACTAGGGAAAGGGTGCATGTGACAACTACAGAGGATGAGACGAGGAAAAACATTCAACTTGTTTTGGCCTTTAACATTGTTGAACTATAGTTCCTTCTACATAAATGTTAGGGCGGATGGGGATGACTTGACTTGTGTATGTGGTCTTTACACATGAACAGCATCAGTGCTGCAAAAATAAACAGCATCGGAGCAGCAATTGGTGTGGGTTGCAGTCAAGGCGGTATGGCATTGGCATGGTGAGGCAAGAGAAGACATACGCAAAACAATAACTTGCAGACAAACTGAGCGATCGATTAGTTGAGTGGAGTGAATGCCGAGAGGGATCAGAGAGGACGGAATTGAATCCAGAGAAGAAAACCTTGAGCGGGTGGGAATTAGAGATTCTCACCCAAGGCTTGGGCCCTTCTCTATCTGGGATGGCGGGATATCAATTCATTCCAGAATCAGACAATCTTAAAGAAAAATGGCGAATAATATTTCATTTAGCATTAAACTAAATAATAATCAAAGAGGTGTTAATATACACACAAGATATTGACTTGCTTGCATTGATAAGAATGTTTTCTTATATAGAGATGAATTAAGAAGAGAAATCTATGTTGCTGGCCTCTACTAGTTTGGGATGAAGGCTTTGTTGTAGTTGCTGCTTTTGTAACATTAATTACTTCACTTAATTGAGTAGTATGGAAAGTTTCATAAACTTGAATCCAAATAGTTTAGATAGGCTAAAGTTCATAAGGTGGTTATGAAAATTTGATATGAGAAAATATTAGCTTATAATTGTCAGAAAGAATAAGGGAACGGTGGTGCCTCAGAACAGTGAGATTGAAGAAAAAATTGGAGGCTGTATAGTCAGAATTGCATTGACCTAAAAGTTCATCTTGCAGTTACTATTGCTAGTTCCTCCCTTTGATTAGTATTAATTAAGGGTTATGATTTTTTGACAATAAATTTAAGTTATTTGATTACGAATGTGTATCAAGACTTGTTATAGTTTTGAAAGTTTATTTGAGAAGATCAAAGAAAAACTTGGAGATTCAGTTGGAAGAGAAAATGCTAAAATGCAAAAGGAAGGAGCAAAGTATTGGAACAATTGAGTTATCTGAAGTGTTTCTAGATGATTATGTATTCTTTTGAGTTTAATTTTGGTTTTGACCTTTGTTAGATCAATCTTAATGTGCTAGAGTAGGCATGGAGATCATTCTGAGCACTAGGGACAAACTAGGGAATCATTGGGTTCAAGTTAAACTCTCTTAGGAGTGAACTAAATCTACCTAAGTGTAGTTTTTGACTGCTTGGTCTGTCATTTGATCGTCCTAGCTGTGTTAGTCGACAAGTTGACCTATAACCAAGACTTGGGAAGGGTCTGCCTCTAAAGCTTGAGGTCGATCATCTGATTGACCAGCAACCTATTGTAACCTATTTTAGAAGTTATTTAAATGGAGATCAACTTTATTGTCAACCATGTGCTGTTTTGCTACTGAATTTTTTTAGGTATTTTATCTTATATTTTAGGCATTTTTAACCATTTTAACTTGATATTTGGATATCCAAATATGTTTCATGCCCAACATCGTAAAATCCAATTAAAAATCATTTTGAAAAGGTTTTAAGTGTATTTAAAGTAATAAAAAAGAGGGGTTGTAAACCATTGCTACAAGTTGTGATAGCTAATCCACATTTTTTGAAAACCGACCCACATTTGGATCTTGTAATTGATAATATAGTGAACATTTTAGTTTTACAACATTACACATGCATAATATAATGTTAATAGTGTGGCTGACGTTTTGGGACACTATGCCACGTTAGGGGATTTTCTTAGGAGGAAGTTATTCCTCTCCCCATTACTTTTTTACAACATCGTCAAAGGGAATGTTAGCTAACTTTCTATTTTTGTACTTTGAGTAGTATAACGCTAAGGTTTTGTCACTTTTTTTGTGTAAAAAAGGGACATAATGTTGAAGTGCTTGAAATCATATTTCATTCCTCTTAAGCTTAGCAAGGTTTGATTATTGAATATTGTTGTATTTTTTATTCTAGTATTATTTCATGGGATTCTTGTATTACTTCACCTGGGAAGTGGAGGGCAGGCCACTAAATGGGGTGATTTAGAAGTGGTGTGTGTTCTCTTCAAGTGAAGAAGGTTTCTAGATAGTGATACCTAGAAGTAGTGTATGGTTGTGTAAGTGCGTGTCCCTTCGATTGAAGAAGGCTTTTAGGTGAGTGAAACCTAAAGGAGGGAGAGTGTGGCTTAGTGTAAGGGGTGTTTTCTTCATTATGCTAGTGGAAAGGTGTTGTGCTTAGTAAAAGTTTTCTTTGGTGTGTGTTCTCTTCAAGTGAAGAAGGTTTCTAGATAGTGATACCTAGAAGTAGTGTATGGTTGTGTAAGTGCGTGTCCCTTCGATTGAAGAAGGCTTTTAGGTGAGTGAAACCTAAAGGAGGGAGAGTGTGGCTTAGTGTAAGGGGTGTTTTCTTCATTATGCTAGTGGAAAGGTGTTGTGCTTAGTAAAAGTTTTCTTTGAAATTCAACTGGTAAATGTTTTCAAGGTGTCTCCCAATGAGACGATGTGGTTGATGTAGTCACATGGTGCCAACCATGTTATGTCCTTGTGTTATTTTGTCTATGTGATTATCTATGAGACTATGGTGCTTCCACTTACATTGATAGCTAGGTTTTATTTCCTTGTTATTATCAACCTTTTTTTAAGTAGTTGTGCATATTATGTCATATTATAAAAGGCATTTATTAATCCCATTCTTTATATGCATCCACTTTTCAGCATTTGGTATTAGAGCACAAGTTCTTTTATTAATGACTCGACATTCGGGAATAGGGATGTTGTAGTGTCATTCATCAACTAGCCACAAAACTTCGATGGATTCGATTGTACTTATTGGAAGATGAGTAGGACGTCATTCATCTTGTTGGACTTTGACATGATGGAGACATATGAGAATAATCTAGATGAGGAAGATTAGTACAAAAGCGAGAAAGGTATATGTCTAACGCCTGTGAAATTATTACCTCGTAGTGTGCTTTGATAAAGGAGGAAGTTATCAAAGGTATGACTAGCACATTTGCAAAAGGGATATGAGTGAAACTCATCAAGTTATATGTAGGTTCCATGGAAGTTGAGCAAGACAAGGAGGTGTTGATGATGTCATTTGATAATTCTTATCAAGTTATATGTAGGTTCCATGGAAGCTGAGCAAGCCAAGGAGGTGTTGATGTCATTTGATAATTCTAACTTCGGTTCTTTTGACAAAGATACCAAGGCAAAGAATGGTGCTCGTGTAGCATTAACAAGAAAAAAAAATGAAAACAAAGAAGGTTTTGTTTTGTGTTCAATATGTGATAACTTCTAATTCTGATAGGGTCTTAAGTCTTGGATGAGAATGCGAAGGGTTGAGTTAGGTAGTCGACAGACAGTGTAAAACTTGTCAAACAAGTATGACATGAATCATTTAAGAAATTACGTTAAAGCTAGAGCGTTTTCTAGAGGCTACACGTATTAACTGAATACAATGAAGAGCGTGCGAGAGCTGCTTCATTGGCTCCCGGGTGTAGTGATAAGTAAGCAAGAATTCACATACTATGTTTGAATACGGGTAAAGAAGTTAGTTCAAGACACTAGGATAAGGTTAGAAATTTGGAATATAAACGCCTTGATAGGTAAGCTAATATAATTAGTGGATATTATGGTTCATAGGAGGATTATTATTTTATGCCGTCAAGAAACAAAATGGGTAAGAGAGAAAGAAAGATAAAGACATTAATAGCGTAAGTTTCAAATTTTGATACTTTGGCAAGAATAGAACTAACAATAGAGTGGGTATAATTCTTGACAAGAGTTTGAAAGATCATGTAGTGGAAAGTAAGAGAATAGAGATAGAATTATAGCTTTAAAATTTGTATTAATGCAATGACTATTAACATTATAAGCGTGCATATCCCTCTAATAGGTTTAAATGTGAGTATAAAGAAAAAATTTTGGAATCATTTAAAAGAGTTAGTATACGAGATACTTTAGGAGAAGAATATTTAGAGGAGATTTAAACGAACGTATTGAAAGCATTGCTAAGGAATTTAATAGCATTCATGGTTGGTATATATATATTTTTAAGGGTAGCTTAGGCCTTAATGATGGATATGATTTGGGGAGTCTAATGAAGAGGGTAAAACTATTTTGGAGCTTTTTTTAGCTTATAATTTTTTGATTACTAATGTTTTATTTAAAAAAAATAGATGAATATATTATCATTTATAAGAATGGGTCTTCAAGAGCACAGATTAATTATTTTTTTATAAGAAAATGAGATTGCCTGGACTGTAAAAATTATAAAGTCATTTTAAGTGAATGCTTGACTACTCAATATCGATTAATGGTCTTAGATTTTAAGATGAAGAGTTGGAGAAGAAATAGCAAGTTTAAATAGTGCCCCTGGACTTGATAGTGGAATCAAAAGAGAGAATAGAAATATCTTTAAAATAAGGGTTTTAGAGTTGGATATTGAAGGGGAAGGTGATTTTATATGGTTGAAGGTTGCTAATTGCATCAGTAAGGTTGTAAAGGGTATGTTGGGAGAATGTAAATGAAAAATACCAAACAATAATGACGCTTGATGGTGAAAAAAAGAAATATAAGAAAAGATTAAAGAAAAAAGTTTGTTATAAAGGTTGGTATAAGTGCAAGAGTAAAGAAAATTTAAAAAAAGTATAAATTTACTTGACTAGAATCTAAGAAAATAGTTTGTAATGCAAAGAATGTGATTTTTGATAATTTTTATAGGAAATTTGACACTAAAGAAAAGAGAAAGATTCATATATATGCTTGCTAAAGTAAAAAATGATAAAATTAAAGGCCTGATTGGAGTAAAATGCATTAAAAGTGATGATCAAAAATATATTTTAAAGATGACATTCAACACAGATGAATGAGTTACTTTGAAAGGTTTTTTAATGATAATTGTGATAATACGATTGATCTTTACTAATTTTAGCATCAAAAAAGAAGATAAATTGCTATTACATCTAGTATATAAGTAAAGCTGAAGTTGCGTGACTTTAAAAAAGATAAAGTGTTGAAAAATAGTAAGATCAGATGATATTTCAATAAATATTTAAAATTGTATGAGAGATAAAGTTTTTAGCTTATTAGGTTATTTAATATGATTTTAAAGACTAAAATAATATCAAATGAATGAAAAAAAAAGTACATTGATACTTATTCATAAAAATATTATGTCATAATATTAGGGTATCACAAAATTAATTTTATTTTATGTCAAGAAGGCATACCATAGAAGTTCATTTATTGAGAGGTTTAATGGAGATATTTAGGGAGAGAAAAAAAGATCTACATTTAGTGTTCATTGATTCAGAAAAAGCTTATAATAAAGTCCTAAGGGAAGTGTGCTCTGAAACATTTTAGAAAAAAAAAGGTTTGTACTGCTTACATTCAAGTTATTTAGGATGTATATAAATGGGTTATATGTATTCGAATACAAAAGAGTTTGACGAACAATTTTTCTATTTCAGTTGGATTACATTAAGGTTTAGCTTTAAGTTCATATCTTTTTGCATTAATTATAGATGTTTTGACTAAACACATTTAAGAAAAAATACTTGGGTGTATGCTTTTTGTAGATGATATTCTTTTCATTGATAGGACAAGAACGTATGCTAAAGCAAAACTCGAGTTATAAAGAAATATATTAGAATTTAAAGGTTTTCGTTTTAATAGTTCAAAAATCGTATATATAGAGTATAAATTTAGTGAAGGAGGCACCTATAGTTGAAAGATGACAACTGATGATCCATTTATCAGGAAGAGTGAGTAGTCTAAATATCATGGATCAATCATACAAAATAATGGTGAAATAGATTGTGATAAAATTAGCAGAATTCAAGTAAGGTGGATAAAATAGAGGAATACATCTAGCATATTGTGTGATAGAAAAATCACTTAGATTTAAAAGTAAATTATATAAAATAATTGTAATGCCAATAATGTTATATTGTTGAATGTTGACTTACAAAGCAGGAACACAAGATAAGTTTCGCAGAAATGAAGATACTAAGGTGGATGAGCGAGTATACACAAAAAGATAAGATAAGAAATGAATATATCCACAAGATGGATAGAGTTGCCTCAATTGAAGATAAGCTTAGAGAGAGTCGGGTTAAATGATTTGGACACATAAATATTTAGTCGATAGAAGCTCTAGTAGGAAAAGTTGAATTATTGAATTTTGCCCATGTAAAAAGAGGGAGATAAAGGCGGAAAAAGACATGAGAAGAAATTATAAGGAATGATCTTACATATTTAGAGCTAAATGAAGATTTATTATTTAATAAAGTGTAATGAAAATAAAGGATTTATGTTATCGTCCCCATTTAGTGGTATAAAGATTTGGTTTATTGTTGTTGTTGTTGTTGAGTGAACAATGCTACCTGCGTAATAGATGTAGTTGTAGTAGTTAGGTAATTTATGGGAGTTTAAATGGAGATCTGAAATGAATATTTTTTTCTACAATTATTTTACGACATTACAATTATTTTCTCCGCATGCATTTTATCTTGTGAATTCTTAGGATATCAGTCACAACTATCTGAGTTTGCATAAATTCATACCTTAAAGCTTAAGATTCAAGCAAGCCTCACTGTGATGAAGCTCCATTTGACAAGTTTATAGTGCTTCAGTTATCTTCCGTTTCTTCTCAGCTCCTCAAGAATGTGGTTATTATTGCCGTTAGTGCATATCTAAGTGAATATGCATTTTGTATGGAAGTTGGTGCATGCATTTTACTGGAGAAGCTGCTCTTGCAATTATGAATTTGTTGTTTCAGGTCATTTTTTGTAGATTAGGGATTAAAGATTTCTTCTTTGGGTTGTTTGGCATGGAAAGGGCACTTGGTATTTCATGATTTTTGTATTGTGTTGGAACAAATTTTTTGTACTGTTTTATTTTTTTCGATTTGGCCCATTTTTGTGGGTAAAACCTGATCTGGTTGAGGGAGGATGCAGGAAATGCGTATGTGGGTGGCCATGCATTTTTTTTTGACTTAGATTTGATAATGTTGTTAGTATTCATGATGGCTTGTATGTGAAAGATATGCTCACTTGATAATTTCTGATTACTAACAGAGATCTTTTTGGTGTTCCAGTTTTTGTATTTTTTAATTTGGGTAAATTAATGATTGGTCCCTATAGTTTACCTATAATCACACTTTCCTTCATATTTTGTGAAATCTTTCACTTGGGTCTTTAATATTTTTAAAATCCTTCGCTTAAGTCCCTGTAATTTAAAATATGGACCTAAAAGTAAAGCAAAATAAGGACCTAAGTGAAAAATTTTAAAAGACATGAACTAAAGTATAATCATATTTAAACAATCATGATCTATCAGTAATTTGCCATTTTAATTTTCATATTTTTGTCATGCCTACTTGTATTATTATTTATATTCATCGCTTACTTTCTCACTGCCTTGCCCATGTCTTTTATAGCAGTAGGTTTATGTAGTCTTTTATTTTGCATGTTTATTAGACTTTTGCTACCCATTCATTATTATTATTATGATGATGACGACGGTGATGATGATTAATTCATATTCCTTATTCTTTATGAATGGTTGTCATTATATTACCTTGAAATCATTGAGGTTAATTGGTTTTCTTTCCCCCCTTCCTCCCAATCGTCAAAGCAACAACTGCAAGCCCTTATGGAAACACTCAACTCAACGGAACCTCATTATGTTCGCTGTGTGAAGCCAAATTCATTGAACCGTCCTCAGAAGTTTGAGAACCAGAGTGTCTTACATCAGTTGCGATGCGGGGTAAGTGTGCATCTTGTAGGCCTGCAAGTCATTACTCCACTTTTTTCTGTTTTGAATTATTTTGTTTATCTATATAAACATATATTTTCAACTCTAATAAGGATTAACTTCTGTTACATGTAGTAACTTCTTTTTGCTTCTATTATTTTGGAATCATATAGTTGTAGATGTTGCTTATTGGTTTGTTTAGTATGTACGTGTTTGTAATTTACTCTCTTGAAATTTTGTTGTGAAGTTTTCTAGCTCTATGAAAAAAAGATTAATTTCCTATGAAGTATAGACACTTCAAAAACCACTTCATGTCTGTGTCGGACACACGAATTTGGGGGGACATACAGAAATATCATGTCGGACACGCCACATGGTATATCCTAATAAAATAATATTAAAGAATTAAAGGACACTTCATGGACATGTGAGGACACTTTAAGATATCTTAAAACACTTCTAAGATACTTGTAAGATATTTTTGAGATACATAATGCTTTTAAAACTCTTCCAGGACACTTCTGAGATGCAAAATATTTTTGAGACACATGACACTTCTGAGACATATGTAGGATATAATGAGATAATTTATTTTTAATATTAAATTTATTTATTAATATTATATTTTTTAATAATATTAAATATAAGACTAAAACTTGTAGATACGTCTACCTCTTCTTTACTCTTTTGATTAATATTTAATTTTTTATTATTGTTAAAATTTTATCTAATAAAACTAAAAGTTATCGCCTATTATTATTAAAATTTTACCTAATAAGTCAAAATTTTAAGCTAACTAAACTAAACCAAATTTCTTTCTCCCTTGCTGCTATCGAGTCTATGAAAATGAACTAATCACAACATGTTTGGAACTCTAGCTTTACCTATTCTTTTAGTTCATCTCATTCATTGGACTCCCATTTAGTTATCCCCCTCCTCCCATTTAGTTCATCTCACTCATTCAACTCCTTTATTCATGTAGAATGGATTTAACTTGGCCTCTTTCTTTTAATTTTTTCACTTTTCTCTTTTCTCCTGTGGCTGAAAATGTCTTGGCCAGGTCACTCATTTTGTTTGGTTCAGGCTAAATTTGAACTGGTTTTAATTGAGACCAAAAACAGTCTTAGTGTATTTTGTGACAAACAAAGTCTTGAAGGGTGAAACAATTGTTTGGAGAAAACGATGTAGTGTTTGGATGATGAGAGACCCTTGCTTGAGGGCACGAAGGCGCTAGAAGAGAATCAGGGGCAACTGTCAGCTTATAAGGCTTATTCGGCCATAAAATTGTGGCTGAATTAGATCAGCGCCTAACTCAACCACAATATAAGCAGAATAAGTCTCCATCTTGCTTAAAGTTGATTTCTGAATAAATTTGGATGCGTTGAACTATTTCTAAATGGCGTAATTTTAGTTACAGGTTGTCCCGCATATAGGAAAAACTGAGAGCATTAGAATTAGGAGTAAATAAATAGGGACAGATAGTGCCTTTGGTGTAAATTTATAGGAAAGGTTTAACATGTAGAGAGCATTATAAGGGATCAATTTGTATGGCTGGCTATAACTTGGCCTCTCCATAGCTGTTTTTATTACTAGTTATTGCTCTATACATACAACATCAACCAAGCCTTTTATCCCACTAGGTGGGGGTTAGTTACATAAATCTTTTGTTTTCATTGCACTCTATCAAATAAGAGCTCCTCATTTATTGCTCGATACATATGCTGAATAATTTTAATATAATATTAGACAAACAAGACGTTCTTACCTCAATGAAATCAACTTTAGTTACATTTCAGTGGCACCATAATATAGTATTTTGCTTGTTGACATGAAATCTCAAAATAAGTTGCTAGAGTTAATACATGGTAGTAATGTTACAGCCATCAATCAAATTTCCTCAGGAGGAGTTTTAGGCCTCTATACTTGCAGTTGGATAAGATTTGGATTCGTCATGAGCTTAATATGTTTCCTTTCAGTTTTATTTCAGTTGTTGGTTATGCTTGGTAAAAACTTAAATTGTCTTATATGCATCGCTCCTCTTGATTTTGTAGGGTGTTTTGGAGGCTGTAAGGATTAGTCTTGCTGGCTATCCTACGAGGAGGATGTACTCCGAATTTTTGGATCGTTTTGGGCTCATGGCTCTAGAGTATATTGATGAAAGGTTGTTCATCTTAGTGCCTTGCTTCATTGATATTTTGTTTTATAGTGCTTTTTATGTTTCTCATTTCAATGATCTGTCATGGTCTTTATTCTTTAAGATGGTTTCCTAGTTGAAATGTATTAACAAGATATCCAAGCGTTTTAGTTATCAGTTTTCTATGTAATGCATGCTTTCCTAGAAACTGTATCTTTTGACATGCACAAAAATGTTTTAAAATTTTGACTTTAGTTTTTCATAAATACAGACTTGTTGCTAAAGGCGGTTAGTTTTGTAGTGAGAGCATAGCAAGATGCCAACTGTTGTAGGACAGATGAATGAAAATATAAGTTCAGATATTAGCAATCTTGATTAACAGATTATTTACAAACTAATATAAGAATTTTAGAATTTAATTTTGTAATGATCAAGAAGTTATTCAATCTCGCAAAAATAATTTGTAAAAGTTTTTAGTTAAATCAGGTCGAAGGTAATTGAAAAATTATCAGCTCACATTAGGCCTCAATTTGGGTTTAACAGATCAGGTAAAACAGAACTTGATTTGAGTTCTTACAATATAAACCAGCAGTAATTATTTACTCTTAATGATGTAACGTCACTCAACGAAGCAATTTCAAGCAAGATTCAAGAAAGCAGTAAATCGCCACGGAGAACAAGTAAACAAGTAACCAGAATTGATTGATTAGTGGAAGAATATATACCTGGTTTGAGTAATCGGATCATTTGAGTGTTGATTGCAACAAAATGTTAATGTCTTGGTGCTATTTAAAGAAACATGGGACCCTTAATTGCAAAAGTTAAACAAATTAGGGCAAGCAAGTCTCGGGCGGTGTAGAAAACAACAGATGTGGTTGGATCGAGCAGTTACGTGCAGGGTTGTGATTGAGGCGGGTTGGTCGCAGATGGCCGAGATGGCTCGACGATGGTCGGATCACAGGGTCGAACACACCGGAAGGATGGCCCACATGGGATTGTACAAAGACGGGCCATGCTCGGTTTCGAGTGTGGCTCGTCGCTGTTGGCAAGCATGCGGATCTGACATTGATCTAAGTGTAGCTGGTGACCCGCGGCTCACATGTTGGTGGGATGCCAGGATCGAATGATAGGCTATGAATATGAGGATTGAGGATCAATTTCGGGCCACACATTCTTAGTGAATTGATAGAACTGTGTAATATTCATGGCAAGCTGAGATGAATGAATATTGAGAGGGAGTGAGAAAGAAATTGATGAGGAAGAAGCAAGCTTGAGCGAATAGATGGTGTTTAGGGATTCTCACTCAAGATCCAAGCCTTTTCCTTTCTTGGATATCAATTCATTCTAGAATCAGACAATCATAAGGGAAAAGGCTAATTTAGTTTATTTAGCATTAAGAAAAAACACAATAACATGGAGGCTTTTATATGGACCTCCATACAATCAACCCAATAAAGAAGAAAATACATCATGGCATAATTCCGTCATACAAATAAGGAAATGCTATCATACCTAATAGGACACACGTGTTAGGAAATAACTGAAATAAAATGAGTGAATAAAAATTATCCCAAAATAGAATATTCCCTCAATAATATCGGCAAAATAAAAGGGATTTTTAATCAGCCAAATCTACGGTCCATTAACATTCATGCTTTTCAAATCAATTGCAGTACTATCAGCAATCTGCGGTATCTATCTTTCCAAATCTGTTTTGATCATCAGTTGATCCAGATCGAGGCGATGTGATCACATCTTGGCTATCAACGATAAACTCTGCTAGAAATGAATCGACGGTTGATCGTGATATCCCCACCACAGACAAAGTCATTCCAGTTTATGAGAGTATAATAAGATGCCATCAAAGTCATTCCTTTTATTGATTCAAGTAGTACATACCATTATGTTTATTTATCTTCTCATTCTAAGTTATGCTTCATCTTTTTCTTGAAATGCAGTTTCAATGAGAAGACCTTGACGGAGAAAATTCTTAAGAAGTTGAAACTCGAGAACTTCCAAGTATTTTTGCCGCATCACTTGTCTTGGTGTCATTTTGTTTTTGCCCTCTCACATAAGTTCTTTTTCATGAAATATTATTTTTTAGAAAATTTCTTTTCTGCTTTTCTGCATATTATTCATTACAGAATAGTGCAATGCATTTTATACGTTCTTGCTTATTTTTCGTTTGCTATGTTGCTTATATTTATATGTGCATACTTGTATGATTACTGAAATTGATGTAATGTTAGTGGACATTATAGACCTATGGTTATTCTGCTTGATTCTTTTATGAAGGACGCCCAATAACTATTTTTATTTTGATTAGGGGATAAATACCAGAACATACAGTTGTTCTGTATGGCTAATAGAAGCTTTATAAGATATTATTTCAGTAAATTGATGGGTTTGAAATGCATTCTTATTAGTCCATCTCTACTATCATCATATATTTATTTATTCATTGTTTTTTGTCAAAAATCCTATCAGGAGTTTTAAATCATTTTTAGGCAGCTAGTAATTCATTTTTTCTCATGATACTAACCTCTCTACTAATCTCTCTTATTACCTGCTTTTATTTTTTCTTGGTTAAATTTGCTTTCCCTTTTATTCAAAGTTTTATTCTATTACCTTTTTCTTTATAAAATAAAATCTATTACACCTTCACATTTCTTTACATTTCAATTGTACTCGAGTAGAACTTAGGTTTATGATGGCATACATGTAGTCTTATTCTTTATTTCATTGTCTTTCTTTTCAGATTGTGGATATTGGCTTTCTAAAGAATTATGTAAAATAAGTTCAACAAGTTTTTTTTGAGTAAAGAGTTCAACAAGTTACTTTGTATTGAAACATGCATAATCTTTCCTTTGGAATGACAACTGGTAACATTGTAATCTTCATGAATTATTTTTATGTAAATTATTTATCATGTAATCAGTTTGTATTGAGGTAAATTGCATGTAAACATACATAAATTTGCATTTTTGTGTTTTTGGTGTTGTGAGTGGGAGAGAATGTATTGCTAACCCTAAATTACTGGATTCCTTGAGACAATTTAGTTCTTAATGTTTAACCTAATTGTTGTAGTTGGTAAAAATGTTTGAAGCTGTCTTTGTATTTGTTTATGTTAACTTTATACTCTTGCTTATGCTGTTGGTCACTTATTATTCTTGTCAAAATCCTTAAAAGGCTGAGAAAATTTAATGCCAAAAGTTGGGTTTTTGCATCTCCCCGACTAAATTTGTTGTGGGATTTGAACACGTGCTTCATGTATTTTCACTATCCCACCCTGTGATTATTTTGCATTTCATTTCATTTCAATCCCTTATTTTGGTATATTTCACCAAATATATGAATCTTGTTGTAGTTTATTCTAATGGCTAATCTTATTGATAGCAAAGTTAGTTATAGAGATTAATAAAAGGATGTTTGGTTCAATTTTATCTTGATGTGAGATTATGTTATCTCATTTGTACTTTTCTTCCTTTGGCGATGGTGGCGATGCACTTGAGTTGCTTTCACGCAATGGAGTGGTAATGAAGTGATGAACGAACCAACCATTACCTCTTTGTAGTATAAGATATTAAAACAACAACAAAAACCAATACTTTATCACACTAGGTGGGGTCGACTACATAAATGCTTTGTTTTTAGTGGATTCTATCAAATAATAATTCCTCATTTAATTTGAAGTATGTAAGATTATTCCTTATAGTTTTTTGTCATATTTATTTTTTTTGCCTTTTTTTACTTTTTACATGGGCAAGGTCTAATAATTTAACTTTCCTTACTGGAGCTTTTATCTGCCTATGATTTATATGTCTAAACCATTTAAGCCGACTCTTTCTGAGCTTATCCTTAATTGAGGATACTCCAATTTTTTCGCAGATATACTTATTTTTTATCTTATTTTTTCACATATATTCACTTATCCATCTTAGCATTCTAATTTTATGATACTTATTTTATTTGTATATTTCTACTTTATAGATTAGCACTCAGTACTATATAACATGGCAAGAAACTATATGGGAACATGACCCAAACAACAACAACAACAACAATATGACCCAAAAAGGAATAAAAATAAACATATAGCTAGAGAGAATGAGAGTGATTTTTCTTCTCTTTTTGTTCATGTTATTACCAACGTCTTGCTACCATCGAAGAAAGACTAATAAAGAAGAGATTATTTTATCTTGGGCAATTCCTATTTTAAAATTGTAACAAGAGAAGTAGTGGTATTGTAGAGGCTTCTTTCCTTTGTGCCTGTTGCATTATCCCTCCTCCCCCAGCGATAGGTGTGATGTTGTGGACCGCAATCAACTCGAGAGGGTAGGAGGTAGGGAAGAGGCGAGGGGCGGGGAGAGAGGGAGAGAGTCGAGGTTTGGTTGGGGTGGAGGAGGGATTTTAAAATTTGTGACCCACATGCAATGACTCCCTTAACCTCAGGCCTCCGGTTGCAATTAACCCCAAAAAAATTGTTAGACATTTTAAAAAAAGCTATTAACTCATTAAAACATACAATTCTTGAAGGTTTAGTAGTTGGAAAAGCATCTTAGATATGTCACCCATATATAGTTCTAGACAAGCATGATTAGGAGAATATAGCATGATTAATATTTATTGAAGATAAGATTATAAAAAATGAATAAATGGTAGAAGCATGTACATTTGAAAGTTGAAGATGTACCATAATGACCGATAATTTTGTAAAAAAAGACAAAAATTGGTAAGTAAAAAGTAATACAACTAGGGTAGCACATGAATTATTTGCGTAATTTGGTTACATGACATGTAGTTTTAAACAAGAATGTTATTTCAGGAAGTATTTACAGAGATAGCTTCCAGTAGTTTGGGTAAGTCTATTGATCACGTTGATGGCATATTAAATATAGATTACTGATATGAAATAGGGTACAATATTGTCAACTAGTATCATGGACTATTTAAGGGGTGAAAAATGCCAAAGCTATTCCTTTTTTTCCCTTTAACCGCATTCTACCAGTCATTGTGCATTAAGAATTTGAGAATTTTTCTCAATATTTCCATCAAAGTCAAACGAGGCACATCTATAGTGTAATTGTTATCATGTTTGCATGCTGTTTCATTTTAATTTTCAAATATGTGGTTAAGCTTTTTTATATTTAAATATATCATGATTTTGTCTCTTGATTTGAAACTCTTTGGATAACACAATCCTGATTTCATCTTGCATTCATTTTCTACTCACATGTATGTAATTGCTATCAAGTTATTTTTATCTTTGTAGCTTGGAAGGACCAAAGTTTTCCTCAGGGCTGGACAAATTGCTTATTTAGATAGCAGACGTAATGAGGTTTTGGATAGTGCTGCAAGGCTTGTTCAAGGTCGGTTTCAAACATTTATTGCACGTAAAGAGTTTGTTCAAGCTAGAGGTGCCACTGTTGCTCTCCAAGCATATTGCCGGGGTATGTATAATTTCTTCATGATTTGTTGCGTTTATTCATGATGATAAATATTGCATTTGATAATTTTGGAATTAATTGTATAATTTTCATATTTTGTAACTTTTTTTGGGGTGTATGCTGCTTTGAATAAATATGAAACTTTTGTTTTCTAGGAAAAATATGTTTATTCGATGTAAAGCCTTAACTTTGAGCCAAATGAGCCTCTAGATACTTTGGTTTTGCCATGATGTAGCTAATCATGACCCGCATCGATATCATTGATATCATCTCCACTCTCAAACATAAACTTCTTATTTATATGTGTATTAGTAGTAGTTTGTGTTTGTTATTTTTATTTATGTGGTGGAGTTTATGTAAGGGAGGGTTTTGTGTTTATATATCATTTGTATGTTAGTGAAGTATACTCATTATTAGTGTAAAGTTTTGTATAGAAATTACATATAAAGAAGTGTTAGATATGTGAAATCAGCTATTAGGTGGATAAATAGCCGAACAATCTGCCTTCAAATGGGCTCACCAAACTGAAAATGAAGATTAAACCAGACAATCAACCGAATAGTCTGCCTTTAGCTGGACAAAGCAAATCAGACTACTCGCTTTCCAAGCCAGATTGTCTACCTTGACACTTCTCTACGATATACAAGAATTCAAAATTGAATTACCCTTACTTTTACGATTGGGGGAGGTTCCAACCAACTTCTAGAGAGGCAAAGAGGGTTTATATGCAGAAGGGGGCATGCATTTGAGAAGTACATGTTTTTGATGAAAATTTGTAAGCGTTGAAGACGATATTCCTCTAAATGTGCTAGCGAATGCTAAAGAAATAGGTAGGTTCGAGGAAATTTTTAGAACAAAGCGGGTGGCCGAGGCTCGATGAGGCCATGTGATGTTCTCCTTGCATTTTAGACATAGTTGGAGATACCTTACATTTAAGCCCCTTTTCCTTTTAGGACATTCTCTACATATTGCTGGAATTCTCCAATAATCTCTATCCAAAAAAAAAAAAAATTCTCCAATAACCTTGTTTTCTTCTTGTTATAAGCTCATTCACCTTGTATTGTTGATATTCTTGTGTAATTTTGGGTTTGTAAGTATTGACTTATTGTTTACTTTATTTTTAAGTGTTCTATCTTCTATGTTGTGAAACTTCATTGAATGTTTGCACTTTGACATAATTTCCACTTATTTTCCATGAACTAGTATGTGTTAGGTCTTGTTTTCTATTTAGCGCAATTAGTGTAAAATTTATCATGATCTTTAGACTATGAAATATATATTTTATAACTTTTATTTTTATAACCATGAAGTCATACACTTGAATGTTACATGGCTTATAGGTTAAAAAGCTCAAGGTAGAAACTCTAATCCGAAAGATAGGTTTCCTAATATTTCTTCTTTCAAATTTAGTTCATTTGCTTAGTTTTCTCTTCTAATTTGAAATAGATTTCTAGAATATACTAACTATAATTTACTAATTTAAGCCATTGAGTTTCTTTAAAAATGTGAGAATGTTTCGTTTGTTTTGAGTTTATATGTATAGTAATAATAATATTAATTAATCCATATGTTATCAAATAATTAACCTTAAATATTAATTAAAATTATGAAAATTAAAATAAGTAAATAATATGCATTTCACATCTTTTATTTTTATTAATAAAACTAACTTTAATAAACCTAATTTAAAGCATTCATATACTATTTTAGATCATCACAAAAATTATATATATAAAATAAGAGTAATAACATATATAAAAATATTATAAAAGAAATAAAATACTTTGTTTTTAAAATAATATTATAAACAAAAAATTATAGAATCAGAGTATTAATAAAATCAGTTAAAAGTAATTTAAATATAGTATAAATTAATAATATATAGTCATTTAATAAAATTTTATATCACTAAATTTAAATAAAAATTTAATCTTAACTTTTATATTCCATTTTTATATTTTTATTATTACAACAATTAAAAAAAGTATATAATATTATTTCAAAAAAATCGGATCGAGTTTTTACTAGATCGGATCAGTGCCGATCTAGATCTGACCCGCTCAATATATAAACGGACCGGGTCGGATTTCAGATTAATACTTCGGGTCAAAAAATTCTTCTGTTTAATAGGATAATCGGATCAAATTGGGTCATGATCCTATCCGTTGACAGGCTTAAATGCAACCTCAAAGCAATCTGGGAGAAAGAAATGGATACGTGAATAAAGAAGTTTATTGCGAGATGAGGGAGGGAGGTGCAAATCCTACCTGGTATAGAGAGAGAGAGAGAGAGAGAAATCATGGAGTTTTTTTTTCATTAAAGAATAATTAGGTTGTTATTCTTATCTAAAGTTTCGTTTATTTCCTTCATCGCAATGTTGGCTCCATTGCTAGAATCAAAATTTTGCTTGAACCCAAATTCATTACTTGCTTTCTCAAAAAAAAACTAGTCAATGAAAATTATAATTTTAACTATTGACTTATGTAAACATTGGGTTTAATCTCACCCTAAGGCTTTGTTTGGATGGAGGTAAAAAAATGCACAAAATTTTTCTAAAGATACTTTAATGAATATTTTATATTTATTTCACATCATACACAAATTTAAATATTAAAATATAATTTTATTTCATATTGTACACACATTTTAACATTAACAAGTAATCTTATTTCACATCTTACATATATATCAAAAAATTAATTTTATTTTACATTCAGCACAATCTTCATTAATAAAATAATTTTATTTCACAATATAATATTAAAATAATTTTCTTTTTCTTTCTATCTGTACAATGCTTAGAACTTCCTAAAAGCATACTTCAACTAATCTAACGAGGCCTGTCCTGTTGCTTTTGTTGTTTCTTCCATTGGTAGGAAAAGCACAAAGAATGGTTTGTTTCGCTTGTTTCGCTTGGGGATCCATCTAAATAGGACTCCACACACTTTGTTCAAGTCCGGGTCTATATCTACTAGGGGTAGAGCTAGTCTAGGCTACACGATGCATCTGGTCATGTTCCCATGTTGTCTCACATAGGTCCCGCAAGAGGTTAGTGAACCAAGACGGAGAATGAACCATAGACTTGGATAGTATCGTTGTGGTGATCGACTGCGGCAGCATTGCAAAAGGCTAGCAGAATCATAAGAGAGGTAAAAAGTATATACCACGAGGTATGTTTCGTATCACCATAGGGAATATTGATGACTGTCGTACAAACCAAGTCATGCATGGTGAGTGTGTTTGCGTTGGGGAAGTTGCGACACTTCGAGCATCTCACTTATTGGTGCGAGGAGGTGCCCACCTACTAGTGGTGGAAAGGAACGAACGGGTCCCGATCTGATCAGAGGAGTGGGAGGGCGAACTGTGTCCTCTCATTTGCAACTACATCTATTCAGCTATCCCTCTTCCTTCTTCCTCCCCTGGTAAAAACTAACTAGGTTCATTTGGTTAGAAGGTTGTTTTTGAATAAGAGAAAAAAAATATATTAGTTTATAAGTTTGATGAGGTGTAAAGTTATTTTAATATTGGGAGGTGTGTAAGATGTGAAATAAATTTAATTTTTTGGTTGGAATTTATTTTGAATGTAAAATAAAATTGATTTTTAATGTTAAAATTTGTGTTAGATGTGAAAAATTTTATTGAAATTTGAGATGAATTTGAAATATTACTAAAATAATAATGGGCTCTTTTGAGCCATAAACCAAATGAGCCCTAAAACCACACAAACAATATGTGTTTAAACAAGAATATAAATTCTAGAATAAAAATTCATAAGCCTAAATAAACCTAATAAACCGACTTGGTTGAACCACCTTAATCGGTTACAATTTGACCTAAGCCAAAACAAAGATTGAGGAGGAGAGGGGGCTGCAAGTCCTAGTTGGCTGAGAGAGAGGGGGATTAGGGAGTTTCTTTTTTTTTTACTCAACGAATAATTAGGGTTTAAAGATTCTCACCTAAGGTCTCATCTTCTTCCTTTATCACAATATTGACTCCATCACTAGAGTCTGAATTTTACTTGGACTCAAATTGCATTAAACATCAAATGAAAATTATAAGTTTACTTTTGATTATGCAAACAGAGGGACTAATTTTACGGTAAGACCACACGTACAATTTGTGACTAAACAAGAAAATTAAACCTTGAGAAATATAAACAATCCATATATTGCTAAATAAACCTAATAAACCAACTTGATTCAACCACCTTGATCAATTTCAATTGGACTCAAGCTGACTTGATCTAATGAACTCGTTGCAAGCTCAAGCATGAATTGAACTATAATTTGATCCTAGCAAAAGAGTGTGCAGGTTTAGATCGCTGTTCAATCACAAAGATTGATTGTCTGTGTTCGTAATTTTCTCATCATGCTCGATTTCTAGATCATTTCTAAATATGGAAGGAATCAAATCATCTAAATATGGAAATTCATTCCGCCGATCCAAATATTGTTGGCATCCTCGAACTTTAATTAAATTTTTCTAATCATTAAGGATATGCTTGTTGTGGTTTTGATATGTAGTGGATTTGGTTAATGAATGGTTATTGGTGGGCTTGCTCTCAAATTAAGAGATATGACTCAAGAACTCACTGGTGTTATTATAGGTTCCGTTATGCCACTATATTTGATATGCTGAAATTGCTGATGTTAAATCCAAAATATACTCATCTGTCTTAAGTTTGTAATTTTGAACTGGCCAGCCCCATGGGGTTGCAAATTGTAAACCACTTATATTATCTTAAAAATATTCTTGTAGCTGTTTTTGACTTTCATCCATAAAATTACTAATCTCTATAGCAATGATTTCGTGCAATTTTTGGTATATTTTTTTATGTAAATGAGAAAATTAGAAAAATGAAAGAGGGCCTCAAGGAGCAAGGGGCCTAATATTTGTAGATCGGCAATGATGGAGAAATATGCTATTCTTAGGTACCGAACATTTAGATCTTTTGGATGTTTTATACAAACATATGAAAACGTAGATGAGGATAATGCTAGCTAAAGTGAGTTTGACTGTTATGTTAATATCAGATACAAAGGAAACTTGGCAAGAGTAGTATGAAACTGAGTTTTGGCCAAAAGGATATCACTAAAAATTAAGCTGATTATTGCAGGCATGAGATTATTTATTAGATTGTGCATAGAAGTATTAAATATTGATGGTAAATTGACAAAAAGTAGTCAGTGATTTGAACAAATTATGAACAGTAAAGTGAGTTAGGGCATCTAATTCTTGTCAAATGAACTGGAGAAAAGGGTTAGACTGAATTTAACTAGATTTGACTTTTTTTTTTTGACAAATAAATTTTAGGTTATACTGACTAATTTTCGTTGGATAGAACTACAGTATATGGAAATGACCAAGAAGTTTACATGAAGCTTATCTGAGATATTCTTAAATGAGGATATTGGTAAGGTGGTGGTGGTTGATGATGGTATGATTTCTCATGATTATAATAAGGTAATTTTCTTGTGGAGCCTTGAAGCATGAGAGGTATTTGAAAGAGGTCCATGTTTTTTGAATTGTTTTACTAGGATCATTATTCTTGGGGTTTAATTTCACTTAAATCCATCTGTTAAACTAGAACATTACACTTATATATGTTTGTATGTGTGTATGTATGTATATTTAAGTTTTCTTTCTTCGTGTTTCTTTCTAACTGCTTTTTATCCCTTTCTTCTTTTCTCCACTCCCTCGCCGTTTTCAACTTGAAAAGATTGCTATGCCTATAATTAATCATATGCTAGGTCGTGTGGATCTACCTAATGGTTCAAAGTTAATAGTTTCCATCCAATTTGGCTAGATTAATGTCTTATATACTTTGTTAAGTTTCTCATTACCAACTGACCTAAAAGCTTAAGCTTGTAGATCATGATCTAGGTTTTATATTCTAATGCGTCCTCTCTCACGCGTAAGCTTATTTGCTTTGCAGCGTGGAGTTTAGCAGAGGTATTTTTTTTAACCTTATACTAGAGATAAATGGGATCACCGAAGTTCAAACTTGAGATCTTTTGGCCCTGATATCATGTTAAGTTTTTGATGGTCAACTGACCTAAAAGCTTAAGCTTGTAGGTCATAGCCTAAGAATAATTTATATTCTAACATACCTAACAGCTATATGGAAGGCATCGCGCTGAAAGGACCTTTACCAAATTCTCTTTATTTGAGATCTGTGAGTAACTTATCCTTGTTGATATCATGAAATTACATAGTTTCATAAAAACAAGAGTTCCACATCATTTTATACACCTGTTAGATTGAATTTCTTATTCTCTCTTTTTATTTTTTCTTTGTGCTCCTTTTTGTCTTGATAATGTTTCCTTTACTCATTTCCATCTTTACGGATTAAATTTGGTTAAATAACAGCAAAGCCATATAAGGAGAGTATTGGTGCAAGGTAAAGGTTGCTCTTTGTGACCAGAAGGTCATGGGTTTGAGTCCCAAAAACCTCCTCTTTGTTGAAAATAAAGGCAAGGCTGCATACAATGAACTACCTTTCCCCTAACCTGGAAAAGCAAGGGATCATTGACTTAAATAACCACAAAGGGGGTTGGCTTGAGTTGAGTTTGGTTATTTCTAAAATGTGTTTTAGCTTGTTTTTGTGTGAGCCTTTGTGCTTTGCTGCATTGCATGTTTGTCAGCTCCTATTTTTGATATTTTCTTCTGCATGTTTTCTATTGGGTTGAACTGATTAAGTTTTTGACTTCTTATGAAAAATTGCCTTTCTATTCAGCCAAGTGTTAAATTATATTATGACTGGCTTATTCGACTTATTCACCTTTGCAACATTGTTCCTGTTAATGCAGGTTGTTTAGCAAGAAGTATCTATGCAATGAGGAGGCAAGAAGCTGCTTCCCTTCTGATTCAAAAATATGCTCGTAGGTGGCTATCACGCCAAACATTTGAGCGGTTTTATTCTGCTGCTCTAGTCATTCAATCTAGTGTTCGGAGTTTCACTGCTTGCAAGAAATTTGCATGCATAAGGGAGCGCAAGGCAGCCATGCTAATCCAGGTTCTGCTTTATTTGCTGCAATGGTGTTAATCTTGACTAAGTTGTAGGGTATGATATTATTTTATGCTTTTATGTTCTTTTTGACTTCTTGATTTTCACGGTCAAACATTTCTAACATTTGACAAATGTTTGATGTGATCCTCTTATAATCTCATTTTCATGAATTTCTTGAGCAATGCTATTTAAGGTCTCCTAATTTCCAATTCATCAATATCCTACTGTCTGAACATACGTCCATTTTGAATTGTTGTATTTCTATTGAAATATTTTTGGAGCTATCAAAATGCACTGGGATGGTATAAAGACCTTGGTTATTTGACTTGTATGAAAAATAGTGGAGAAGTGCTATGTTTTTGTTGAGCATATATCAATTTGAGGAGCTTGTTCTGTCTGATGATTGGATATTATCTTATTTTTAAAGGCGTTTAAGTTGAGGGTAGTTGGATTAGAAAGGGAAACTAAATTTGGTGCCTTCTGCTGTTATCTGCCCAATATAAATCCCAAGTTGCCTTTTGGTAACAGGTCTGTTGTGCTGGAGCTTGAGAGGTTTTGGTCCCTATAGATCTCCCTGCTATGGTGTGGAAGGATGGCTATTATTAGTAGTACATTTGGTGCCAAGGGTGTCAATGAATGTCCACATTATTGTGGTTGGTCAGGCAATACATGTGATCTGATGCAATTTTGTATTAAATGTGGTGATAGTTGACCATGTAAATGTTGCATAACTTTGTAATGTGTAGCAGTGTAAGCAGCCAAATTGGCAAAATGTAACTAAATTTTATTTTTTTCTCATTACTTCTAGATTTGGTAAGAAGTGCAAAAAATGAACGTTAAAGAAATTGGTGGAAGCCTAGAAAACGCCATTAGACTTTTTACTGTATTCAAGCTAGGTTAATCGAAAATCATATTTTAATTGTTTAAATCTCAGTTCTGGACCAGAATTTTGTAATAATTGTATGAAGCTTTAATAGTTGTCCAATTATGGCTACTCATCGTATTTTATCTGCACATTCATTTTTTTCTCTTTCAGCTAGTTGTGAATTTTGTGTGTTAATTTTGGTGTTCATTTCTTTCACTTCGTATGCATATTTTTAGGCTGTTGGGGGATGGGAGAGTCTGTGTGAGTTGAATTTTTCATGCCTTTGTTTGGTTTTCTATAGCTTTTTCTCCTTTTTTTTTTTCTTTTTTTGGTAGTATGTCTGTCTCTTATTATTTGCATTCTGTTACTTAATTTGTTAATATTTAGGCACGGTGGAGGATGTGGAAGAGACGTGCACTTTTCCAGCAACATAGACATGCTGTTATTTCAATCCAATGTGCGTGGAGGCAGAAATTTGCAAGAAGAGAACTACGGAAACTTAGAATGGTGCTATTTTGCTTTGATTTTCATTTTTGTACCTGTACTGTATAATATTTAATGTAGATGTTTCTTGTTCTTTCTACTGGCATGTTTTATACATGTTAAAGAGATGTTTTTTTCTCAAAGTGTTTGTTTCATTATTGACCTGGTTAATCTTCATATAACCTTTTATGATCACCTAACTGACTGGGTATGTATCCTACATGGAGCTTGGTAGCTCCGTTGATTTGGCGTTATAGACAGGATGGGCAAATTTTTATATTGTTTTCTTCATTATTTTCTGACAATCTGTAAACATTTATTTGCCCTATTTATTGTCTGCTTGGACACTATTAATGCATGTACACAGATGTGCTGTTGTCTCAAATCCAAACTTCCATCATAAAACTTTTATTTTACTAAAACACTTCTCCCATATCTGGTTATCTTGAGTTAGCACCCCTATTTTTCTTTCTAGTTCTCCCTTATGTCGGGCACCATTAGGTGAATTTGAGGTTGCAATTTTTGGATGAATCCGGAGGATGATTTACCATGTCTGTTTGACACAGTTTTGTAAGAGTTATATGTCTCTCTTTAGGCATATATTATGCCAATGAGGAATGTGTTGCATTTAACTCTTTCATTGCATTTGTTTTTCTGTACACTAAAAACCGTTCTTAAATGCAATTGTCTGGCACGTTGGTCGCAGCTATTGGCCTGTGTCATCCGAGCTGTCAGGTTCACAATTATCAGTGGCTTGGATTTTGTTTTGAACTTCTGATCTTAAGTTTTACGAATAATTCACGTGAATTGCTTTTTTTTGTCATTAGTATTACCCAGCGGCCTTTGTGGTTCTGGTGGAAAATCATTGTGTATGCTAAGCATACTAGTGCAATAATGCGTTATATTTATTTCTTTGATTATGTTTACACTTTATTATTAACACTTCCAATGTAAAAAGGGACTCCATTTATATTTCATGCTCAACTATATGTTTCTTTTTTCTTTTTCATTTTATTTGTAGGGATTGGATTCGCTGAGTCTCAATTGTTGTTGTAATTAAGAAAAAAGTAATCTTTTATGTCTAAGGAACAAGTATCCATTGAAATACTTCTCATCTCTCAGAATTAAGGCTTGTTTGGTTGGAGGATAAATTTGGGTAAGGAAAGAGAAAATATTTTATTTTATAGAGTTGATTGGAAAGAAATTTATTTTAATATTGGGAGGTGTGTAGTATGTGAAATAAAGTTGATTTTAAGGTTGGAATTTGTGTTGGATGTGAAATAAAGTTGATTTTTAAGGTTGGAATTTGTGTTGGATGTGAAATAAAGTTATTAAAATTTATAATAAATTTAAAATATTATTAAAAAAATATTTTGCCCATTTTTGGGTAATTGCCAAACATGCCTAGGTTTAGGATTTAGTTTAGAATTTTTTGGGTTCTATTAGTCTTAGCTATAATTCTTACTTTAATCAAGAAAAAAAAATCTTATTATGCCTAAGGAATGAAAATTTTCTTGTCCCTCATAATTAGGGTTTGGGATTTAGGGTTTTGAGTTTATGATTTAGAATTTTTTGGTTTAATATTTAGGATTTAGGGTTTTTTTTTTAAAGAAAAACTCTATGAACTATTAATTTTCCATAAACACATGGTGCTACGTGATAGTCTTGCATTCTACTATTTTTTATAGTAAATAGTCGTGCATACTGTTGCATTTTTTTGCTTAGTGTTCAATAATTCTTGGGTTGTGATTGGGTAGCGTATATAACAGAAAACCATGTTTTCTGTCAACCATTGTTGTAGAGCTAATGGCATCAGCAAAAGCATCATAGGCTCTGTCCTTCCCTCCTTACAACGTTCTACATCTGAACTCTTCTCATTCCTTTCATTCTCTGTCAGCATGAATTGTAGAGCTAATAGTACATGAAATGGTTTGATTGCAGTATGTATTTATGTTGCTCCCTCTATCTCTGCTTTGCTATCTTCTTTCTCTTCTAATGCCTCAGTACTTCCTTGAGCTACCTTTTTCATGATTAATCTTATGTTCATTTTGATGTTTGTTTCAATTTGTCCTATATGTTTAGTTTGGGTGTTTGGAAATGCTACAAAATTTTATCATTAAATGCTAGCTAAGGCTTGTTGTGTCTGGCCCATTGGCTAAGAACCAGGTTGGAAAATTTAGCCCAAGGAATTTTACTGTGTTTAGAAGCGGCATTATGAGATTAGCCATTCAAATTCAGTAGATAACAGACTAATGCATTTTATTCCCATATGGACGTGATGAATAGTGATTCATGTAGTTGTTTTTATATAGTTGTGATAAGGTTGTTGCTATGCATTTTTCACTCACGACACTTGCAAGTTATTAACTTAATTTCTTGTCCTTCATTGTTTCTGCAGGCTGCTAATGAAGCTGGTGCATTACGTGAAGCAAAAAATAAACTTGAGCACCAGTTGGAAGATCTTACCTTGCGGATAACAATCGAGAAACGTCTAAGAGTAAGCTCCTTGGAGATATTGGCTTAATCAAGTTATCCTGTCCGACTGATCTAGGACAGACATCTTGATGGGAAGCTTATTAAGTAGCCTCGCCTATCTTTTCTTAGGGTCGAGTTGCCAGAATAGTTGCCAAATTAGTTCTTATTCTTGTTTTATGGCATGCATGTAAAATTGGCACTTCACAATCATATTATACACACATCACCGTTCAAAATATATATGAACCATTGTCCATGTGCTTAATTTCATTAGTGAAAGTTGCAAGAATCCGGATTGTAAAACTATTTAAGTTAGATAGTTTTGCCCCTTATATGGAATCCATTTAAAGGAAAAATCTTAAAGCGGTCATTGGACATTTTCGCTAGTATTTACCTTTACTACTATTTTTCCAGCCTTTTCTGCCCATTTAAATTTTGCTTGTCATTCTATTGTTTCAACTCTTCATACAAAAAGTCAAATAGAAAGCCAGATTGAATAATCTGTGCGTTGGCAAAGTAATTGATTAATCTTTCCTATGCCAGTAAAGCAATTTTTGCAGTTTTTGATATCATTGATCATATTCACTGCTCAATAAAATAATTCACACATGCTCAATTTGAGATTGACATAAGATGCCTCTCAAAACTGGCCAACTTCAGCTTTTACCATAGCTCCATGTATGAAATTGGTCTGAAGACAGCAGGTTGGTCTTTTAGATGTTGGGAGATGGAGTAAAGACAATTAGATTGCCCATTTCGTTTCACTTCTTAGTTCAGATTTAATGGTAACTGATATGAGGAAATTAACCTGTTAAAATGCAGAGAAACCCGATGGTTAGGATTTAAGTTAAGAGGTTGCTGGCTGGTTGATTTTAAGAAGACTTCTTTGTATTGTATATTTGCTCCAGGAAGTGAACTATTTTTATTGAATTTTTTATGATGTGGTGCTGACCTCGAATAAGCTTAATGTCTATTGATGCTGAAATTCTAGCTCAGTGTCTGCTTTGATTTTTCATTGAAGCTCCAAATTTGCATGAAAGTGTCAAGCTCGATTACTATTCTATTATTTTGATGGAAGCAACAGCTTTGTCCTGTTCTTTTGTTTTTAATTTTAACATTCATGCATTGCTGTAATTAACCATTATTTTGGGGTTGTTTGACTGATGCAAAATGTTGAATGATACTTCTATACGCATTACTATGGCCCTCTCTGTTGCCTTTCTGTTAACCTGAAAAGTGGACTATAGTCTCTGCAGATATTTCTTGGAACTAGCCTAACAAACTTTTCACTTGTTTTAAATTATCCTTTTCCTTCAAGCATGGGCCTTTCAATGATACATTTCCCAATTGAATATTTTTTAGACGTCATTGCCTTGAGTGATCATGGGTTAGTTTGAGCTAACGAAGATGATTTTTTTATGTTGATCCACATACTACGTTTATACTTAGATACTTTACCAATTTTTTCTTTGCTGCTTATTGAATTGCTGCAGGTTGTTGCTGAGGAGGCCAAACATATTGAAGTTTCAAAGTTTCAGAAATCATTGGAGCTATTGCATTCTGAACTAAATGCTGCCAAATTGGCTACTGTGGATGAACGCATAAAGAATTCTACGCTTTTATTTGAAATAGATACTCTCAGAAAGGACAAGGAAATTTTGCAGTTTGGCCTTAAGAGAATGGGTGAAATAAAGGATGAGAACCTTTTTCTAAAGGTTGGGTATTTTTTTAATTTCTTGTTTGCATTTGATCCTCCTCTCATTATATTATTTTTAATTTCACCTGTCTTCATCTCTGTACACGTCATTGTTGGTCATTTCTTTCCTGTTACATTGGAAAATTGTATGTACTCTTTCACAAGTTGTTTTATATAACTGAAGTGCATAATTGGTCACAAGTTATACTAAAATTGTTTATACCTTCAGGGACCTATATTTCTTATTAATCAACAGAAAAAAGAAGGGAACCCATACCTACAGGGACCCATATCGTATGGTCGTATCCTATGATAGGTTCTTTTTTTAATTATACTAGTATCCTTTGATAGTTTGTTTTGCGTCATTTGTGTTTCAATATCTAGTTGTATATAATGTACCATTGTTGGAACTCTTTTTTTACAATCACTCATGTGATTATATATTTGTATCGAGTGGAATATATTAATATGAACAATGAAATGACTCTGTATGCTTTCCTTGTTAAAAAATTTCAGATTCTGGTTCCTTAGCGTTTAGGGCAATATTAGTTGACCATGACAACTAGGCTGCTAAAACTGTTCATGGATGATTGCACGAACATCTTTGAGAAGAACAGCACTATCCACAATAAATTGACAGATATGTGCTTTATGAAAATTACTGTTCTGTTTTTGCTATTGTTATTCAATTTTTAGGTGAATGTTATGTCTTCTAGAAAACATTTATCATATTTGTCAATGTAAGTGTGATCTACTTATCTTTTGCATAGATTCAAGTTGCCATGTGTATTGATACCTAAATGCTATTGAACGTCTGGTTCTTTTTTTTTTTGTTGTTTTTGAAACTTATAATTGCTGCTATCTGTCTTGATTCTTAATAGAATTCAATGGAATCTCTTGCTAAGAGGAACATGGAATTAGAACATAATCTGCAAAAGTCTCAGAATGATTGTTCAAAAACTTTGAAAAAATTGCAAGAAACTGAAGAGAGATTTTCAGAACTTCAACAAAATCTGCATAGGTAATCAATTTTGCATCTCACATTTTATATTTGTCTGGTACTTTTAGACTTGTGATTCCACTATAAAATATTATTAGATCTCATGCAGTTCTCTGGTACTTATAGATTTGTGATTCCGTTATAAAATATTATTAGTTGTCATACTCTTTTTCTGTTGATTCATGAGTATGTAAATTGTAACGCTTTTACAAGTTCCTTTTTTAATGCTTCTGACGCATATTATGCATTTCCTTTGTTGTTTTCAGCTTGGAGGAGAAGCTATCTAATTTACAAGAAGAAAATCACATTCTAAGGCTAAATGCTATACACCAATCTCCACTGAATAGTCTTGCTCTTGTTAGAAAACACCTTCCTGAGGTATATTTTAGTTTTTGGGTGTTAGGAAATTAGTGAAATTGAATCTTAATGTCTTTTCTGTAAATAACAGAAGTATAGTGGTGGGGTCATATCTCCTAATACCAGAGAGAAACATGTATTTGTAAGTTAGGCTCTTTTGATTTAATGTTATACTCTTGGTTGTTGGTTTTATGTCAATATTATTGATAGATCTACTCATTAATCATTATAGGAAACTCCTACTCCGACCAAATATCTTGTTTCTCTTCCCCAAACAATGTCTAGCACACAGAGACCAAGTATATCCTATGAGAGGCATGAGGTGATGCTCTTCTATTGTTTGTCAGTTGGAGCTTCTAAAATTTGGCTTGTTAACTTTTCCTTTCAATCTCAGTTCGCTTATTTGCATCTTATTGATCTACGTTAATGACTGCTAAAATAGAAATTTTAAAAAAAAATTAACAAGATTAAAATTAAACTTAGAATTTTTTTTTTATTGAAAGTTGTGAATGATGTGAAATAAAGTTAGTTATTATGTTGGGATATATGAGGGATGTGATATAAAGTTAGTTATTATGTTGGAATATATTAGGGATATGATATAAGTTAATTATTATTTTGGTAATGTGTATAGGATGTGAAATAAAGTTAATTTTTAATATTAAATTTTATATGTGATGTGATATGCCTGTTTAAAATTAAACTAGATTAATTTTGAACTGTCAAATAAACAGGGGCTTATGGTTATCTTTTTGTGATCTGAACTGTTATTTTGCAGGAAAACTATGAGCTGCTTATTGGCTGCATCAAAGAAACTTTAGGGTTTAAAGATGGTAAACCGGTTGCTGCTTGTATCATATATAGATGTCTTCTTCAGTGGCGAGCCTTCGAGGCAGAGAGAACTACTGTTTTTGACAACATAATTGAGGCAATTAATGATGTACTTCAGGTCATATTCATCTGTCATCTTTTTTTTCTCTGGTATTACCTTGTTTTTTTCTTAGATATTTTTGAGTTGGTTGTGAAAACAAGCATAGACCCTCATTATCTGTTTATCATCGCCAGTTGGACTGTGAATATGAAGATGTCCTGCCATATTGGCTATCAAACACTTCTGCCCTTATGTGCCTCCTGCAGAGAAATCTAAGGTCAAATGGGTTTCTTCAGACACCTAATCGTCGCTCTGTTGGATCTGCAGGGTTAACTGGGAGGATGGCTCAGGTTCATTTTTGTTATGGATGTTACATGCTTGCTTGTTTTTTATGAGACCGTTTATGTTTGTTCATCTTTTCAAACATTAACTCTGTTTTCTGTGTTTCTTTGCGTTCTGTCCTCATTTAGCCTTTTTAATCTGGTTGATTTGTATTCCCTATTACATTTCAAATAAGTTAAACCTACATTCTCTTATCATACCTATCACAGGCTTTGAGATCTCCTTTAAAGCTGATGGGACATGAAGATGGCATTTCCTATGTTGATGCTAAGTACCCTGCCATATTATTTAAGCAACAATTGACTGCTTGCCTTGAGAAGATTTTTGGATTGCTTAGGGACAATGTGAAGAGAGAGTTATCACCGCTTTTGAGTCAGTGCATTCAGGTAAAAGCAGGCACATAAATCTAGTTGTTCATTTTCTCAAAAGATTTTTTTGGTCCTAGAAAATGAATGCTCTATATATTTTATGTCATATGGAAAGTTAGCTATTGTAGGTTGCTTTATGATAGAGAAGATGAAGGTATGGTGTCTTTTTTTGATTGTTTCCAGAAATTACTGTCCATGATCCTGTAGCTGTAATGCTCATTGATGATATAGCATTGTTGAATTGGACTTTCTTTTCTGCTTATAAGTTATTTGGTTATATTATGTTAACACCTAGATTATTTGGTTGGTCTTGATACATTTGAACTAAGACTGTGTTTTAGCTTAATAATTTAAATTTTTTGATGCTGGCGATGCAATTGTTATTCTTTTCCTTGCTATGAAAAATAATCAACATCTGCTCATGCTCTATCTTTAAGTGCTTCATCGTTAAGCTTTGTTTGGCATTGTTGTGCTTATGAAAAGTTCTGTGCTCTATAACTGTATAAAAAAGTGTTGTCGAATAAAGCTATTTTACCTATTTAACAAAATACTATCAAAAGCAAAACTGTTTGGTAAAAAATTGCAGTGCATTATAAAAGATTTATACTTTTGACCAAATGGGACGTATAAATGAGATTATTTTTATTACATATATTTTATTAAATAATAATAAATGTGTATAAAATTTAATATATTTTATTATTCTTTTTACTTTTTATATGACAAATGTTATGAAATATATATTATTATTAAATATAATAATTATAGGTACATTATTTATAGATTTTAAAATGAATATATTTTAATTAGTAGTTATATATAATGAAGACATTTATTTGTAATATTTTTAAAGGTAAATACACCTAGGTCCTTAAGATTAAGGCTTAATAACGTATAGGTCCACGTTATAACATCGGGGTTCCTGAGTTTTAATAAATTATCAAATGAGTTCTTTTTTTATTTTTTTTTATTAAATTTTTTAAAATTACCATTATACCCCTCCCCTTCTCTCTCCTCCCGATCACCGCGCATGCAGCCTCGCGCACGGCCGCCCACCGACGGGTTGCGCGGCCTCGCACTTGCGGGGGATCGGGAGGAGAGAGGGGGGAGGGGTATAATGGTAATTTTTAAAAAATTAATTTATTAAAACTCAGGGACCCCGATGTTATAATTTTAAAAACATGGACCTATGCGTTATTAAGCATTAAACTCAGGGACCTGGGTGTAATTTACCCTATTTTTAATATGCTAAAATAATATATAATTAATAGCTATTATTCAAAATAATATTATATATAAACTCGTATGACATTTAATATTATTTTATATAATATTACATAATTCATATTATAATATAACATAATTATATATTTATAATAATTATGTTATATTTATTATATATAATATTATATGTTTATTAAATGATGAATAATTAACAAATGATTATTAGGAATTTAATTATTTTGAGGGTATTTTTGTCTGAAGTTAATTATAGCAAAAGGAAATTTCCCGAAAAGCTATTATTTTTGTTTTTTTTCAGAACTAGTTTTTAGCTTTTTAAAAGTTGAAAGTTTTTCAAAAGTTGTTTACCAAACATAACTTTTAGTTTTAAGCTTTATGAAAAAGTGTTTTTTTTTCACCAAAATGTTTTCCCAAATGCCCCCTAAGTTTGTCATTTTTTATGAAAGTTTAATAGACCAAATTGAGAGAGCGACCTTTTAGTTCTTAAATGTAATGGACTAGTGGTACGTTTTCTGCTTGAAAGCTTAAGGTGTCAGCTAATTGATACCATTGGCAATCTCAAGGTACATGGCATTCCTTTGAAGAATTTGTTTCGTAACAGGTTTTTTAAAGACAGAAAAATTATATAGATTCCTTAACTGCAAGTTTAGTGTCTTATAGTACAAGATTGCCTGTAATAGTGTCTTATGAATTGGTACAATATGCTCTCTCTTAAGGATCTAGTGTTGGTTAGGAACAGATGAAAAAACTTTTAAGATCGTTGGCTTAAACATATATTGCAACTTGTACCATGTCACGGAAAGGTTATTTGAAGCTTGAACTAGTTTATGTTTTTAATAACCAGTAGTGTAGCATCATCTATGACTGCGAATTATGTTATAGATAGACCAGATTACAAGGTGTTTGGGTGGCTTGATTTAATATGAGCTATCTTTAGAGTAAATAAGTGCTTACTAAAGCGCACACATTCCCAATAATATAGCTATAGTTATGTGCAAGGTTACTATCATGCTTTGAATTTAATAAGAGTGTATTTGCAATATTTTTCAAGATCTGAATAGATACTTAGATTATAGCTATACATGCATGGCATTAGGCATTCCAGTTGGAGGCCATAACCATTATCTTGCAATAATCTTGGGTATTAGAGATTTCTGAACGACCAAAAGCAAGTAGAAAGCTTATAATAACCATGATTATTCTGTGACCGACAAAGTTCAGAAAATGTTTGGTATGGCATAAATTCTAAAATAGGTAATGTGACCCCCATTTGATATGAAGTTGGTTCTCAATTGGTTTGCGGGCCAAACAAGAAGAGTTAAAGCTCTTCCTTAATAACAAAGCTACGTAAAGGAACCGTTGACAACCTATTATATAGATTTGTGGAAAATTCTAACAGGTGGATTATTAACAGGGAAGCATCGACACTTCTATACTTCCTAATGTGTTGTGTCGTATCATGCCCTGTATCCTCGTATCCCATTTGTGCTTCATAGTTATTTCTATAATATTGAACAAAAATTGTAGTAAAATTATATAATCATATAGAAATTTGTTATATTATTTGGCATATCTTGTCGTATTAGTATTCTATAATTTGAGAAGTAATGTCAGCGTATCATGTCATGTTGTATTTTTATATCTCGTGTTATGTCCATGCTTCCTAGATTATTAATGAGTCAATATTTTAGACAGCAAAATGTTTACTTATATTGTAAAATGTTTTAAACGAAAAAATATTTATTTGTTTCTTGATAGAGTAGCTATTGTAAAATGTTTACAAAAAGTTTTCTTGAGAATAATGCTAATAAGTTTCTTTTTGCGCTATATTTGTGTGTGAATTATGCTTCAAAGGTTTAATTTATAAATAGTGTATGCTACATTTGATACAAAATTGGACAAAATTTCTATGTGGCAATGGTCGGCAATTGTTAAGGAATATTATGGAAATGGAAATATCAGGAATTTTTGTCAAATATTTACAACATTTATTGAAACAAATTTTCTCCTGTTCTGTTGCTTTATTGTAATTTATTATATGTGTAAAGGAGAATTTTATTCAATTTTATAGTTCACTAGTTTCCTTGTTTTTTTAATTGTTGAATGCATTTTAATCAGTTCTATAAGTGTAATTTCTCTCAACTTGATATCAGAGTAGGTTTTCTTTCGCATCATCATTGCCTTTACTGCCTCTACCTTTGGCTAAGGTAGTGGGCAATTATGTCTTCTTTTTCTTGTCTAATCCTATCTTAAAAGTAAATAACTATTTCAGCAATAGCTCTTCTTGCACTCTTGATGAACATCCCATCCAACTCCTTTGACACCTGAAAAATCCCTTTTCTCTGCCCACTTTACATTGCAAAATGCTTCTGCTCAATTAGTGCCTTACTCGCATATGACTGTAAGCAACAAGAGTCGTGCTCGAGGTGCTTGCCTGGATGAGTGCTCTAGGTGTGGAAGCTAGCTAAAGTCACTCAGTTGGTGTCATGTCTAGCTAAAAGATAGTATGGATTGGTGCCATATTCGGGGTGAGTGCTCAAACTTGCTGTTGGATCAGCTTAAAGGAACTTGGTATCTACTAACACCTCTTTCATGTGTCATTGCACATTTCATTTGGCTCTTGTGCTCATCTTCCACACTTCTTGACAGATATTTTTGATTTTGTGCCTCTTAGTTGAAACTCTGTACATTGTGCATGCTCCTTGCTTCTTACGTCTTTTGACGTGCCCTTTTGCCCATATTGTTTTCTCATTTTCTAGATAATGAAGTTATCTGAATTTAATAGATTATCTATCCTTCAGATTGGGATAGAGCATTATGGAATATTCTAGAAGTCCCAAGAATTTTCCTCAAATACTAAATCTACTATTTTGTCACCTTATTGTAACCACCTATATATATATTTATATATAAATATATATTTAAATAAATGTATGTAGGAGATAGAGAGAGAGAGGGATAGAGTAGGAGTGGAAGATTTTGTTCAGTTTCTTGATTTACTAATTTATTTATTTTTTAAGTTTCTTAATTGTTCTTATTTTCAAGTTTCATATTATACTCACCTTGGTACATTAAATTTGTTGTTAAGAAATATTTTGAAAATCCCAAGAATCTTTCTCAAATATTAAAATATATATTCGGTTGTCTTATGTAACCTCCTAAATATTTGTGTATTACAAAGGAGGATTTTATTTTGTTTCCTATTTTATTAATTTCCTTGTTTTCTTAATTTTTTTATTTCTTATTTCAATTTTTGTATTGTACTCATCTCTTGTATTACAAATTACAAATAAAAGGTTCCTTTTATTGTTGAATGTATTCCAAAAATATCTGTTAATGCATTTCCTCTCAACTTGGGATCAGAGCTAGTTTTCTTCCGCGTTACCACTGCCTCTACTGCCTTCGCCAGTCGGCCATTCTCTCTCCTTTCCCTTGTCTAACCAATGCTATCCTAAGATGACAAGAACTATTTCAGCAAAAATTCGCTCCTCCAATTGAATAACCCTTCCTACTTTGAAACTAAATAAATCTCTTTTTTTCATCCACTGGTATTGGAAAACACACCTAAAGACGATGAACAATATTATACCCGTGGGAAGTGCTCAAAATTGTTGCTGGATTGGGTAAATGGAACTTGGTATTTACTGAACTCTTCTTTATCATGTATTTATGCATTTGCTGTGACTCGTCAATTTATCTCACCCCTCTCAACAGATATTTTATATTTTTCGTATCTCTTAATTAAAATTCTATGCATCTCTACATGTGTCCTTGCTCATGACTAGCCTTTTCATTGTTCCCCTTTCCATGATATTTTTCTTGCTTTTCTAAATGACAAAGGAAATTGGATTTGATAGATATATATATATGCTCCATTTTGGTTGGGTTAAGGAATATTTTGGAAATCTTGAGCATCATTCTCGGATATTCAATATATATATATATATATATATATATATATGTGTGTGTGTGTGTGTGTGTGTGTGTATACACATACATATATATATATATATATTGGTAGAAATATTCAAATTATGTATTGTAATAAATTGTTTGCTCTTCTTTTGCTTTATTGTAACCTCCTAAATACAATTTTTCATATTGTACTCACCTCTTATATTTTCTAAATAAGAGGTTTCTATAAGGTCTAAGTGCGGGTCTAGAGGCCAAATTGAAATTTTAAAACTTAATTTGCCTAATATATTTGATTAGTGCAATACTCAAGAGAGTAATAAGACAATAATCAGTCACAAGCGAAAGCAAATATAAAGCTTAAGAAATAACAGGATAAGTGATATAACGTGGTTGGCTCAACCTTGAGTTTCCAACCCCGATTTGAAAAAAATCCACTGAACACACTCTTTAGTTTTGGCAAAGAAGCCCTTATAAGTCCTCCTCTAGAAACCCATTAGAGGCCCTCTTCACTAAAAAGTGAGGGCTCACACCAAAAGTCTCCTCCAACTCCAGGTTGGAAGCCCTTCTCACAAAATAAGTGAGGGCTAATCTAAATAGAATGGAAAGTACAAATTGAAACAAAAAAACACTCACTCCTCCGAAGGATTGAATATGGAAGTTAGAAGAAGAGTAAATGTGGACTAGAGCACTTGAGAGCAAAACACACTTGAATTGCCTTAATCGTCTTCCTCTTAAAAGCTTGTTAATCTCTTGAGAATCAAGGAGAAAAAAATATGGTTGTTGAGGGCAATTAATGTGTTCAAAGTCGCAAGAAGAAGCCCCAAAGCAACCCCATTCTAATTTATAATGAACCTCCTAGCACCTAGTAAAAAAGCAGTCAGACAAACTTTGGTCAATCATACAGTCGACTAAACCACTAACCATTGGGAATCTAACAGTTAGAAACAAACGGTGTTTGATCGATTTATGGTCGACCAAAGCACTATGATGGATCACATAATCGATCAAATGATTGATCAGGCAAAATGGGTCCTTGCCATCGGTCTATTAAGGGTACCTTGGTCAACCAAATGGTCGAATAAGCACCAAAAGCTTCTCAGATCAGTTTTTAGTTGATTCACATACCACTCAATCAACTTAAAATTGATTCAACACTATTCCAATCACCTCTAAAGTGCTCCACCACTCATTTACCACTCTACCAACCAACATGAATCAATACAATATTTTTTTCTTAAGGAAAATGAAATTACAATTATTTAACAGCAGAACTTGTGCTTCAGTCATTTGTTACTGCAAATCTCCGACTAATCTTTTTCAAGCATTCTCACGTTAACGGAGCACCACTTAACATCTTACTTGATCACAATAGTAGTGTAGCTGATGAACCTGTGCGACCAAATTTCTAAATAATTTTATTAGTAATTGATTAACTTAAAATTTTTGCTAAGCATAAAAAACCAATATACTCTACAAGGGAGGAACTAACAATTCTTTTTGCTATTAAACGTATTCCAATCAATTCTATTGATGGAATTTTTCTCAACCATAATATCATTAAGGTGATTTAGAACCCTTAAATCTATCTTATGGTATTACCTAACATCCTTAGAATTATCTTGAATGATGGACTTTGTATTTTTATAAATTTTGATGTGGAATTGAAGTTTTCTTAACATCCTGACTTCTCTTTCTTTTTGCGTGTCGATGCATGTGTGTGTGATGCTGCTTAGTTGAGGCTTTTTGTTGTGATGTTGAAACAAGCGATGTCATCAAGATAAACTAGATGTGAAATTCCACAGGCCTTTTGTACCGCATGTTAAATGTGCAAATTAAGAAAATAGGAGGAATCTTGAATCTGTTTCTGGATATCCTATTCAAGCAACTTTCTTTGGGCTGGAGTCATCAAAAGGAAAAAGGGATAATTACCTAAATGCTACAGTAAATTTGTCTTTTTTACACATTATACATCATACTTGATAAATTGTATTGTACATGCTTCTATTACATTGTGCACACTATACGACTCAGAATGCTATACTGGATACACCACAATTGTCATATGAATGTAATTTTATGCATGTTATTGTGCGTAGAATGTAATTTATTATGGATGGGAATATGTAAAATGACTTATAGGTAATTATTCCAAAATAAAAACTTTCTTGAGATTGGTTATGGCTACTCCTTTTTGTTTCTTAGCTTACAAAAAAAGTCATTTGTTTAATTAAATTGTTTCTTCACATGAAGGCACCAAAATCTAATCGTACTCCTACTGGAAGGACATCTAAATTACCTGGAGTTTCCGCCCAACAGCCTCTGAAAGCTCATTGGGAGTGCATAATTGAGTTCCTGAATTCATTTTTGGTAGAACTACACCAAAACTATGTAAGTTTTGTTTTTCTAAATATCACGTTACTATATGGATATTTCATATTTTTCTGATTAATTTCTGTTAATCTTTTTATTAGTTTAATTTCATCAAAATCTTCATATCTATTGTAGAATGCTATCGTGTATTTCTTGTATGACTTCACTGTAAAATGAAATGGGGCTTCATATTTGGTATCTCCTTGTTGTATCCTCCTCTTGTTTATGTCAAGTCAAAAAGTTCTGAATTCTTGAATTAATTAAATAATTAGACACAAGCAAGTGGAACAGGCCGTTCTGGCAGTTTTGATGATTTGTCATGATGTCAGGACGGCATTTTGGACTTTACACACTCAATTGTCTCTAGAAGTATCAAGTTATATATGTCCATCTAGTAAAGTAATGTTCAGCTTAGTCCAGTATTTTTTATCTTCAATGACCCTATAGATTAAGACAAAACACTGAATTTGAATCACTTACATCATTCTTTGGTGAATACACTCATTTCAGTGCCAATATTTTGGCAGCTATTGTTTGTACTGACTAGCATTTATTCAGTATTTTAAATCCCTTGTGAAGTAACAATATTGGAGTTATTTAATGAAGTGCAAACACTCATTCCCATTTCGTGTTCTTATGCTTTAAGTACTGTAATGTTCACCTGTCTCACAATAACTTCAATTCTTGTAGTCTTTAGATGTATATTCTGTGAAATTTCATTGCTAGTAAAACAGTTTATTTGACAAATAGGTACCTTCCTTCTTCATCCGCAAGCTTATCACCCAGGTCTTCTCCTTTATTAACATTCAGCTCTTCAACAGGCAAGTAAAATGCTTCTTGGGTTAATGCACCAGGTTAAGAAATAAATTTCAGGTGCTGAATATTTATATTTTCTCCCTGTTGAACACCAGCTTGCTATTGAGGCGGGAATGCTGTACATTTTCCAACGGAGAGTATATAAAGTCTGTCTTGGCAATGCTGGAGAAGTGGCTTGCAGATGTTACTGAAGAGGTGAATGCGAATCTTGTAAGTTTATTGATTATTTCTCAGGGTCTGATCCTTCACCCAATTGTAGTTTGCAGGAACGTCTTGGCATGAGCTAAATTACATTAGACAAGCAGTGGGTTTTCTGGTAGTGGCTTGTTCTACATTTCTGGTTTTTAATGGAATGGTAACGGGCATGGTGTTTAACGGTTGCGTTAAATGTTACAGGTTATACATCAAAAAAAGAGGAAAACACTTGAAGAGATTAGACAAGATCTTTGCCCGGTATGCTCGTAATTTGTTTGTTAGGCTATAGTGTCATATTTTGTATAATGATAAAAATATCTGGTTATATTTTCTTAAAAACATGCAGGCACTTAGTATACGGCAGATATATCGAATTTGTACAATGTACTGGGATGACAAGTACAGTACACAGAGTGTCTCAAATGAGGCATGTTCCTTTCCCATACCTTGAACTCAAACTAATCTTATTATTTTACCATTATGCTTATTAATCATATAAATAAGAATGCTAGGTTGTCGCAAAAATGAGAGAGATGGTTAATGAAGATTCTCAAAATTTCATGTCAAATTGCTTTTTGCTGGACGATGACATGAGGTATGTAGTTATCCATTTGTATAGCCTTACAATGACATTGCACTCATAACTGCTTTAAACTGACTAGTCTTGTTTCTAAATCCATTATGGTTGTGTTGCATTCATAGGAGCTATGAACTTCTATTTAAGTTATTGGTACTTTTATTTCATTGTCATTTGCACTTTTGATGGATTCTGATGGAGAATCAACTAAGGGCCCATTTGATTCAGTGTGTTTACTATAGTGTTTCAATAGAATCTTATATTTGGTGCATTTTTTTTTAGAATTTTTTTTTTAAATACAGCTAACACTAGGTACCTTTCAAAAAAGGGGAAATTATGTCACCTTATTAACATATGTTATCTCATACTTTGAATGTAAAATTACGAACTACACTCCTCCATCAAGTAGAGAAAGACCTAACCCTTTAGGCCTCGTTTGGTTCGAGTTTTTTTTTTTTGGACAAGAGAAAAAAAAATTTATTTTTTAAGTTTAATAGAAGAAAATTTTATTTTAGTATTAGAAAGTGTGTAAAATGTGATACTTTAAATTCTACTATTCGTATTGGTATTAAATGTGAAATAAAGTTAATTTTTATAGTTGAAATTGAGGCCTTAATCTCATCTGAGTAGATGAAGATCTAGCTCTTAATCAATATAAAGGAGTGTAGTTCATAATATACATTCAAAATACGTGGTGACTTGTAAATATGTAACTTTGGGGTTAAACGACTAAAAATCCCTTCTTTAAAGGGGATATTTCAAGACACTTCATTCTTTTTTTTTTTTTTTTGGAAAGTTAATTCACCTTAAAAGTTTAGGTTGTACTTTGATACATCATACCTTTTGAAAGTTATCATTTTTGATAAACATCTAACCAACCAATCCCTAAATTTCATTATAAAAGCGTGTCGTTCGACCTTTGGATTGCATACTAGTGTCTCATATATCAAATGGAATTTCTAGACCCACTAACTGAAGATGCATACTTCCGCTGTCAGCGGATTAACTGAGAAGCTTTTACTTAAGGCTAAGCTTTGAGACTTAAAATATGTATTCAAACAGTTTCTTTGTTTCTTGTTTTTAATTGAACCTTAAATCTCACAGTTTCTTTAGTCAAGTTTTAAGCCTTCTTTCAATTCAACTTCATTCGTTATGTGTGCTGCATGGATATCAACTGAAAGATGATTGTTCTGACCCATATGTTTTTCCTTGCAAAATTAAAATTTTCATCAATAGTCGATCAAATGGACAGCATTAATTTGAGTAGACAGAAAGCAATGGGACGTTCTAGGAAAAACAGAACTAATTTTAGCGCGGAAAACCCAATTGGATGACATACAACGATGCCAAGTAGTAGGCGTCTTCAAAAGTACCACTAGATGCTTTCAAAACATATGAAAGTACCATAGCTCTCTCAGGATTTCTGATAGTTATAAAATAAGGATGACATTAACAGTCATTTACATAAATACTCACCAATTGTTGCAATTAAGCCTGTTGAATATATTTGGCTTTTGGCATTTGAGATATTCTAAAATCAATCTGGGCAACGGTCAACTTCTGGGAAGAAGAAATTGTCTTCTTGCATATGCATCTCCATTAAAGTGCAGGTGCTTGTCAAAAATTGGTTGTGGAATAAACATGTGGATGAGATATTTACCAAATATATTTAGTTGACTCTACTACTTGTTGTAAACATGGTGGTCTAACAAGTGTTGTCGAAGGCTTTGTTGAAGACATATGGGGAAGATGGTTCTCCATCTCCCATTTCTATATGCCTAACATCTTTATCGAAGAGATGATATTCTTTAAGATTGTATCTAAAGAAATTTGGGCATTGACAGTCTACTTATTCTAAACCAATACATAAGCCCCTTTTGTTTCGTAGTTTGGGAAGGCATAGAAGGCGAAGTAGTCGAGAAAATTTATGCACACCTTGTCGAAAATTTGCATTGCCGAAATCTTATTGAAGAGCTGCTTGGAGGTACTTTGATTTCTAATGATGCCATGCCATGTGTTGGGCCAGGACTTTGTGAAATTTTATTGTATTAACACTGGTACTGTGAAACATATATACAGATATTTTTGCATGGTAAGATTCGCTGTAATTGTAATATCAGTTTCCACTGTGATATCCATGTTTGCTTATTTTAACTTTTTGATCTACCTTGACTTGTGACTGTTGGGAGAGGAACAAAAAGCGCCAGCTTTCAATTTACTCTCTCTCCATTGCAGCATTCCATTCAACACTGAGGACATATCAAAGGCTATCCCCTCAATAGATCCCTATGATGTTGAGCTTCCTCCTTCCCTCAGACACTTCCCATCAGCCCAGTTCCTTCTTCAGCAGCAAAAGGCGATTTCATCTTAAAACTAGAGGAATTAAGCCAAGAACAGCATCCCTGCTCTCCCTAATGTGAGATAGGTACATCGATCTGAAGGCTGTCTGCTTCTCTCCACCTCCTGAAATGTAGTGCAGATCATGTGTGCAGGTCAGTTGAGCCCACCAGTTAATGAAATTCCAGATTTCTTTATCATTAGGGCTCTGCCAATCAAGCATATTAGATCATCCATTTAATATAGCTTGTTAAATGTCGCTCTATTTAAAGCATGTCCATATTCTTTTGCATTTCTACGGAATGCAGATATGAACTTGTAAAAGGAATCAAAATTTAAAAATCTACAGCATGCTATGCGGTGCTTTATTTCATCGATTGCTTTGGCTTGCAAGTCTTGTTTCTCTTATTTCCGATAACTCCAGCTTCCGGCAATTCGCTGGATCTCATTCCTGATCTGTTGTGAGGACGTATTAGTTGCATTTTTAATGTACGGTGCGGCATCATTTGTGGACTGCCAATGTATTGTTACGAAAAATTATTGGGTGCGGACAGCGCGCCGTTCGGACGCCCAATCAGAGGCGTCACTTGTGCCCGGACCCAGCTGTATGGCACACGTGGCGCCCTCTGATTGGGTTCCGGACGATACGCCGTCCGAATCCAATAACTTCTCTATTGTTACATCCAACGTCTTACTTTCCTTATCGTGCAATGTGGATATAGACGACACATGGTAGTCATACATTCATGTTCCACACAATATGCATACATAAAAACTTTTCAATTTGTCTGGCATTCTCTCCATCCTCCTCTCTCTGTCTCATGCTGATATTCATGATCTACATGAACGCTACAAAATACACATATTTAGATAAATAGTTATCATTTCAGAAATGATTTGTATTTGCTAGTGAAGTGCACTTTCAGGGATGAAATTTGCAGATTCTTCCAAGGGGATATATGTGATGGAGGTTTTTTCTTTTTTCTTTTTTTTATTTTGAAGCTGACTTTTAAGGAATGATGCTCGAGATTTTGTTGATGACCGCAGCTCTTTCGTTAGGTCGCTCGCTCAATCCCTCCCCTCTCCTTGTTCTTTTTAAAATCTGTCCTAGATCTGACATCGACGTAACTCGAAAATATTATTGAGCGAGTTGGTAAATACTAGTAAGGTCAAAAGCATTTTGTTTTTGAGAGTGCTTCAGTCTCAATTTTTTAAAATTCACCGTACCGTACCGGCTCACCAGTTGACCGGTTGAACCGCGATTTAGACCGGTTTTGGCCGGTTTTAAGCGGATCCGGTTATAAAATTAAACTGGAGTGGTTGGTTGATCGGTTCACGGTTCGACCAGTTGAACCGACCGGTCCGGTCCAGTTTTTAAAACCTTGATTGAACCCTCGTGGCTGAGGTTTGACCGAGGTCTGAAACCTGTGAGAACAGATAAATAAATTAGTAAATAAATAAAGGGTAAATGCCAGCTTGGCGTCACGTGTACGACAAGGATGCAGCGCTGGAACCACGTGTTAATATCTACTACTCCAAATTTTATATATGAAGTATCCAGAGAGGATGCTATTATGTGTAAATTTAAACATAATGTATCGTAAGCTCTTTAATATTATTACTATTACTATAAAAAAATGTTTATCAATAATATTAATTAGGTTTATTATTTTAAATATTTCATATTTAAGATTCTTTGTATTAAACATATCTCTCAGTTTAATAATTTCATTAAAAATACCATTACATATACTGCTTCCCTGTCTCTCTCTCTCACATTGATCCATCTCTCCATTTTCTCTTCTTTAGATCGACCCAAAGTATTAAAATAATATCGAGTATTTGTGACCATCATAGTGATTGCAAATACCCATAGACCTTGTTTGACGCAAGTACTAAAATATTAAGATATGAAATAAAATTGATATTTTTATTAAAAATTATTGAGTATGTGAAACAAAATAACGTTTTTTTCATATTAGAGTTTATATAGAATGATTAAAAAAATTATTTATTATTATTATTATTATATTTTAAATTAGTACTATTTTGATCTTAATTTTAATTTTCGCGCGAAACAGGTCCTATATATTTATTGGCAAATGTGATAAAAAAAAAGAAATTTTGAGACTAACAAAAATTTAGCTTTTTTTTTGCACGTTATGAAAATTGAATACTCTTTTTTAAAGTTGACCAATTTTGTAAAATATAATTTATAAAAATTAAATGTAAAATTTATAACATTTATAAAATATAGTATTACTTATATATGTAATTTTTATTGCATTTACATATGTTCTCCTGTTATACAAACTTGAAGCTTCCACAAAAAAATAGAAAAATAACAGTACAATTACTAGTGGGAGAGAACTTTTTAATAAAATTATTTCATTTGAGGACAATTTTAAATATCGAATAAATCCATATAAGACAAAAAAAAAACTTGTAAAATGTCAAGTCTTGTTGACATTTAGATCCTTTTTTATACTTGTTGCTTAGATTTAGCGGGAGAATCAAAATTAGGATTAAAATGTTATTAATTTAAAAAATAATAATAATAATAATAATAATAATTAAAAAAAATTTTAATTATTTACTTTATATACTTAATATTATTTTATTTTATATATTCAATAAATTTTTTTAATGAAAATATTAGTTTTATTTCATATTTTAGATCAAAATATTCGATTTAAATATTTTAATTTAGTATGTGAAATAAGTAAATATTTTTATTAGAAGTTATTAAATATGTAAAATAAAATATTATTTTTATATTAGAATTTGTCTCGAATGATTAAAAAATTTTATTTATTATTATTATTATTTTTTTTAAATTAATATTATTTTGATCTTCATTTTAGTCTTCGCACTAAACAGAGTCTTAATATACTGTCTCCAGTTGACTAAGGTGCTTAGGAAAAATGAAATTGAGCAAAAAAATAATTAACTAGAATGATTCGATATTCAAACCTTGAACTAAATTGAAAGATATTAAGCAGAGCCAAACCAAATGAATTTTGGGAGCGTTTGATTCAATGTTATTTTGATGTTATGTTATGTTATTTAAAGAAAATAATTATTTGGTTTAATGATATTTTTAAATAAATTTTTGAAAAATTATAGAATTGTTAATTAAAACATGATATATAGATGTCATGATATTTAGATAATATTACGGAAATATGTGGTTCAATGTTATTTTGATATTATATTATGTTATTTAGAGTGGTTCAATGTTATTTTAATATTATATTATGTTATCTAAAGAAAGTAATTGTTTGGTTTAATGACATTTATAAATAATTTTTTATGAGATTATAGAATTATTAATTAAAAAAATAACATCAAAATTTCTATCACATTTAAATTACATGACATAAAATTAAGATAATAACGAACCAAACGCTTACATAGCATTAAGATAACATTGAATCAAAAGTCCTCTTAATTGTATCAGTTTTTTTCAACTGATACAATTAAGGATGAACTCATTTTTCTAAATTAAATATTTAAAATTATTCAAGAAATCTCCTACAATAATAACAATAAAGCCTTATTAAATTCTTGGAGTCGGCTACATGAATTTTTTGTTTTTATTGTGCTCTATTAGTTATTAAATTCTTATCTAAGATTTAAAAAAATTTCCTAAAAAAATGAAAAGAAACTCTGCATCCATGTCAAGTAAAATATACGTTTATACTGCCAAACCTCTTCTTCTCATAACAAGTTCCTTCTCATCACAAGTGACTGAGGAACCAACATGCATAATTAAATAGTAACACATTATTAACTTAATTATATATAATATATTTGATGCACAGAAAAATATTTTTTATAAAAAAAAAATATGATGAGCCTACTTCTCTCTCACACAGTAGTGTGGAGAACCGCCAGCTTGGCCAAAACTCCGACGGCGAGGGAGTTGATGTACGTGCAGGGCTCGAGCATGGCGGAGTTCCAGCGCTTATCGTCGAAGTTGTCGTAGCGGTCCGGGCCGCCGACGATGGCGCCGGTGAGCTCGTTCGGGTTGGGCCGGTCCTTGTTGAGCCACTCCACGAAGCTCATCGGGCAGCTGACCGCCGGCTTACCGCCGGGTAGGACCGGGACGGACGAGCCCCGGTGGTGCGGTTGGCTCGGGGAGTTGCGACCGAACCCGACCATGTAGGACCGGCCCCGGGGGTTGCTGCCCAGAATATAATCCATCTGTGGGTAAATTGAAAATTAATTAATTAAAACAATTGGAGATAATTTAATTAGTTAAACTATGAATTAGATATTAATAAATTCTTTTTCAAGTATATATGAATATACTCAACTCAAGTTAGGTTTGAGCTCGAAATTTTTTTTTTATGTTTGAGCCGAGTTCGAGCTAAATTGAATTTAAGAATTTTTATTTTGTATGATATTAATTCGATCGAACTCTACTATAAAAAAAATCAACTCATCAAAAAAAATATATAACTCCAACTCTACTTAATTGTAGTTCTAATATTGGATCATTGGATGCAAGAATAGGCTACATTTTTTGGTCTAAAAATAAAGGAAAATATGTAATGGAAAGCAAGGTGTGTGTATATATATATATATATATTTTGATTAAGCTTACATATATCAATATATAAGAATGTATAATAATGTAAAATTAAATTAATTATTCGTATTAAAGTTTATATACGATGGAGTTAAATTTATTTTTTTAATTATAAATATTATTGGATTTGAAATACAGATCATTGATCATTCTTTTCTCGTACTTCTTTTTTAGATTATGTTACGCCGAGCTTTCAAAATTCATTTTTTTTAGCGTCTCGAATGTTCTATCTAGCAATCCTTGTTTCAAAAATATCAAAAGAAATAGATCTGCAATGGCCGGATTTTTCGCCTATGAAAGATGTTCTAAAACAATTGGAGTTGGTGCGCAACAAAACGCGTAAATTATGTAATATTATTTGAGAAAATTAAGACTTTGATTTATGATATTTAGATTTTGTCTCTAATTGATTGATAATATGTTATTATTCTTTAATATAACAACATTTAAATCAAACGAATAATAATTTAAAAATAGCACACGCATCTATCTACATAATCATCGACTCGTCAAGATGATATTGAACTAAATTCTCTCAATCAAATCCGATATGCCACATGAACACGCGAATAAAAGTTGAATTAAAATGAGAAATTCATTGTAATCAGAAGCTGGTTAGTTGAGATTGATGCAGGCATTATATCTAATTGTATCAAATAATATGATTAAAACCATAATAATCACCAACTAAATTACCTGCTGCTTAGCAAATTGCATCAAGCGAGAAGGCTGGATCTGCTGGGTCCCACATTTGACCGTTAGGTGGGCCCTAGTCAGTATATCGCTGTATACGCTGAACAAGAAGGCCGTACTTGTGACGTATTGCGTGTTGGCTCCATCTCTCAGATGAATCAAGCCCCCTGAGTAAATTAAAAAAAAAAAAAGAAAAAAAAATTAAGTTTGCAAATTCTATTTTCTTTTTGATAAAAAAAAAGTAGAGGAGAGTCTTGTAATTTGCAAAGTGTAAGTAATTCTACATGACATCATAAGGGGGATTTACATACAGAACACTGAATTCATCACAAATTACGTATTTCATCATCTTTTAATAAATATTACAAATATCACACTCTTTTTATATTTCTATTGTTACAATAGAAATGTAAAACCCATAAGCAGAGTGTGATATGTGTAATATTTACTAAAAGATGGTGAAATACATAATTTGTGATGAATTCAGTGTTTTGTATGTAAATTACCTTTTGAAGTCCATGATATTAACAATTTTTTGTTTAGGTCCCCAAGCTTTTAAAATATTATATTTAGGCCTTTGTGATTAAAAAATAAATATCAAAATATAAATTTATTCTTTTGCCGTTAGTTTTCTCTCCCTCTCCCCTTCCTGGCTCTTGTCAAGCTGGTGACTGCTTTACTGGCACTATGCTTCTAGCTCCACAGCTCCGCCAAATCTGCGCACATGTGGGGGAAGCGGACAATGATGCCGGTTTGCCGCTTGCCACTGCCTTCGATTATGTATAGCCACTTTTGACATGAGACTATCCGGGGAAGAGAGTGAGAGCGAGATTGGAGGAAATTTTTGTCATTTGAAAATATGAAGTCAAATTAAAAATAAATTTTGTTGAAATGATGATGGGGAATTGACGAAATTCATTAAAAAGATCTGATAAAAATATTTATGTTGACTCTAGGGATTAAATTGAAAATAATTTTAAGACTCATTATTCTGCATAAAGAATTTTTAAAATTGTAAATCCTAGTAACTACATCTTCTAAATTTAGAGATCTAGATAATTTTTTTTTTAAATTGTATCTTTAAATTTCTCTCTTTCTATCAACTAAGGAGACGACAGATCTGTTATTGATTGACGGAGAGAAATGAAAAATTTTAGCTACACAAGGGAAATGTGAGATGGAAAAGGGTGAGGAGAGATATTTTGATCATAAGGAATTCATTTAAAAAATATATACAAACAAAATAAATATTTAGAATGATCTAAAAAATACTCATACAAAGTATTAGCTTAAATAAGCATGTTTATTTAGCCAAGTTAATTTTAATTAAATATTTAATTCATTTCAGACATTTGAGGTAGACGTTTGATTCTACGCACAAATTCATATAAACTAAAATATATCATTCAAGTCCTTTTTGTCCAAAATTAAATTTTTGTGAGTACTTTTTGATAAATTTTATTAAATTTTATAATTAAACTGTTATTTAAACAATAATATATATATATTTAAATATTAAAAATTATTATTATAGATTAGGAATATTGAAAAATAAAAGTTAAGGTTATAATAGTAATTTGAAATATCTAACCATATTTATAATACTTAAATGTATATTTTTATTTTTTTAAAATAATAATTTAATGGCCAAAATTGACATGTTTTTTTTTTTATAGACTTGCATAAAATTTGAGTTTTACCTCAATATCTCAAAAGGAATTACCCTTAATTAAATTATAAAAAAAATAATTAGATGAAAGTTAAATTTAAATAAAAAATACTTTGGTCTTACATTGTTTTGATCATAATAAAATAAATTCATCATACTGAAATGTGAATAGAAATTGATTCCTTATTTTAAAATTTAAGTATAAAAATTATTAATTAAATTTAATTTTAAAATTTATTTAATTAAATTAAAATTAATTTGACCTACCGGGCGACATGTACACTTGATGAAAAGGGTTGTCGGGCAGGATCGCACACACGAAGTTGTCGGCTTGGGCCTTGAAATTTTGCTCCCCGCCTTCTCCGGTCATGTTCATCTAATTAAGTTATTCATAACAAAATAAAATAAAATAAAAATTATATTAATGTAAATAAACTTTATATTAAATATTCGTAATTGCTATATATTACTAAAATTTTTAAGAAAGTTTTGCGTATGCCACCCCTAAAATTGAGTTTTTTATTCATTTTATCCCAAAATTAAATTTTTTTATACTTGTCACACTATACTTTGAATATATAATTTATAAACATTACTTTCTTCATCAAATTAGGAGAAATCTAGCCATTAATTTTATTAAAAAAGATAAAAAATTTAACCATTCATTATTACGATGGTGTGACATTTGTCATTATGCATTCAAAGTATGTGGTGACAAATATAAATATCTAATTTTGGAGTGAAATAAATAAAAAACTCAACTTTGAGAATGACATATATAAAAAATTTTAAATTTTTAAATATAACAAAAATGTTTAAAAAATTGCAAATTTGAACAAATAATTTCATATATGTGATGAAAAATTTAAACAGAACAAAAATGTAAACATAAAATATCAGTTTTTTCTAAAATTACTATTATAACATTTATTACATTAATGATGATTTTATAGAAAAATTACTTATATATCACTTGACTTATAAGTTATATACTACTTTTTTTCACAAAATTTAAATTATAAATAACATATAATTTAATAATAATATAATATTTAGAATTTTTTAGTACATAAATCTAAATGTCTTATATAAATCACTTACAATAACAATAGATTAATGCTAAAGATAAATCAAATTAGTTATCTATATGCAAATAATTGTGTTAAAAATCTAAGGTGTTTTTCATAAATTGCATATGAGTTCCTCACTTATGGTACACATGTGCAATCAGTCCTTAGATCAATAAGTATATCATTTTAATAAGAAAAAAATTATGTAACTTAAAATCTAATAAATTAAATTCACTATTTATTGAATAATTCGATGAAATAAACTCAAAAATAATAATTTTATTAATTAAGAAAATGTACCCCAGCAAGAAGGACTTGGGCCCCAGCATATTTGAGGTCCCAGCTGAACTCAGCCACGCTGGCAGTGATGGCCTCCTCTGTTATATACTGGTAGTACACATCCCTCCTCGTGGCTACGTACAGCCATGAAGCTGCCCACAGCAGCTCATCCTGCACCAATGAGGGAAAATTACATTAAAGTTTCTCTTCTTTATTCTTATGTATATATATATCCTACTAATTTTCAAATTAATCAGACAGATCTGTTTTTGGCAATAACTGTTACTTATATAATAAAAAAGTAATTACTTTCACAATTTTTAATTTGCACTTTTACTCAAATTAATGGACTAATTGGCGTAACTTGAAAACTAAGAGGACCTATAGGTGTGTTTGTTTAAAAAGATTAATTTTAATAATATTAAAGCTAAATATGAGTTAAGATATTTTTTATTAATAGTTGTATAGCATGTGAATAAAATTAATTTTTTATTTCAAAATGTATAATAATATAAAATATAGTTTAATTTTAATATTAAATTTTATGTATAATGTAACATATCTGATTAAAATTAATTAAGTCAGTTGTTGTAATACAATATTCATAAATGATCAACTACAAATAATTAAAACACTAGGCCTGATTTCACAAGTTATCTTTATCACTCGTTTTATTCCCAATGACGTGTATTAATATTTTTTGACAAATAATTATAATGTAACCATTATTAGAGGTGAAAATATGTAATTAATAAAATTTTGGTTAATAAGTATTTTTTGAGATAAAATTATAATTATTCATCAAAATTATAGATAATAGATATAAATATTCATCTTGGATGATATATGTTAGAATCTTTTCAAACATCCCTAATTGAATAGCTCTCGTCGAACAACCCTCTTCGAACAGTTCTCTTCGAACAGCTCTACAAGGACATATCACCAGATCGTACCCTCTGTACTATTATGTTAACTCGGCATTTAAGACGGTATAGGGGTCCACTGTCTAATCGTCTTTTGCAAGAATAGGTGTCGAATATGACAGACTGTACTTATTATGTTCCCTCCTCTCCAAACTATAAATAAGGGGGAGGAGGAAAAGATCTAGGATTCTTTCTCTGGAGAGATCACTCTCTCTTTCTCTCTTGTACTTAATTTCTTATTCAGTCTCCATTTAAAGACCTTTGAAGCTTTGTAAGAGAAGGTATTCGATTAGTGGATTTAAATCGTCTAGACGATGTAGTTTTTCCCCAGGATACTCGAGTTTTCACGTAAAAATTATCGTTTTATTTCATTTTATTTTAACATTTTTTTGTATCAATAATATATATTAATTCGAGTATGAACTAAGCTTGACCAATGTATTTGAACTTACATTATAGCCAGAGTAAGAGCAGTAGAATGGGCATTCTCCATCATAGGTTCCCTTGTAGCTCCTGGCAAACTCAAACAGCTGTTTTAAAGAAAAAAAAAATTAATATTAAAATTAGAATATAAATTGAAAGGGGAAATTATCTTATTGCTTTACTCTTTTTAATTATTGCATATATTTTTCATACACATATAATATATAAACATCTGCTGGTTTTCTAAATGGAGAAGGTCCATTTTTGTAAGCATGTCAAACCATAGTTCGATCTGTGAACCAGACTCGAACCTGATTTAAGTTTTTCCGGCATTTGTGAAACTTTTATGTGCTTCCGAGTCGTGATCTTGATCGAGGCGCGATCATGATCTAATTAATTCAAATTAATCGACTCACAATTGAGTTAAGTCGTGATCCTGATCGAGGCGATCATGATCTAATTAATTCAAATTAATCGAGTCACAATTGAGTTGACTGTCAACGCAAATTTAACCCATATAAAAAATATATGACTACGTTTGGTAAAGCTTCTTGACGGAAAAAAAAGTATTTTTTTATACAGTTAAAAACTAAAAGCCCTATTTGGTAAAATAACTTTTGAGAATTTTTCAATTTTTAAAAAATTAAAAAATAGTTGCAGAAAAAAGTTAAAAAAAATATTTTTTTTAGAAAAGTACTTTTATTATAACTAATTAAAAATAAAAATATTTTCAAAATTATTAAATTTTAATAATTATATTATAACTATACATCATATAATAAATATATAATATAAATAACATAATTATTATAAAGTATAAATTCTAAATTATCATAATTATGTTATAATATAATTAATAATATATTATAAAGTATAATTTATTTATTTATTAATAATATAAAATTAATTTATAATTATTTAATTTAAATTATTATATAAAACAACTCCATTAAATATATTTTTTAAAATGTATAAAATATAAATATAATTATTATATTTAATATGTATATATAATAATATTTTATCATATAAAAATAATATAAATAATAAAATATTAAATTATATATATATATATTAAATTTTATTATTTATTAATAAAATATATATAATGATAATAATAAGCTTATTTATATGTTTAATTTGATAAGAATTATAAATTTTTTAAACAGCACTGCAATTTTTTCAAACAGTTCAATTTTTGATAGCTGCTTATAATAGCAGTTTTATCAAACAGATAAAATAACTTTATTAAATAATATTTTGTTAATACAGTTATATAGTTTAGTATTTTTTTATATAGTACAATAATATTAAATAGAACTTTAGTTTATGTTATGCTTGATTAAAAGAAAAAAATATTTAAAATAAGAAAAAGCTAAGAGGGTTTAATGAAATTCAAATTTTTCAAAAAAAAAAATCAGAGAATGTTAATCCTCCCCTTACATCATTAAACAAACCAAATAAGGCAACTAATAAATAAATAAATAAATATCATCCTGAGATTAGGCTATTGAATTATGTAAATCTATGAATTTAATTTTTCTCCATAGAATTTCTTAGGCACAAAAATAATTTGTGCCATCTATTCTCCTACTAACTTTTTCAAAAATTTTCAAAATATTTTCAACCATTCAACTAAAAATATAAATATCTGGCATACGATCTAACAATTAAATTAATACCTTTTCAATAGTTAAACTCACACTACAAAAGAAAATGGAAGAGACTATTTAGTGGGCCAAATTAAAAAACGAAAGCATTTCTAAAATATATGATTCGAGTTATAAACAATTTACCCAAATTTAATCCGTCTTTATTTCACCGTAAAATCAGAAGCAAAACGGCTTGCAAAATATGAAGTTCTTACTCCTTGGATTCAACTCAACTTGAGTCACACAATCATCTAATATCTATTAGATATTCATTAAATAAATTTAAAATGATTTTTTACCATAATTTAAAATGAATTTTCTTTAAAAAAAAAGTGCAATAATGAATATATATATATATATATATATTGGTTAGAAATTATTGCTGACCAGCTTTGCCTTGTTGAGGAGGCGGCGGGCGTAAGGGCGGTCAGTTCGCCGGAAAACGATGGAGGAAGCGGCCATGGCGGCCGCCGTCTCCGCCGCAATTTCCGTTCCCGGCGTGTTCTGATCGATCTTGTACAGCGTTCTTGGCGTCTCCATGTTTTCAGGCCGCATCCAACATTCATGATCAGCAACCGGGTCCCCCACCTTTCCATTATTTACAGAAAAAACCCAACTTTTATTTTAATAATATTTACTTACAAAATAACCCAAGTTTGGTACATTTGCAAATAAAATTAATGTCACAATTATAAAATTATTATTTACTTTGAATTCAAATAAATCATGTTATTTAAATACTTTTTAGGAAGTTACTCATTATCTAATTTACAATTAGATAATAAAATTCTTAGTATTACATATTAGTTATTAAAATTATATGAAAATTACTTCTGATATACAACTTACATCACAAGTTGTGATATATATATATATATATATAAAATAAATCTGGTATTAGTTGTACGTGAAATATTAATCAATTTGTAATATTAAAAATTTAGATGTTAAATATATAAGATAATTAAATTGTAGTGGCATATATGTAATTCTTTGTATCTAAACTGCATATGTGATTTCAAGTCAATTCTAATTATATTTGAAGTAAGCTAGGGCAAACACGAGATCAGCTTGAAATCAACTTCAAGTTAAAAATTTTAACTCATAATTTGATTCAAAATTAAAAGGCGAGTGGGTTGCTGAGTTATAATATAGAAGACCTGAACCCAGAGGCGGTTCTTGATGGAGGCGGCCCTGAGGAAGTAATCAGTTCCCCAGCGAATGGCGGCCTGGAGATTCTGATATTCTCCCGCCGCCTGGAGCTCCCGGTGGCAGGCAAGAGCGGCCCAGGCCAACGTGGTGACCGTGAAGGCCATCGGTAGCCCGTACTTGACGTTGTCCCCGGCGTCGTAATAGCCGCCTGTGAGATCCACCTACATATGCAGAGCACAAAAAATATAATTAATGTTTATTTCCTATGTATAGAGTCTTTCAATTAATATATACAATATTATAAAGGGTAAATTACATTCCAATTTTTAAATTTAAATTATATGATCAATTTATAATTTTAAAATTTTAATTTTTAATCTGAGTTATATGTATATATAGCTAAGGTTTTTTTATTTTTTAATATTAAAATTTTATAAAATACTTAAAATATCTCTTCCTCTCCTACCTCTCTCCTCTTTCCTCTCTCTCTTAGTTTCTCTCTCCTGAACCTTTCTCTCTTGCTCTTATTCTCCACTAGCGGTTGTGCGAGGTTGGCAATCCAGCAGCCTCGTGCGAGGCTATCGATTGCACCCTCTAGCTCTCCGTAAAGAGTTAGCGAGAGTGAGAGACCCGCAGAACTATCGTGAGCACCGGTGGAGAATGAGAACGAAAGAGAAACAGAGAGAAAATAAAGGAGAGAGATTAGATAGAAAAAGATTTAGGGGGGAGAGAGAGAGAAATGAGGGTGGAGAGTGGAAAATACATTTTAAGTATTTCATAAAATATTAATATTAAAAAATTAAAAATAGATTTGGTTAATATATATATATATATATATAAGAGACTCAAACGATTAATTTATAAAATCATGATTTGAGTAATTAATATATCTTTAACTCAGACACCTAAATATAATTTACCCTATTATAAAACTTTACATTATTTAAAATATAATATTGCTGCTTATGAGCATCACAACGCTATGTATATAAAAAATTATATCTTATCTTGGCCCTGTTTGGCAATAGGCTAAAAATCATGGCTAAAATTAGCCATGATCAAAATATTAAATTTATTTTAAAAAAATTTAAAAAATTATTTTATATCTCATCTCACACAAATTCCAACATTAAACAATCACTTTATTTCACATCCAACACAATTCTAAATAAATTAATCAACTTTATTTCACATCCTACACAATTTTTAATATAACCAACTTACTTTATTTCACATCATACACATTTTTCAAAAATCACTAAAAATTCCAATCAAATTTTCTTTCATTTTTTCTTATTACCAAAAGCCTGGTTCATGATCAAGTTGATCATAACTAACTTTTTATTTTTTTATAAAAAATATATATAATTTTTTTAAAAATGTATATGACAAAAAATAAAATCAGTTAATTTTGAGAATATTAAATAAAATTAATTAATATATTTAAAATTATATAAATTATTTATTTGTTTTTTAAAAATAATCATGACCAAATTAGCCACCAACCAAACAGAGACAAAGTCTGATTGAAGACTTTTTAGCTGTGATCTTTTTTATATTGTATAAAATATGAAATAATATTGGGTGTTGTATTGAAAAATGTATACAAAATGATATAAAATGAGTTTTTTTATATTAAAATTAATATATAGAAGATTATTTATTTTATTTTAATATTTTAAAAAATGGTCATGACCAATCTGACTTCCAATCAAATAGAGGCTGATAATCACAATTAATATTGCTTTTCACTCTACTTTTCCATTGAATCTCACCTATTTATTTACCGTGTTATATATGAATAGTCCTCGAATATCAACAAATTGCAATTCCCAAATTCGAGAATTTCTCAGCAACAGGAGAGAGAGAGAGAGAGAGAGAGAGAGAGAGAGAGAGAGAGGGACAAAAATCCAAACTAAGAAATAACACAGAATTAAAAAAAAAGAAACAAGAGTATTCAATAATTATGTAAATGACAAATATTGTAGAAAAAGAGTTAGGGAGAAGGAATAGAAGAAGGAAAGGCTTCTCAACAGGGCGAAAAAGAAAGTCTGGGAGGAGCTATGTAGGTCATTTACTGTCTTGAAGAAATAAGCTTAGTCACGAAGCCTAATTGGAGAGCCGAAGAGGTTGGAGCCAGTTGAATAGCTTAAAATTGCGGGAAAGCTAGAAAATAGAGAAGTAGACTATTTATAATAAATAAGGGTATTTGTAAAAAGGAAATAGCTGATGAAGTAGATAATTCTTATTAATGAGAGAGGTTCTAGGGTATGAGCTGGTTGACTAGTTAGCCCATTTCAAGGGATTGCCTTCATTAGCTGAGGTTTACCTCCTCTGGTTTATTCACCGTACTATAGAAGTATGGCTAGGGGTATTAAAAATATTCTAAACTCGAAACTCGCTCGAAACTAATTCAATTTCTGAATGAGTTCAAAATTGGTTCGAAAATTCAGAATCGAATCATGAGTAGGGACTTTGACTCGAAATTCATTTCGAGCGGATTTCGAGTTGGCCTTGGCTCGCTCGAAACATGAGTCTATTTGGCTCGAAATTATATGTATAATATATGTCTACATGAAATATCACTATGTATAACTTAGTTAATAGTTTAGTGGCAGAGCTGAGGAGGTCTAGGTTTAGGGATCAAATTCTCTTGAATATACAAAATTTCTACTTTTTTTTTACAATTATGAACCGATTCGAATCATGATTCGAGCAGGCTCAGAATCGAGTCATTTGGAGCCAAGTCGCTCGAATCATATCTTATTTTGATTTTGGACTGATTTCAAGCCGAGCTGAGCTCAAAATTTTAAATTTTGAGTTACGTTTGACCTACTTGAAATCTGTTTGATAACAGCCCTAAATATGACCTTGTAAGGCTTCGTTAATTAATGCTCTATAAAAGAAGAGGGAGAAAGAGAGGGAGGGAGAGAGAGAGAGAGAGAATGAGAGAAAAATGGGCTAATTCAAATAGCGAATTCGAGTGGACTATTCGGGCAGGCTATTCAATTAAATAATTCGACTGGATCACTTGGCTTCGAGCTGGCTCAATCCCTGTATGACTTATTTTGTAACATCTCGTAATCTCATTGTAGAGGTATTTTGTCCACTTTAACTTTAAGAAAACTATATGACTTGAGTGCTTCCCAGGAGGTCACCCATCCCAGAGCTACTTCAGTCCAAACACGCTTAATTACAAAGTTTTTCATCATTAACCTCACGGTTTTGCCCCAAAAAGCGTCTCTATTATTTGAAATTACGTTATCTACTTATACAGCTCAGGATTTTCCTCCTTTTCCGATGTAAGACAATTCATTTTTGTGCCCCTTATATAACTCATTATTCGGCCTAGAAGTCTTCTAGGAGCTGCACTTTTCTTTAGTGATTCCTTTCTTTTAGAACATCACCCGGCGATCACTCCCCGCTCTTTTCGACCATGGGCGTCACGTGTTTAACTAATCTGAGCTAGCTGAATAGCACATGCTGAGGAGCCAAGCAATTTGTGCCTACCCAGATCTTTTCCATATGGCCGGCTAAACCTGATTTGATGATTTTTGACTGCAAGACGTGGAGCGAACGAACGAATTACTCACATTGGCAGGCTTGCCGTCATCTAGGGCAGAGTCTCCCCTCCATGGAATTCTGTGCCTGGGAGGAAGCTTCCCCGATCGCTGCGCCTCCAGGAAGAGCAGCGATTTCGTCAATGCCTCCTTGTAGTTGAAGCCTCCCTCGGCGGCAACGAGGAATCCATCGCAGAGTGCTAGGTACGCCAAGAGAAGTACTACGACCCCCCTCGAAACCTCTCTCATCATACAAATTAACCTGATAATATGAAGAGGAAGAAGAAGAAGAAGAAGAAGAAGAAGAAGAGGGTTAATTACAGGAATTGATGACAGCACTATCGACGGTGTTGGATTTGCTTTTTATAGATGAAGCTTCGAATTGAATGAATTAGCTTCGTTTAATTTAGTTCTACTGATCAGGGGAAGATTAATGGAAGCCCTACGTTGCGTGCGGTTTTTGAGGGGCAGCAGGTGAGGAGGGTGAAGGTGGATCAGAAGAGGGGAAGGGAGGTTCGGTTTTTCCGTTTTTGTCGTTATTTAATTCATGATTATGCATTGAGTTAATTATTAAAAAGCCTTATAATTAATTTTTAATTATACTTTGAGGCATAATTTTCAAAAATTTATTTAAAGGTCTTTAGATTTTAACCGATAAATATTTTAGTCCTTCCACTATTATCTTTTATAAATTTTCAATTTATCTTTTTGAGTGATTTAATCTTCAATGTATGCCATTAATTTTTTTTTAAAAAAATATTACAAAAACATTTTACCGTATTTTAGTGCATAAGGTTAGTTTTTTTTTAGTTTTTTTTAGGGGCATTTACCTGCATGTCACACAAACTTTTTAAAATTACACCACACATACTTTCTTCACAAAATTTACATTATGGATTGTGAAGAAAGTGTGTGTGGTGTAATACATGAAGTTTTATGTGGCATGCGAGTAATTATCTTTTTTTTTGGGCATTTACTTGCATGCCACACAAACTTTTTAAAATTACACCACACATATTTTTTTTATTTGAAGGCTTTTTTGAGTGTAAATTGTTTTATCATATTTGAATACGAAATACAAAAAATTCATGTTTCCGCTTAGTGAAATTTCTTTGAAGGCACGTTATTGTGTGTGGGACTTGTGCATCCAAGAATTTTACTTGATGTAATGAAAATAAAATATTCATGTAACGACCCTACTTAGTGAGAATAAAGGCTTAATTACTATCGTTATAATCTAATAGATGATTACTTTATGGTTTTTTTTATGACTTTTGTTCAAAGCTTGTCGGTTGTAGATTAATTTTTTTATTTTTATTTCTAATTTTTAGATTAAGATGAGCAATATGATTTAATTTGATTAAATAAATAATGAAATTTTATACTTAAGATTTTAGTTAAAAGATAAAAATTTAATTAAAAATTGAATCGACTTTGGTTGGATTGAAGTTAAATCGAATATAAAAGAGCTAGGTCTAGCTCAAATTGAAATCACATCAAATTTTTCTGGTTCATATTTTAGATCAGATCGAGATTAAATTGAGAATTTTTAATTTAATTTTGAACCGATGTTGCTGTGTAGGCTCGAAATAAGATCGATAACAATACTATTTATTTTGAGAAATTGTATATATTTGGATAAAAGTCTTCAAACAAAAATTAAAAAAAAATGAGAGGGTTTGAGATGAAAAAAGAAAGTTTCTTTTCAGGATTACCAAGGAAAGTGAGGAGAAGAGATAAGACAAGCCGTCTGTTTTATAATGAAAGCACTGCTGAGGCGACACAATCAAATAATGTCGGTTAAGCGGAGCGAAAAAGTTGAATGGAGGGAGGGGAAGCAGCCTGACCACAGAGTTTTCATGTATCTTAAGAGAGAAAGAGAGAGAGGGAGGGAGAAAGCATCTTTTTCTCATAAATATAGTTATTTATGGTGAAGAGATAGTAGGTGGCTTAGGTGAGGCTAGGTGAGTTACATTAATGATGGAATAGTTCTCTCGCATGGGAAACTATATGGTCAGCCCATGCTTGCTATCAAATAATGTCTTAATGTGACGCCTGTAGTCGAGAAGAACAGAGAGTGATCGTCGGGTGATATCTTAAGAGAAAGTAATTGCTAAGACAAAGTGTAACTCTTGGCAAACTTCTACGCAAAATAATGAGTTGTAAGAGAGGCACAAAAAAGAATCATTCTATATTGAAAATGGAAGGAGATCCTAAGATATATAAGTAGATAACATGATCTCAAATTACAAATGTACATTTTCGAAAAAAAACAGTAAGACTAATGATAGAAAACTCTGTAGTTAATCGTGTTTGGGCTAGAGTAGCACTAGGATGAGTGACTCCCTGAGAAGTGTTCAAGCCACATAGTTTTTCAAAGCGGACAATACCTCTACAATATGATCAGGTGATGTTATACTTAATGATGGTCACCTTTTTTCAGCTCATGACTTAGGTGGTGTACTATAGATGTAAAGCTAGAAAATAACAAGACTATTTAAACTAGAGATTTGTTTAGATATTTTATTTGGGTGGCTCCAAGGCTGATACGTCAAATTTTTCCCTCAATATTATATATTATGATTGGAGTTTTCAAAATAATGTAATGATATTTTCTCAATTAGAAATATTTTTTTAATTTCTAAGTTTTTTGTCATTATGAATTTTTTTTATGCTCCTGTTCATGGGCATAACATATTTAATATGGTATGAAACTAATTAAACATGCTTTGCTTTGAACTCAATTTACATCGATTTTTTTAATAACAATTATTTGTGTTAATTTTCATAAAAAAATAAATAAAAAAACAAAAAAACAAAAAAAAAAAACAACAACTAAAGCAATACTACACAGCACAAGAGATAGTGACCAACATCAATAGTCTATTAAAGCAACACATATATATGTTTTTTATGCCATTCTATGAACTTTACACTATTGACTGACTCTCAGTTCATTCACTGAAGGTTGTTGATGTCAACTTTGATGGATGATTAATTTAATGCTTAAGAGAACATTAAGGCCTCATTTGGTTCGAGCTTTTTTTTTGAACAAGAGAAAAAAAATATTTTATTTTTTAAGTTTAATGAGAGAGAAATTTATTTTAATATTAGAAAGTGTGTAAAATATGAAATATTTTAAATTCTAATATTCGTATTTGCATTAAATGTGAAATAAAGTTGATTTTTATAGTTGAAATTTGTGTTGGGCAAAAAAAGTAGCTCCAACCAAACGAGGCCTAATCGTTGATCAGATGATTTTTCCCGTCTTAAGAGGAGCAAAAGAAAGAAAGAGATTAAAGAAAAAAATCGAGAATTTAAATTAAAAATATCAAAAAAATATAAAAGGTAAGTGAAAATTGACAATAATAACACACTAAAATGTGCTACTGAGAAAGTTTGTGATCTAAGACAAGCAGTAGCATTAGCGATGGCCTTATCCAAAGAGTAGAGAAATTTTCAGCAGATTTCTAGGATAACTGAGGCTCTTAGTAGATTTTTGGGTACGGGAAAAGAGCAATATAGAAATAAATAATTTCACTTTAAAAAGAATGTTTTTTTGAGTTATATAAATAATAATTTGACTTTAAGATAGATATATATATATATATATATATATATATTAATGTGTCTTTAAAAGGCAAAATAATAAGACTAATGTTCAAAAAAATTTATTTAAACATGACTGAATTGAAGTAACACTATATTGCATGGCATTCTTGGAAGCAATCAATTAAATAATAGAGTTTTCTAAAATCAAAAAGACATTATTTTAATATCTAAATTACCGAATGTCATAACGACACTTATAAGTGACTCAACAAGCTCACTTATGTTAAATATTAAGTTGAGATATTAAAAATAGTATTTTATGAAAGCAAATAACATTATCTATTCGTATATACTTATTTTAATTTTAAAATTTTTTCTTTTCGATCATATCTTTTTGTGACTAAAGTAAATAAATTATTACATAAAAAACTGTAAATTAACTGAAAATGTCACACTTAAGAGATTACCGTTATATTGATATACATATTATATACAAGAAACATACATATTACATATATAAATAATACATTAACATTAAATGTCCCTAGAATGAATGAAAACTGAGTCCTGTTTAGTGCCTTTAAAATAACTTTGATTTAAATTCAACGCAATTTTTTAATAATAATATAATAAAATTATTTTACTTCATATAAAAATTTAAATTTAAAAAATTAATTTATTATCCTAATAAAATAAATTTATTTTATATCAATATACTTATATGATAAATTTATCACAATTTAGTCATCTCTTAGATGTGACTTTAATTAAATCATCATTAAAAAAAGTTAAGGTGTGAGTGCTAAAACAGCCCAAACTTTTTAAAAAAATATTTGAACCATAGTGGATCATAGATTAGGCACGGGTGGACTCCAATGGATCCAATTTTCATCCAAATCATCACGGTTGGGTCTGAGTCGGGTCAACTCAAATCGAACCCAACACAGTTGGCAGTCTACGTAAATGCACATGTTTCGAAGGGTCATAATCGTCAAAACATCGGTTAATAGGCTCCATTTCTCCGAAGTTGCCATAATTCGGCCACGCCCACACGCATCACTTGTGGACTCGGTGCTTCCTAATCCTACCACAGTGAGAAGAGCAGCTCGCCAAGCTATAAATACGTGTGCAAACCGCAGTTTCCCCGATGTGCCCTTTCGGTGGCCAGGCACGCGGTACTCAATCCTCCGCCCTCGATCCCCAAATCAGAAGCGTCATCGAGCTCTCTGGAAAACCCTAGCCGTAACGCTGCTCCCACCCTTCCCCCGGTCATACGCGGCCTTCCGCCAACCCGATGCCCCCGATCTTCGTCGGAAGCTTCGCCGGCAGATCTATCTAGAGCTCCGTCTGCTGTGAATTTGTTGATCTCTAACGCCAGATTCTTACCCTCTTGTTTCGTCAACTCAGACTTCAGATCTTGATGCGGCTTGAGCTCCCTTGGCTCTAGATTCTCCAATCAAATCTGAGAGATACACGACGGGGGGGTGCGAAGGCTTCTGAGCCATCATTCCTTTGGCGGTTGGTTCGATTTGAGCGGTTTTCTGTCAGCGGAAACTCTAATTAGCAGTCGGTGGAGTTCAGATCTTGCCAGCGGTACCGGTTCGGGGATTCTTCTGCGTGCTGCTTCGGTTCGTCTTTTGTTCGGATCTGCTGCGGAAAGGGATCGGTGTTGCAGCTGCTTTGTTCCCTACTTTACCTGCCAGCTCGTAGCGTGCAGCATGTTTAGAAGGAGATCTGATTAGTTTGTCAACGAGTCTGTTTCTTGTTGTCTTGCGCAATATCAGGCCTTATATTATTTTCCGGCCTTTAACTTGTTTACAAATCGTTTTTAATGCAATTTTGTTCTTTTTGGTTGATTATATTGCTCTCTAGATAAGAGGAAATTTCCCTAAAAAATTATGGCTGTGTACTACAAGTTTAAAAGTGCAAAAGCTTTTGATTCTATTCCCATTGAGGGGCAATTCATTTCTGTTGCGAACTTGAAAGAAAGAATTTTTGAGTCCAAGCAGCTGGGGAGAGGTACCGATTTTGATCTGATGGTCTCCAATGCTCAGACTGATGAAGGTTGGTTTCTTATTTTTAGTGGGCACTATACCTATATTCAAATACTTATAAATGGGGGCGTAGGTTAAGCTAATGCCAAACTAACTACGGAAAATGAAAGCAAGATGACGTATTCTTATCCTATAATCCTATATTTTAATTTTTAAGTATCTAAATTAAGCTAACTGGTTGTGAAGTGCGATGCCATCTGTAGATAATGGCAAGTTTTTGGTGTTTATCCCTATTCAACTATACCTTGGAATCTAGTATAAAAAAAAAAACTTTATCTGGGAATGGTTTTCATCTATAACTCTTTGAAATCTTATGGGTTATGTGATTTTGGCTTTCCACTTTCAGAATATGTAGATGAAGCTGCGATGATTCCAAAAAATACATCAGTACTGATTCGCCGTGTTCCTGGACGACCTCGAAATCCTATTGTTACTGAGAGAGATGAGTAATGTCTTGTACTCTGTGCTAGCCTCTTATTGTCATTTCTTCGCCGATTAGACTAGTGTCCCTGACTTTCAAGTATAATTTGAACAAGTCAATTTGAGTGACTAGATTTAAACTTTAAATTCAACCTGCAGGCCAAAAGTTGTAGAAAATAAGGTGGAAGATATTCCACCATCTACTAGCATTGTTGTTGGTGATTCATCTACAATGAAGTTTGTAAGGCCATCTTCTTAACTATTTTAAATTACTTTATTCCCTTGATTGTCACAATTTGACATACTACTATTGTATGGGTTTATATCAACTCCTTTCTTTTCGTGCAATGCTTACTAGAGTGAAGCTTGTGCCCTCCCATGTAGATGAATTACAATCTAGTTACATTTTGCAGCCTGAAGAATCTGAATGGGATGAGTTTGGTAATGACTTGTATAGTATTCCCGATATTCATCCTGCACAGTCAAGCGTTCAAGTAGTTGATGTATCTCCTGCATACAAAATTGATGAAGAGAGCAAGATCAAAGCTCTAGTTGATACACCAGCACTTGACTGGAATAGGTTGGACATTTTAGTATAAATTTTCAGTTAGTGCTTACCTGTTTAGTGAGAAGGGAATTGGTTTTCCATCTGTAGTTACTATTTTTTCAGAAGGATGTTTGGTTAACAGGTTTAAGTGGTTTTTGCAGCCAAGGGCATGATTTATATGGTGCTGGAAGAGGATTTGGTAGGGGCATGGGTGGAAGAATGATGGGAGGCCGTGGTTTTGGTATTCGCGTGAACTTTAATCTCTCCATTTTGTATACTGTATTGAATTTTCTATATTCTTCATTTTGGTAAAATAGCCCTACTTATTAGGGATGCCAGCTATCTTATTTAGGCTGGAAGAACTAGATAGCAGAGAAATGGTTAACAATGCAGATATCACGGACGATTGAGTCTGTGCATAATCAATGATTCAGTATAATTTTGCTTCTTTTATGAGTGATACATTGATTACACAGGGTTGCATTTTAATGTGTTAATCTTCCCTCTTGTTATAAGAAATGCTCGTCCTTTATGCTTGATGATGACCTCGCTTTATGAGACCCTAATATTTTTTAGGGGATATTTTCTTTTTGTTACTTTTTGTCATTTAAAGGTATTCGGTGATTACATAGAGAAGAAAGATATATACATGGATGGAGAGTAGGCTGTCTATTTTTGTGGTAGCGCTTTCTATTTAGGTTTTTGTGGCTGACTGCTCATTTCTTTTTTCTAGCTGATTTTTTTTTACTGTTAGACTTTCTTCACCTTACCTGTCATTGAATGATTGCTTGAAGACTGTCATATCCTGTAAAAAGTTTCTGAATTAACTTATTCCTTATAGAACTAGGTTTCTGGTCATACCAATATTTTGAAGGCCATTTTGTAACTTTGAAGCTTTGCAATATGATGTGAACTATCTTTTGTAATATTTTCAACAATTTAAAATTGTAGGCCGGTTTGTTTTAGAGAAGAAGACGCCTCCTGCTGGTTATGTATGTCATAGGTGCAAAATACCAGGTATGTTTATTATTCTCATCTTTTATTAGAAAGTTATGAGGCCCTCTAATTATATTCTTATCATCTCGGATGTGTTTGTATGCAAATGTTAAAATTAAACTGACATCACATTGCTTGCAAATTGCTAGATTAGAATTTAGTTATATTTCACATCATACACTTATTTTCAAAAAAAAAAAAAACTCATTTCATATCCTGTATGAATATTACAGTAATAGCTGATCTCATATCCGACATAAATCCTAAAGATAATAATTATTTTTATTTCATGTTGTACACAATTTTTAAGATAACAAATATCATAGTATAAGATTAATTTTAACCTGGTTAAAGTTAACCTAGCTAAACAAATGTACCTATTTATTTAACTCTATCCTTGTGAATACCATCATGATAATTTGTATATTTCCATTCTTTTTTCTTTTTCAAGGTCATTTTATCCAGCATTGTCCCACGAATGGTGACCCTACTTATGATATAAAAAGGGTAAAGCCTCCAACTGGTATTCCAAAATCTATGTTAATGGCGACACCTGAAGGCTCTTATGCACTGCCAAGTGGTGCTGTTGCTGTTTTAAGACCCAACGAGTGAGCTGCATTTCTGTCATTTTTCATAATTACTCTAGGTCTAAATACCACTAGTTGATATATATTTGTTTTGTTTTAGAGCTGCATTTGAAAAGGAAATTGAGGGATTACCTTCCACACGGCCTATCAGTGATCTTCCACCTGAACTACGATGCCCACTGTGTAAAGAAGTTATGAAAGATGCTGTCTTAACTAGTAAATGTTGTTTCAAGAGTTTCTGCGACAAGTGTAAGTACTAAATCTGAATCTTGAATTTCTGAACTACAAATACTTTTACATTAGTTAGGAACACTATTTACCCTTGCAAATATTAGATACAAAAGTTTTGGCTTCATGATTTCAGGTATCTGAAGTAGGTTATAACTTCGAATTTTATCCTTGTAGTTTTGTGTGATGTGTGAGTAAAGAACCGTGTTCATTATTTTGGCAATGCAAGTTTATGATGTTGAATACTGGAAAGTGTTTGTTGATGTTTATAATCAGGCATACGGGACTTCATCATCAACAACTCCAAATGTGTATGTGGTGCGACAAACATATTAGCTGACGACCTTCTCCCTAATAAAACACTCAGAGAAACTATTAACCGCATATTGGAATCAGCTACAAGCAGTACCGAAAATGCTGGAAGCTTGATTCAGGTCCAAGGTAATATTAATGCCCATGTTTAACGTTCTCATATTGCTGCATTTTGTATTTGGCATTAATTTCAATTTGTCTTCATTCAGATATGGAATCTGCACGCATTGTGCAACCCCTAGTTCCATCACCTGCTCATTCTGCTGCTTCGAAGGACCGAGATAAACCGACTCCTCCAGAACTTTCAGATATCAAGGAATCTTTGGATGTAGGTTCAATTGAGCCAAAAGTTGATAATGTTTCAACTAATTTGGCTGATGAGAAGCACACGAAGCATGAGAAAATCATAAATCCGGCTGAAACAACTCCTGAGTGTACAAGTGCAAGAGAGGTGGCTTCTGCAGAAGTTGCTCCAGTTCTGGAAGAGGCTCAGGAAAAATTGCCTCCTGGTGATCAAGGTGAGTATTCATTAATTCCAGGAAACATTGTAATCACTTACATGGTACAAACTTTTGACGTAATTTTGTGCTAAAGTATAGCTGAAATATAGCTGTTCTAGATAACGGAAGAGTTAGAAAAGTAAAACACCGGTGGCCAAAAACTGTATAATTTTATTCTGTGTGGATTGGATTAGATTAGAAGTTGCATATATGTGATTCTTCATTGTTCTCAAATGCTTATTCTGTTGATTTTAGTTTGAAACTTCTTTTGATGGTACTAATAATTTCTCATGTTGCAGGTAAGAAAAAGAAAAAGAAGAAACTTCGCCCTCCTGTTAGCGGTTAGTTCAAATTACATCTACCGTTTTATATATTTTGATGACATGTTATTATTATTTTTAATAATATGGTATTGTTGTGTTTTGTTGGCTTTTTGAAATGTTCCTTGTCCTTCAGCCGCTGACATGCAGTGGAGAGGCTTTCAAGATCTTGGAGCTGAAAATTTCACCGAGATGCCTTTGGGTCCTTCAGCCTACAATCCTTATTGGGCTGGTGGGATGCCCATGGGAATGGATGGGTACATACCACCTTTCCCTGGGGCAATGCCATTTATGGGCTATACACCAGGCCCCTTTGATGTTCCTTTTGGGGGAATGTTACCTCATGATCCATATGCTGCACAAGCCGCCTACATGATGCCGGGATTTCCTCAGAGGTATGTTGCATGTTTCATATATTTTTGTGAAGTTACAAGTATGTCAATTGTCATGATTTGGGGTTATATTGTTTTGAAAATTTCATGCCTATGGAATCTAGCCAGATTTTCTTTTGGGATACGTCTGTTATGTTATTGAGCCCGGTATAGGTTAGGTAGCTTGTGCTATAGTGGCCACAGGAAAATGCAAAGTAACCAATGCTTCACCGTACATTGGTTTCACTTGATTCCAATGCTGCGACAGAGCCCATTGCTCCCCCTTTAGAACATAGGCGACATGGCTCTGCACCTTTAACCTTACCTTTGATTTCAACAGTGACAAGAGGATGAGACTTAGGTGTCTTTGTTAGCTGACAGTCAGTGGCTGCTCAAGGCAACTTTGATCAACTTTTTTAATATATTTTTGTGGCAATCACTGGTCAGCTTCATCTTTGATGATATAGACTTTTTTTAATATTTTCTAAGCTGAAGACAATCACCTGGGCAAAAGTTTTTGGTATTTAAATGCTTTTGAGGACGTTTTCATAAAATCACAATTTCATGATAGAAATGTGTAATTTGAGTAGAATTTAGGTTCATGTATGTAATTTTCTCATATATATATTCATAATTTGTTTGTCAGAATTAGGTTATTAGGTTAATCTAAAAGCACATGTTTATGTTTTTACAAGATATCTAATAATATATATGGTACCAACAACCAAACCTTAATCCCACTAGGTGGGGTCAGCATCCAATAATATATATATATATATATGTATAAAATAATATATATATATATGTATAAATATATTCATGTGTGTCCAAATGTTTAATTTGAGTGGAATTCAAGGATGTATGTTTTACCCCTCATTTGTTTTGTATTTTTGTACATATTCATAAAATTGAAATTTCGTGATCGAAATGTATCAAAATATGTGATTTCAATAGAATTAAGGAGTATGTATGTAATTCCCCTTGTTTGTGATCTTGATAATTTTTTCTCTAGAATTAGATTAATCTAAAACTGTGTTCATCTTTTTTAAAGATATCCGATCATGTTCAATCCTATATATATTATCTTTTTGTATATTTATATATATATATATAAATATATATATATATATATGTGTGTGTGTGTGTGTTTGTGTCCAAATGTTCGTTTTGAGTAGAATTTGAGAGATGTATGTAAATTCCCCTCATTTGTTTTGTATTTTTTTTACATGTTCGTCAAAATTAGATTAGTCTGAAATATACGTTCATTTTTGCATAAAACATTCCATGCATGTAAAATTTTATAAGTATATATTGTTTATTTCATAAAATAATTGAATATTTTTTCATTTTCATAGTTTAGTTTCAGACAAAGGCTTTTTATTTTCTTTCTCCCTTTATGACAATCACAGTGTTTGTAGGGATCTCGCTGATCTGGGGATGAGTGGCATTGGGATGAATCAAGGGCCTCCTGTTCTTCATCGCGAGGATCCCAGGAAAGCAGAGCTTAGGAGAAAACGTGAAATGGAAAGGATAGACAGGCACAGTGAAAGGTGCGTGCTTGGTTGGTTTTGATTTGGCAATTTCTTTACTTTATTCATTATTCTAATGAAATTTTTATTTTTTGGATTATTTTTATTTCAAATTGATACAGTAGATCCTTTATTGAATGTTTATAGGAGTCTTGTGTTTGTGTGTTTAAATCTCAATTTTAATCAGTTTATGCCAAGTAGCCTATTAAATGAGAAACAAAAAAGTGAACTAATGTGTTTGGCATGGATTCTTTGGAATCTGTCGGTTTGGTCAATTGTTTGATAATTTAATTTGTTTGGTTATTTGATTTTGATTTGGCTTTATATTTGTAGAAACTAAACTTACCGTTTAAATGAATAATATGTTATTATATTTATATGCAATATGCACTGTGAGTTTGTACATATTATGTAATATGTATTTTACTAGTGTTTATTGGATTCAAGGTCTATAGGTATTTTTCTTTAGTTTGTGCATATCATTCATCGGCATATATTTATGTTTTTTTACTAAGCATGTTTAGTGGTAATGTTTTCTTTGGAAAGCAAGCTTTGATGGGCCAAGACAATAACAATTCATTATGTAGGCAAATTTGGGGTAACAGGAATCTATGCAAGGTGAACTACAATAACATGCAAGTAATTTCAGTGATCTCCATATGGACAGTAGTGGAAATTAGTCCTTAATTTGATAATAGTCTCAAGAACTCATTCCCATATAAAATAATTTGAGAAGATTGAAGGGAAATGGACATGAATCTTTCATATTCACAAGTAATGAGTAGCGGGTATGTAAAAAACAAAACTGTGAAGTTAAAACTTAAATATGAGTCGCACACAACACTATGCATAAATATTTCAGTAAGAACACGTGAGGACTTTTTGCCAGAAAACTTCTGAACTAACATATAGGTTGTGTTTGTTTGTAAGGTTAAATTTAAGAAGGTTAAAATTAAATTTGTATGGAGATATTTTTTTATTGAAAATTGTGAATGATGTGAAATAAAGTTAGTTATTATGTTGGGATATGTGAGGGATGTGATATAAAGTTAGTTATTATGTTGGAATATGTGAGTGATGTGATATAAGTTAGTTATTATTTTAGTAATATGTGTAGTATGTGAAATAAATTTAATTTTTAATATTAAATTTTATGTGTGATGTGATATGCCTGGTTAAAATTAAACCAGGTTAATTTTAAACTCCTAGACAAACGGGGAGGATCAAATACAATGTTTTGGACTAAACAACTTCAATATAAGTTTCTAAATACTAAAACAGTAGCCAGAGCATATGAAGATAGTATGTTGAGATAAAGCAAGAAGATTAGTGGATGATTAATGAAAATAGGTAAGCAACAGAGTGATAGGTGAAAATTCAAACCCCAAACTGTCAGTCCCTTTGATAAGTGCATCAAATCTATATAACTTTGATTCAAATCCCCGCTTGAAGACGTTGGTGGATCCCCTCCACTGAAGCAAAGTGTAGAAACTCCACGCCAAAGTTCTTCAATTCATCTATAAAACTCTTTTCGCTTGACAAAAAATATCAATATATTGCAATTTGTGTGTAGAAGCCTTAGGATATTAGCCATTGAATGAGAAATCTAACATTCCGAAGATGCCAAAGATGCAATCGTCTCTCCTCCAGTTACTGAAACAACCTGCAAAGATGGTCCATTAGTGATGATGGGCTGTCAAAGCCAATCGTCATCATCGCTTCTAATCTCATTGTTTTGATGGCTTGATTAGGAGCGAAACGCTTGATGCATGGTTTGTTCACTTGCTTTCTAGGTTTGTTTGAAGTTTTCCCTACACACATATGTCCAAATAATACAAAGGAGTTCTCATATACATAAATATTCTCAAATACACATACAAGTAGCATCTCACTACAAACACTCGAAATGAAATAACACAATTGAAATGGAATAATCACGATAAGAGACTATATTGATCCCAATCTAGTGATGAAATTGTCATCGTGATTCATCGTAAGGATATACCAATAATTTATTGCATTAATTATGCTCCTATGAAGTTTTAGATTTGATTAACTATACATCAGAGGCGATACCAGTGATGCCCCACATCAACTAAGCTCCTTTGAAGTTTTAGATTCGATCATTTACCGCGAAAACTTAAACTTATATTTTAAGAAAGGTCAAGACATAACTGAGATGCCAAATTCAATTTTAACCCAACGGACTGACTGGTCGGTTTGATTCTCTATTTATAATCTTGTTTAATTGGTTTTATTTCATTGATCGAAAAACCAGACCCTTTTCTTTTCTATTGTATAGTTTGGTTAACCAATTCCAGCTGACCGGTTACGTACCTCTAAAGCAAGATTTACAAATACCAGATGAGATCAAATCCAAATTTTTTTAACCCTTCAAACCTTTTTCTTGACCCACATTATAACCCATTGAAATATAATTCAGATTTAGTTTAATTACTAACTTAACAGTTAATTCTATTGACAATCAAGTTAATTCAAGTACACATATTTGCTCATTATACTAAAAAGTTTAACCTCAATTATAAGTTCACTTTTGGAATGCACTGCAGCAACTGTGGCTGCATCCAACCTGTAGCTCCGTCAACTGAAGTTGCCACCTCAGGTATAGCTGTGAATTTGCGATCAAGGCAATATATATACTCGTAAGTCTGAGAGCACATATATTTACTCATTTACAAACTTAAAACTACAATCCTACTATAAATACTAGTTCAAACATGAAAATAGAGGCAATTATTATTTTCTTATATCCGTAAAAAATACTCTTCTTTCATTCATGGGAGTTTGTTTCTAATCAATTCTAGAAGTATTCAAATTTGAATTTATCTTTTAGTTTTTTCAGGCTGTAACCTGTATCAAGTTTTGAGTTAAATTTTCTTCATACTGAACATTTTACAACACAATCTACCCACCTCACTTCCTACGTACTCCTATTTTGAGTTGATTTTCGATCTATGGAGTGTGAATAGATTTATAAATAGATTTAAATTCTAGTATCAATAAGGTTTTCAAATTACAGCATAACTGCATGCTTTATGCATTTTTTTCTTGTATGTTACGAAATATTGTTGTGTGCTGTGTGTTCTGTGCAGGGAGCGTTCCAGGGAAGGAGAGAGGGGGCCTGCAAGGGAGGCAGGCGGCGCTGGTGATGATTCTGTGAAGTCCCAGACTGTATGTCACGTCTCTCTATTAGCATCGTTGATTAGCTTATCTACTAATTATTCTTCTGTACTCTGGGCTTCTATAGCCATGAAACCGATGAACTTTCATTTTTTTTTTCCTATTTTCTATTTTTATTTTAGATTTTTTTTTTCATTTAATTAATTAATTTATTATTTGGGGAGGAGATTAAAAAAAAAAATGAAACGTAGTAGTTCCGGTTAAAAAAAAAAAAACTGAAAAAGTGGATAATTTGACGTTGCTGTCTACAGTTACATAAAAGGCACAGAATTTATTAAGTTGTGGCGGAGCACCATTTGGTATCCAGTCATTGGTTACCACGTGCTGCAATTCATGCTCGTTGTGTAACATTTAGAACCTAATAATTTTTTGGGAAGATGAAAGGTCTGGTTGGCATTGAGATTATTTTGGTCATGTCTTAAAATTTAGGTGGGATTAGAAATAAAATTATATTAATTTTATTTAAAATAATATAAAATGTAAAATAAAATAAATATTTTATTTTAAAATATAAATTATTAATGTTTATTATTATTATTATTATTATTGGGAGAAGTGATTATATTTTTTGAAATGTTTATTTTTTCTTTGTGAAAGGTAAGTGAATGTTTTGATGTCTTAAGACATGACCAAAATAAATGTAAAATCAGACTCAAAAGTAGGCAGGTGAGGCATTGCTGATTTTAATGCGGGCTTGCCAGTGGGTTTGTTGATTGTGAAGCGTAGACCGATCATTTTTTTAAATTTCTTTTTAATGAACCCTTTTGATTTTCAATACTCGATTGTTGATAATAATTAGGCATTGAAAAGGTGTTACCTTTGAAAAAAAAATTGCAATAAATGGATTTTTATGTAGAATTAAAATAATAGAAAATAAAGTTATCAATCAAGAAAAGAAAAACATTGTGAAATATTCGTGTAATGTGATGGCAGCCACCGGATCTTGATCAGGTGGCTGGTGATAAATATTCGAGTGGTAGACTTGTAAATATATAAGTAGTTAATATCGGGTCGTGGAAGTCGTGGTTGTCTTGATAGGGTTAATTTTCGAATTTCGTGGATCTTTATGAGAAGGCTTTAATTATATTGCAGAGATTGAGGCCTCCAACGGGCAGCGTTGACCGGTCAGATCTGAAAGAGAAGAACGGTCGTGATAGACCGGTTAGCAAAGACCGGCGGGGCGGTTCATCCACTGAACCCGACCGACGGACGCCGCCCCGAACCAGGAAACGGAGGTCTACGGAGCGCCATCGTGATCACGACGCCGCTGCACCGCCTGCTTGCGATGAGGTGGGGAAAGCGGACCGGAAGCAGAAAGGAAGCGTGTTCTCGCGCATCAGCTTCCCGGCGGAGACTGCCGAGTTGACTGGAGGAAGCGATAAGAGCCGGAAGACCTCGTCGGATCCGCCGAACGGCGTGAAGGACCACCGGGAAAAGGGCCGGGAACGGGACCACCAGGTCGCGAACGGGTACCGGAGTTCGTCGGTCGGCCGCTCCGATCGCCGGAGCGGCGGAGAGTCGAGCGACGAGGAGCGGCACTTCAAGCGCAGGTCTTCTTCGCGGCGGGAGTCGGAGAAGGAAAGGGAGGCGGAGGCGAGCCGCGGCTCGCGCGGATCGAGGGAGCGCGACCACCGAGTTCAGGATCTCCACGAGGGCAAGCGCAGGTGATGGGGACCATCGACGGTTGTGATCGCATTGGGTTTTTGAGTTTTATTGTTAATCTGACGGCCAAGAAGAAGTTTTTAGTGTCTTTGCGCGATGTGGGACCGCGCCGTAGCCGATATTGAAATCTGTGTGTTAAATTACATGTGTAATTTTTTAAATGAGAGTGATGCGTTGAACAGCTTTGGTGAGAATATTTATGTAATACAAACTTAATCCTCCTCCTGTAAAAGCAAAAAATATTAAATAAAAAAGTTTTCAATTATTATGTACAGTTCATTATGTTTGAAAATAGAAAAATATTTATATATAATAAATGTATTTTTTTCATTTTATAATTTGCCATATCATTATATAATTTAAATAAGGTTTTGGCAATTGTATTTGTAACTATATTTGTATTTTAAAAATAAATATCTCAATCGCATAATATGTATTGAAAATTAGTATTGTTCTTGAAAATCTGTTGAAGTTGTGTAATTGTGTCTCACCTCTCTGCAAGATCCATAATTTAGCCTTCAATTTCATTGAGATTGATCTCAAGGTTTTTTTTTTGGATAATTACCTACATGCCACACAATTTAGTTTTATTTATGCCTTACCCATCTATTTTTAGTTACATATGCTATGCTATGCACACTCAAAATATTACAAAATCTTATATACACTGAGTTAAAACTTAATCAAAATCTATTTGAAAAAAAAAATTCTATTAGTAAATCATTAAAATTATATTTTTACTCTTAATGATACATATTTTTCTCTTCCTTAATACCACACTAAAACACTGATTTGTCCTGAAATCAATTCACGTCGCGGATGTCTCCTTCCTTTGCTGCCACCTAAACATTAAGGTTTTAGAATTTGCACTCAAAATATATTTAAATATCCTTAAAATAATATGATGAATGATTCAGATTTTTTGTAATCTAACTATAATTAGGTTATTGAAAAATTATGATTACTCATTATAATAGAAATAAGTTAAAATGTGTGTATGTAAGATTTTATAATATTTTAAGTGTGCATAGCATAATTAACTAAGAATGGATAGGTAAGGCATAAATAAAACTAAATTGTGTGGCATGTAGGTAATTATCTCTTTTTTTTGGGATATAATAAATATTTATTTTTAATGAAATATTTAATTTTTTTCATTCTTTATAAAAGAAAAAAGAACTAAATATTTTATGAATATTCAACATAAGTTTGCCATAGTTAATTAGAAAGATTAAAAAATAATTATATACCATGAAAGTTTAATTATTAATATTTACTTAAAAAAAGTTGTTGTGGATCTTAAATTTTGTTTAACATTATTGTGCTGTATGAAAAAATATTGTATCATATAATTGTATTAAAAAAATATTATTGAACAAAATTATTTTATCTGTTTGACAAGCTGCTATTAAAAAATACTGTTAAAATCAATTAGTTTAAGAAAAATTATAATGGTACATAAAAAATGTATTATTTTGACTAAATTAAACATATAAATAAGCTTATTAGTATTATATATTTGTTATTAATAAATAATAAAATAATTATACATATAATTTAATATTTATTTTGCATATTATTTTTTATATAATAAATACTATAAAACATATATTATTATTAAATACAATAATTATATTTATATTTCATAAATTTAAAAATACATATTTGCTATAATAGTTTTATATGTTAATTTAAATTATGTAACTTACAAATCAATTTAATAGTATTAATATATAATTACATATAAGTTATTAACAAATAAATTATACTCTATAACATATCATTAATTGTATTATAGTATAATTATTATAATTAAAAGTTTTATATATGTTATTTTAAAATATATTATCACAATACATAGTTATTTAACTTTATATATTATAACGTAACGTTAATATATATTAATAATAATTATATTATTTATATTATATATTTATTATATATGAATAATTATAGTATTATTATTAAAATTTAGTTATTTTATGGACATTTTCATTCTTAGTTAGTTATAATAAAAATATTTTTTTAAAAAATCTATTTTTAAGCTTTATCTGACAACTATTTTTAGTCTTTAAAACTAAAATGTTCTCAAAATTTTTTTTTCTCAAGTGCAACTTTTAGCTCTTATTTTTATAAAAAAGTTTCTCAAATACGGCCTTAATCTTCTTCTGTGTTTTTGAGATGCTCTCAAATCATATACAGTTTAATTTATATATTTCATTGAATTCAACAAAGTTTAGCGTTAGTGTTAACACGTGGCTCCTGCGCTGCATCCTGACCGAACACGTGGCGCCTGGCTGGCCTCCTTGATTTGATTGATTTGCTAACCCAACTTTGACTTTGCAGGGCTCACAGCTCGGGTCATTCATCGTCCACGAGGTTACAGCCAACCCTCGCCCACGGCGATACAGGGGTAAACCCTCGTACCTCCGGACACGAGGGTACAAGGTAACACCCGTCACAGTCAACCTCACCTAACCCCGCCGACCTCCGTACGGGCGTTCATCCCCAGAAGAGGTACCAGCATTAAAAGAGGTCACTTCCCTCGTACAGCCGCGAACACCCCCAGCGATAGATAAGCGGCGCCCAGAGCCCATCCATCATCTTGTCTCCGGGAAACCAGGGTGGAGCTACATCCGCCAATGACTATAAATACCGCTGAACAGTTCCAAAGAAAAGAAGGAGAGAGGGAGAAAAGAGAAAAAGAAGGGAAGAGAAAAAGGAGGGATCGGCATCATCTATTGTAACCAGGCCCCAACTGAGGAGCTGGTTTTCTTCCTCTTTCTCTTTCAAGAAGCATTGTACAAGCCTTGAAGGCTGCTTTTTCCCTATTTAGTGAAATCTTTCCATTGATCGTCCGGTGGACGTAGGGGATCATCTCCCTGAACCACCTTAAATCTTGGTGTGTTTCTCTGTATGCCCGGAATTTGAACAGGCTCGCCACCCCTTTGCGCGCCGCCGTCTCCCGGAACTCTCTTTCTCTTTGGTGTTTCCTGGGATCCCCACATCCTACGTCAACAGTTAGATATGTTCATGTAGAAAAAAAGTCCAAAAAAAAAAAAGAAATTTTTTTATTTTACGTCTCGGCATTATAATTTTTTTTATCATATTTAAAATTTAAAATTATAATAATATAGTTCGGATATAAGACTCTCTGGTATTCAAATAAATTTCTTCCTCACTGTACTTGATAAATCTTTTTAAATTCTCTAATATTTAAAAATATGAAAATCATGTAATTATGTGTCAGTGGATAATACTTAGAGTCTATTAGTTTGTAAGGTTCAATTTTAATAAAGTTAAAATTAAATATGAATAGAGATATTTTTTTATTAAAAATTGTGAATGATGTAAAATAAAGTTAGTTATTGTATTAGAATATATGAGGGATGTGATATAAATTAGTTATTATGTTGAGATATGTGAGAAATATCACATAAATTAATTATTATTTTAGTAATATATATAGGATGTGAAATAAAATTAATTTTTAATATTAAATTTTACGTATAATATGATATATTTATTTAAAATTAAATTAAGTTAATTTTAAACTGTCAAATAGACAAGGCATGAAGTTCACTATGTCAGCCTTGTGCACAAATTTTGTGATCTATTAAAGTGCAAATTAATAATTGGTCCATATAATTTACCTTAGGTTTACGTTTTTGCAGTTCTTCTAATTGTTTTTTTTTTACCTTAATATTAGTTTGAGATCCTTTTACAATTTCTCCAACATATTTTCAACCTTTATTTTTACCCTTATTTTCACCTAATTTTCAAATCGCTAGGTTCAATTTGAAAATTTTTTATAATTAAAAAAAAAAAATTTATATAATGTGAAATAAAATAAATTAGTTATATTAAAAATTGTGTTAGATTGAAATAAAGTGACTGTTTAATGTTAGATTTGTGTAGGATAAAATTTAAAATAATTTTTTATTTTTTTAAAAATAATTTAAGATTTTGACCATAATTAAAATAAATTATTTTTTTTAACCGATTGTCAAATAGAGCCTAAAATTTTTAATTTATTAAACTTTTAAAAATTAATTGGGATATTTACGTAATGACCCTCTAATAAAACTGTTTTGTTACTATTTGATCCTACTGAATAACAATTTTATAGTCAAATTGTAAAATTTCAATTTTTAGATGTTAATGTATAAATAAATTTCGCTCAAAAATTTAATATACGCGAGATTATAATGGTTTGTCGAACGTAACCGATATTTTGCCATTGTAATAATGGATTGAGGGTGAGCAAAGGAACTCTATGGCCCTGTTTGGCGCAATGATCAAAATCAGGACTAAAATAATATTTAATTTTAATAATAATAATAATAATAATAATAATAATAATAAAAAATAATTTTTTTAAATTATTCTATATAAATTTTAATATAAAAAATAATATTTTACTCAATAAATTCATTAATTTTTAATAAAAATATAAATTTATTTCACATTTTAGATCAAAATACTCAATTTGAATATATTAGTCTAAAATGTAAAATAAATTGATATTTTTATTTAAAATTATTAAGTATGTAGAGTAAGATAATATTTTTTTTATTAAAATTTATATAAAATAATATTAAAAATTTATTTATTATTATTATTATTATTTTTTTTAAACTATTACCAACTTGGTCTTATTTCCTTGCGCCAAACGGGGCCTGTGACCTAATCGGGGCCGGGACGGCTCTCAGGGGAAGACAGTTTAAAGAATAATCGCCTGGTCGGAGAAGAAGAAGCGGCTATTGGCGGCGGAGATGGCGCACGCTACCTCCTCGTCTCCTATCCTCTCCGACGAAGAGAACAGTCTGTAAGCTATTCAGGCATCTATTTTATATCCCCTTCGTTTTCTGTCCTAGCATCGGATTCTTGGAATAAATTCAAATTCAGACTACCAGTGCGCGATCGCCCGCCCTATTTTGATTGTCGATCCGTAGGCTTCAGATCCATTGTTTCCCGCTTTTATTGTTCTCATGGATTCTGATAGAACCTGCGAGCTTCCTATTGGCCTTTCGGGACACTTGAACTCTATAAATCTAGGGTAAGGATAGTGTTTTTAAAATGAGAAATTCTTTGTAGTCACCATAAATTGCCCCCAAATATTGAATCCAACTAGGATTCACTCCTATGTGGCAATGGTGCTGCATAGACAAAACACTTGATTTGTTTATGCGGCAATGGTGCCGCATAGTAACTTTTAGTTGGCTTCAATATTTGAAGTCATTTTCCTTTCAAGCATTACTCTTTTAAAATAGCTATTCAAGTTGCTCTTATTTGAGTTTTTATTTTATTTGCTGCCTTTAAATTTGCAAATCTCAAGAGCCTAATGCGTACAGTTAGGATTATTTATTTGTGGATTTATTCATAATTGGGTAAGAGATAACCGTGTTTTTTTTTCTTGAGATTTTTGAAAGATTTAAAATAAAATTAGTTTTATTTTGGGATATATAGAGGATATAAAATAAGGCTAATTTTTTATTTTGACACTTCTGTAGCATATGACATAAAATTGGTTTTAATACTGGAGTTTATGCAGGATTTTTAACCGGATTAAAGTTAACTTGGTTAAATTACAGGGAAAAGTTGTTCATCTTGCTCATCTAATCTTTTTAGGGAACTTTTTTGAAGTTAGTTTCCTACAACTATTCCTTTTCTATCATATTATCACAGAACATAATCAAGGATTTCACCATGAATGGTAACTGTGTCTATAGCCTTGTTTGGTAACCATACAAAAAAAGGTAAAGAAAGAGAAAATAAATTATTTTATATAGTTGATGAGAAAGAAAATTATTTTAATATTGGGAGGTGTGTAAGATGTGAAATAAAGTTGATTTTAAGGTTAAAATTTGTGTTATATGTGAAATAAAGTTGATTTTTAAGGTTGAAATTTGTGTTGGATATGAAATAAAGTTATTGAAATTTGTGATAAATTTAAAATATTAATAAAATATTATTTTGTCCCAAATTGGGCACTTACCATAGCTTAACAATCTCATTGATCATAATCTATAATCGGTTGGTTGGTAGCATTGTATAGATGTTGATGCCTGTTACAGTTCTTTGTTTGTTTGTTCCTGAAATCATCAAAAGCATTGATGTCAGATGCTGGAAGGATCTTGTAGACTCCTATGAATCAATCCTACTTGTTTGCAGAATCAGTTAAAATCTTTGTTACTGTTATAGTGTTAATATACCTTAAGGCCAACAAAGGATTGGAAATAAAAAATAAATCGATTCTTTGATGCATTTGAATCACTTTTTTTCTAGTTTATCTTATGCAAGTCATTTTATCAAGAATCAAAATCAAAATATAAAGCAGTTGAGGAAAACCCAGAGAAGTTAACTCTTATTAGCACACTAGACATTTTGGCTTTTACTTTTACGTAATGATGAGTATTTCTTCCCTTTATTCACATTGTGGGTGTAGCTTATTCATTAAAAGGATGCATATGAAGCTTATGGCCAGTGAGTTCACCAATTGGTGGGCAACAGTTCATTGTATTGAGAGGCCACATCTTATACTGTTTTAGATGTTGTTGATCTAATTCACTATAATGGCTTACTTTCTTTTCTGCTTACTGTCCATAATTGCAAGTGTCCTCCTTTATGCTACTGCACCAGTGCACCTTCCTCATACTAGATTTACTTGGTTCTGAACTTTCTATGTGTACAGGTAGATACACTGAATTTTTGCTTTCCTTTTGTTATATAGGAGAGTATTAGGTAACTAATCCCAGACAACTATATTCCTACCAATTTCAGTTTGGCTTACCAAAATTTTCCAAATGTCAATTTTCATTCTTCTATAGTGGAAGTTTGACGCAAAATGGGGAATCAGATTCGAAGTTGTGTATTATGCTCCACAAGCCCAAATATTTGAAGATTGAAGTACTTAAATGAAGTAGAAACTGATGTTAATTTCCACCCTTAAGCTCTTGAAAAATGCATAAACCGTATGGCAGTGGATTCTATGCGGAAATTCTTTATTGGATATATTTTCACTATCCATCAACTTTTTCCCTTTTCTTCTCCATGCTCTCACCATGTCCATACATTTTGTAAACTTTTATCATACACTCAGATATTCATGATGTGATTAATCCATTTGCACAAAATCTCAAGATGATTGATATTCACATGTATGAGTGCTTGTGCATGTGGATTGTTTTCTCTAGCATTGATAAGATTATGCTGCTTTAAGAAATAAATACTAAATAATAATCTATAAAATCTTGTAGCAGATATTGTGCAAACAAAAACAATTTAATTTGAAATTCTAGACATTAAAGCTCATTTTTTTTTTGGTTCTTGACATTACAAGCCATCTGAGATTGGATAATTATCTAGATATTGTCAAAAGTATCAAGGGGTTTGATGTCAGTATTTTCTGTCATAATGTATGTTTCTTGCGATTCTGTATTTCTTTTTACTGATTCTTGTTAAGACAACAAGAAATACTAAAATAGTTTGTATGTTTCACAGTGTTATTGTTCACTTTTTTAAATGCAAAAGATTCATCCAATTTCATAGGTGATAATGAAGTTTAAGTTATGATCTATAATTACAATGTATTTCTTAGATGGATACTTGGATGATTTCTTCTTTTTTTTTAATCATTTTTGTCATTGCAATTTTGTTTCTCATAATGAGTATCTTGTGCCAGTGTCATAGATGACAATACTATTCAATGTGCACTGTTAAATTATAGTGTATCTTAGATGGATACTTTAAGCACCTTCATTTTTTAAATTTTTTTTTTCATTTTATTTTTATAATGATTGCCTTGTGTTACTTTTTGAATTAGGATATTAAGTTAGTGTGCTTTTAGATGGATACTAGAGTAATTTTTTGGGTCAGTTTTTGTCATCACATATTTGTTCATCATAGTGATTGTATTGTAGGTCATATTTTGACTATAATTCATGTGTAGTTCTTGAATTCATAGTACTTTGATGCTGTAGGTTTGTTGACATATTACAAGAAGCACCCTTGTCTAGTCATCGGCAGCACAGAAGTATTTTTGGAAGCATTTTGTATTGTTTCCTATTGGCAAGTATACATTCTGCTTTTTGGCCTTGTCCTAGTGTCTGGGAATATCATTACTTAATGAATAAAGTATAAAATACTGTAGAAACTGATGGCTATTGTCTTGCATGTTCATATAAGATCATTGTAATGTGGCATGCCCTTTGTTGACAACTTGTCATCATCATACTCGTGATAATCATCATTGGCCTTCCATAAACTATTTATGGTCGACTTTGTAATTTCTTGTCATGTTTTATGTGTAAACATCTGAAACTTTTAGCATTCTGTTGATAAAGATGTTTTTGCTGATTGGATTCTTTATTTGCTTCTAGGCAGGTAATGCAGTTGTGGCAGCTGCAGCACCATGGATATTCTTTCTTGTGCCACAACTGATACCAGCGGCACTCTGCAGTTGCAATGTTATTTTACTAATAATTACAGGTAGTATTCTATATCGGTGATGCTATTGTTTTTGCACAAGAATATTTCAACTGAAATCTTTTGCTTTTCATTTACCTTAGAGTTTTTTTTGGAATTAGTCCTATGTTTCCTGCTTTTATATGCAGTGATGTGTGCAAAGAGAATTCTGATATACAAAATTTTAAATCAATAAATTTAATTAGTAAATTATTTTTTTGATTTGTAATTAACAAATACTAATAAATTTATGTTAAATTTACTAGGCTTCTTGAATCTAACAATACCTTTTATCGGGCTCGCTCTAAGGAATACAATGTTTCCCATAAAAAATTCAACGTTCTTGTGCCTATCATCGTAATAACTCTTCTGATGATTTTGAGCTAACTGTAGTCTATTTGATCTTTTTTTTTGTCAGCTAATTGACAACCCACAATTGCTTGGTCACTACTTTCAACTAATGCAATGGCAACTAACATCTTCTACCATATAGGGATTCATAGGGCTTCATCCTAGTATTAGCTTGAAAGTGTTGTTGTAGGTGAACTCCACAAGTGAAAGATGCGCCACCCAACTCCAACTCCCTTTGAAGCCCAGCACACAAGTTGATATTACATGGATTTACAAGTTGAGTTATGTTGGCGTTATTTCAGTACACTTGAAGAGGCATATCAGAAAGCTAGAGATTACGAGATAACCTAGAGATTGTTAGTATCTTAACGCCACAAAAAATATAGTCCACCTTTAAAAGAGGATCCTAGAGATTCGTGAGGTAAATATTGAGAATAAAATCATAAAGCTTGATTATGTTGAGTATGAGATTGTAGATTTAAAGCATATTGAAGAAGAGATCTCAAAGTTAATTATGGAGATTGGATCTACCAATTGTTAGAATGAGATTATCTCATATAGAGACAACCACAATTGAGATTTTTAAGGAAAAGAATTATCACTTGCTTTGATAATTGGTGATGATGATAGAAAAGTCTATTTGTAGATGATGTTCTTGTTATTGAGTAGCATGGTAAGTTAGAAGTCAAGGATATACAACATATTGATGATAACATCATACTTAAGACTATTAATAAAAAACATTTGTCTGAGAGAGTGTTGCAAAGAAAACTAAGAAAAAAAAGAAAGGAAAGAACAGATAATGATAGATTGGGCATAAGTATGATTGCATTTTTATTGAGGCAATGAGGTTGATTATCAAGTTCATCAGTTATTTCTGGAGAAATTTATAACACCTATTAGGAACCATCTAGATTGTCACTTTAACCTATTTTTTTTTATACTTCTGACTACATTAGGTTAGTAAGTAGACTCTAGGTTTTTGTTTAGTGAGTCTACATAGATTTAGTTTCCTTTAGTTTTATTTATTATATATTAGAGTTTTTTTTGGCAAATGTATTAGAGAATTATTTTGGGTTAAGTCAACATCTATATTTTCATATACATTCATGGCATATACAATCAATGAATTTAATGAAAAAATGTTATTACATATAAGTGCAAATTTTTTTGAAAATAATTTAGGCTCTGTTTGGCGCGAGGACCAAAATAGTGCTAGTTTAAAGAACAATAATAATAATAATAATACATAAAATTTTTTAATCATTCTACACAAATTTTAATATAAAAAAAATATTATTTTACTTCATATATTCAATAATTTTTAATTAAAATATCAACTTTATTTCACATCCTAGACCAAAATATTTGAATCGAGTATTTTGATTTAGGATGTGAAATAAAATTAATATTTTTATTAAAAATTATTGAGTATGTAAAGTAAAATAATATTTTTTTATATTAAAATTTGTGTAGAATGATTAAAAAAAATTATTATTATTGATTTTAAACTAGTACCATTTTGGTCCTTGTGCTAAACAGGGTCTTATATGATAATTTATGTTTTTTTCAAACTTGTGAAGAATGACTAATTTAAAATTTTAAATGATATTGAGTCAATTGGTTAAATTATGTATTTAACATTGGATTTTGGAATTTATCATATTTTCAATATTTCATATTTGGTTGTTTTCAGAACTTTGCAGTATTATTTAGTGAGGTTTAGGCTAAGCCGTTTATATTTTTATGTAAGTGAACTTACACTTGTCTACTAGCCAAATCTTACTTCAATTAAGAGCAAATCGAAAAATTCTTGATTATTTGGTAATTTTTATTTTGAATTAAGATACTCGTGATATTTGGATTGGTGGAGATATATATTTGTTTCAGGTGATTCAGAGATATTGATGGAATAGCTACCATGGGCCGACTTAATCACCGAAAATACAAATTGATGGAGATCTTATGGAGATATGCCGTAGTAGATTTGACTCTTACTCGATTTGTCAAGTTCTTCCTACCTTGGAATAATTGATGGGAATATCAAGATGATAGATGGTTCATATTAGATCACGATCTAGTATGCCACAGATGGATAGACATGGATATGGATTATGTTTATTTTATTTTATTTTGAAAATATTTTAGATTTAAATTAGTTGAGTTTATCTAAATTAATTTTTATCCAAATTTATTTAGTCATATTAGATAATACTGTTTAAAATGATAAATCTAATTAATCTAAATTAGTTAATTTATTCCATTTAGATAATTATCTAGAGTAGTAATAATTTATTTTTTTAATTTAGTTTGTTTGCTTATAAATAGGTGGAGTTTGTACGTATTTTTCTCAATAAATGAAAATTACGTTGTGTGAAATTAAACTTGGAATGGGTTAATTTAGGGATTCCAGAAGAAACGATATCCGAATGGAAAGGGTAGGAGACTTTAGTTGAGTGTTCTAGAAATCCTAATTATCCATAATTTTTTTCATTTTCCTTTTTCCTCTTAACCCTAGCTATCTCATCGTCGTCGTCCTGCATTAATAGTTTTTTGCATGACTATAGTCCATTGATCAGCATAATCCAGGATCTAGTCCGTCATGCTCTCAGTATCGTTGATTTAGACTACCATCTCCTAGTGTGATATCCCTTAGCACAACTATATCCCACTAGATTATATCAACATCTAGCTCAACCTAGGTAGGACCGAGTACTATGAGATGTTGAATGTCTCCTAAAGCATCGTAGGTTAGAACCAATTAAGATCTGGGATGAACTTAAATTAAGACTAAAGGAAAAATATGTCCCCACCCCTAGAGAAGTGATTTTATAAGTCTTTATCATTCCCTACACTTTGATTGCTCTCTTTTGAGAGATGTCATTGAGTGCGCTACTGACTTCCACTAGTCCACCTTTGATAGAGGACAATACATAGTGCTATATAAACATATCCAATATGTATGTTGGCGTACCCGATCCCATGAAAAGCATCAAAGAATTTCCTCCAACACTTTTATACTCTTTATTGAGAAAAATGCTACATAATTACGTATCTCTATTTATGTAGCGGATCCAAGCTTAGCCGGAAAGTATGAAAGATATGAAGAAGAGTTTGAGGAAGAAGAGAATTATGAAGACTCAAAAAATAAATTGAAGTCATAGAGCTGGGATATAAAGAACAAATCATAAGTTCTTATGAGTTTACTGAATAATCTAATTGCATAGCTAATCATATTGAGTTGATTATGGGTCAAGAGTTCGAATTAATTCAGTACACCTCCAACCACTATAGAGCTAGTAATAAAATTGGGTCTACACCAGGTATGAACCGGTACTTGTAGAAAGTGCATGAAATTGAGTGGCTAGTTACCTGAACTTTCAGTTGGTAAGATGTATGATTCACCAGTTATTTTAGTGGACCTTATGGCATTTATGAAGAACTACAACAATTTTCACTCTGATTTACTATCTACATGTTTATGATCAGACTGAGTTTATTAATAGACACTAGTAGTATGATGAGTTAAGTCTGTATCTAATTTTTTTATATTTATCGCATGTTTGAGAGTGTAAGGCTGCATTGATATTTACGTTTTATATTAGTTTGTTGCATGTGTCGGCATTGTGATATTGTTATTCCATATTAAAATGAACAATTTTGAAAGAGAAATTGTTAAAATTATGTGCAAGAAATTTTCAGAAAATAATGATATAATAAATAAGCTGATTGATTTTGTAATTTAAGTTTATTTTAAAATTTTAATTAATTTAGGTCGTATGATAAATTTTGATTTTTATTACTAGATCATGGATTGTCAAACTTTCAATATTTCATATCTGATAGTTGTCAAAATTCAACAGTAATACCTAGTGAGGCCTTGTCCTTTTATTTTTTTTTAGTGTTACTTTAGCTATGAGTGTCTACAGCTAAAATTCATTCTAGTACTTATTTAGAGCTGATTAAATAAACCTGTTGAGCAGATATTAATTAAATTCAATTATCAATGGTATTTAGTTCGATAAAGATTTATATTTTTTCAGAAGATTCAAATACTATAGTTGATTGGTGTGACTTACATGGAGACACATGAGTTGCTTGACTCACACTCGATGAGATCGAGTTTCTCCCACTTGGGGAGAGTTGGTGGGGACATTTTGATAGCTTGTATTTGATTACTTTCAATTAAAGATTTGGAGCCAACTTGAAAGGATAACAATTCATCATATTTCTCCTATTAAATATTTTCTATTTAGCTGATTATATTTGCAAGTTTATTTTACTTTCTTATTGTCATAATTTGAGATCCGTATAAATAGAAATCACCTTGCATTGTAATAATAGGTTGTTATTGTTGAATAAAATGATATTTGAGTTCTTTCAAAGCTTAGATTCGGGTTAAGGGGTCGATATGCTGAACAAGGAAGGATAAAGGTTTGCCTTGGGTGAGAATCCGTAAAAGAGCCTAATTATCCTTTATTAAAAAAACTTAGTTCGTTGTTCGACTTTTGCAACCTCGCCGCTCACAGATCTCGTTGTTTTGCCTCATTGCAGACCTCCTCGGCCTCATCATCATGCCTCCCTATTGTCGAGCCCTCAGCTCGCCTCTATTCAAACTCTGAGATGCTGTCATCCATGCGGTTTGCCTGTCCTTCGCTTGTGATTGACTCTTCCCTCATCATTTCCATCCATTGAGCTCGAGTGGGACCGGCAACTAGCCTAAGTGAGCCACACTACAGACGCTAGCCCGCGCTATGTTGTGCAGGCAACGTCTCGCCCATGAGATGCCACGCTCATTTGAGTCCACACACACACAAAAGCCCAAGTCATAGAAGTCTGCCTTCGCCCTTCGGTTTGCCAGCCCGCGCCCAGGCTCGCTCTGCTTGGTCCCACACGTTGCTTTCGTTTGTTCATTTCCGTGCATGCAATGAACCCGAATGGTCCTCTATGTTGAGTCTCTCACTTCAATCACGATAAGAAATAACTGCAACAGAATACATTGAACTCTTAAGCTATGGTATAAATTTTTTTCAAATCAAATTAATTTAATTATTCAATTTTAATATAAAATTATTTGTTTGACTTGAATTATTTATTTGACACTAATTGTATAACCATACATTTATCTAAGTGAAAATTACTGTTGGATTTTATTAGTGCGACATCGATTCTGATTTTTGAGACTCTGGATCTAACTTATTGAATTAAAATTGATCGTTCTAATTTAATTGATAAACCCTTATTCATCACGATCAAAGATAATTAAATTTTAAAATATTTAATTTGTGGAATTTAAAATCTTATTTTTGATAAATTATATTTTAAAAATATTCTTATAATTATTCCAAATAATTTGTTAATTAATTATTACTGATTATAAATGTAAATCTTATTTTCATTCTCGTCCTGTATCCTATTTCCATTTTGGAATAGCACACAAACGTCATATAGAATTGAAATTTTGCTCAAACTCAAATTTTTATAAAGAAATGATTATATTCATGTAAAGGCCTCGATCTAAAAAATGACTAAAATCTTACCCAGCAACAACTGCAATCGAGCCTTTATCCGACTGAGTGGGGTTGGCTAATCATACCCAAAACAAAATAAAAAATGTCAGACCTATTAAAATAATTAAACTAAACAGATAAATAGATTTGATTAATTCATACCCTCACAAAAATATTGAAATAAACTAAGAATAGTCTGCATCATGTATCGAGCTTCATGGAGTGTGGTTTGATATAGGCATCTAAATCATTAGGATTCCCCTATCACTTAAAGAGATTTTAATGGTTGTTGTTCAAAAAGGGCTACTAAAAAGGCATGATTCAACATCAAGGTGACTTGCGATAGTCCAATCCGGAGGACCTAACTTACAAAATTAAAAAAGGTATAGCAACTCCCCGACCTTAGGAACTAGAGTTGCTTACTGGACTGGCTCTACCATGAACCGGTCTGGTAAAAACCGGTTCGGCCTAGAACCGGCTGAGAACTGGTTGAACTGGGTTGGTTCTGGCTGGTTTCGAGGTGTAAAACCGGTCTGGCGCAATTCTGCTCCCCTTGAACCAACGAACCAGTCCAGAATCGGATCGGTTCATCAGAACCGATCCGGTTCATCAGAACCGATCCGGTTCAACACTATTAAAAAAAATTGGGGGGCAGTGCTCGCACATGGGCGCTACCCCCTATTAAAGTGCGGTTGGCTTATTTTTTATTGTGTTTTAATTAAATATTAATTTATTATTAAAAATTTAAAAATATATATATTTAATTTTTTTAATTAAATATTGGGCTGGTCTGTTGACCCGGCCTTAAACTTGGAAACGAACCGGATCTGGACTGGTTGGAAATTTGGCCTGTCGGTTCCCGAGAGTCGGGAATTGGTGGGAACCAGACTGGATTGGTTCCTGGAACCATTTGAATCGAACAAGAACTTTTGGTTCGATAAGCAACTCTATCAAGAACCCATATGTATTCTGCCATTTTAATCTTATTTATTTCAAAAATTTTAATTTTTTCGTTAAGTCTTGTTTGAAAAGTATGATAATTTGTGTGGTATTAAGCTTGTAACCTAGCTGAAATCAACTCAAAAAATTACTTAAATAGATTTATTTTGATAAACTTTAATTTGTGCTAAATGATTCAATTTTCTGTATCTCCGTGCAATAAGCCTCAAACCTATGGAACCTATGAGCTAGGTCAAAATGTTCATTTTACTATTTTTTAACAAAGAAGCTAATGTATTGACCGATTTGTGAGAACTGAAGTAGATGTTTCATATCTTTTGACCTATATGCAACTAGGCTGAAACCTTAGGAACCCAGAAACAATTTACCCAAATAATGTTTTTTTAATATCATAAAGGTGCTCAATCAGAAACTTTTTTCATCTTATCACGTAAACCAAGAACCTATTATTATTAACATGCAATAAATGATGAAGCTCATGTCCATAAGGCCCACTATTTAGGGGAAATTGTTGAAACATCCGCTATTCTGCAACTTTGGTAATGTATGAGGTTCTAAATGGCTTTTATACCTTTTTGATATATTTCAGCTGCTATTTGACTCTCTTTTTGAATACAAAACACATGAACTATATGTCTATTGGACTGACAATTTTTTATTGCTCATTTTATTAATTGCAAATTTTCTTGTGATCTTTGTAGGCATATTTCAGCAATATCTTGTCTACCAAGTTACAAAAGTGCGGTTGCAGGTGATTATTTATTTCTTTTCTGCCTGTCAAATATATGTGTATTTGTTTACATCTTGACATGCTGATGCAAGTTCTATTGGTATTGAGATTTTGAATTTTTGTATAATTTTTCATTCAAGAAAATTGGTTTTTCTTCCCATGATGTTAATATTTCTTCAAACTACTTCTTATGATAACCCTAAACTATACTCGATTCATTATTTTTGCATGCGTACACTCTTTTTATATGTCATATGCCCTATAGGTGCAATGTAGAACTTTTGCATTAACTTTGAGGCCCTGTTTGGCGCGAGGACGAAAACAGGACCAAAATAGGACCAAAATGTTACTAATTTTAAAAACAATAATAATAATAATAAATAAATTTTTTAAATCATTCTATACAAATTTAAATATAAAAAATATTATTTTACTTTACATACTCAATAATTTAAAATAAAAATATCAACTTTATTTCACATCCTGGATCAAAATATTCAAATCGAGTATTTTGATCTAAGATGTGAAATAAAGTTTATATTTTTATTAAAAATTATTGAGTATGTGAAGTAAAATATTATTTTTTATATTAAAATTTGTGTAGAATAATTAAAATAATTTATTTATTATTATTATTATTATTTTTTAAACTAGTACTATTGTGGTCCTGTTTTGGTCCTCGTGCCAAACAGGGCCTGAGGGTGCGTTTACTTGGATAGAATGACTATTCATTCCACCTTTATTCATTATAGAATAGCTATTTCTATATTTACTTTAGTGGAATAGTTGTTTTGTAGAAATCTCTATTCCGCATTCCATGAAATAGTTATTCCTCCCATCCATCTAAGAAATAGCTATTCCTTTGTTATTTCTTGTGCGCTAAAAATATTATTCTAAAATTATCCTTGCTCACTTACACACACAAGCACATATGTATACATATGCATATACATATATGCATTTTTATATGTATATACTATGTATACATATATATTTATATAAGTTATATTCATCAAATTTAATAATAATAAATAATATGAAATTTTTTATTAAGTTATATTCATTAGTATTTTTGTACTTTTCTTTTTTATTCACTTCTTATTTTACATTCTATTCTATACAAGTAAACAAACAAATTGCCATTTCATTCTCCGTGTAATGACAATTTCATTTCAATATTATTCCATTCCATTGAAGTAAATGTATCGTGAATATGTCAGTTCATTATGATTTAAATGTCATATGCTAAAAATAAAGAAATGATCTTGTAGGCAGATATTCACCCTTGATCCAACATGTATTCATGTGCACGACTTTGCCCTTTTTGAGTGTTTAAGAAGTGATACTTTGTCCTTGTTTGGTTGGATCCAAAAACCAATCAAACTTCACTAAAAATACTTTCACAATGTTTTATATTTATTCACATCATACATAAATTAAAATATTAAAATTTAATTTTATTCTACTTTGTACACAAATCTCAATTGTAAAAGTTAATTTTATTTCACATCATATGTATATTTCAATAAAAATATTAATTTTATTTTACATTCAAACACAATCCTTAATAACAAAATAACTTTATTTCACATTATAACTTTATAATAAGTCTCTCTTTCTATTTCTAAAAAACTTAATAACTTCCTAAAAATATATTCCAACTAAATGAGGTATTTATCATCAAGTGCAATTTTTTCTACTTTGGGATCTTTGTTTTTATGGATTCGGGATTCCTTTGTTTGGATAGGTATGGCTGCAGTTAGGTTATGCCTATTGCACTATTTTGAAGGATTTGGACTAGGGTTCTTTGAGTTGTCAATTGTTTTTCAGTCCTAGTTTATTGAAGTTTATTTAGCTAAAAAGTATAGAGTTTCTATGGGCATATTTGATTCTTATATCATTTTAGTAATACTAAAAATCAAAATAATTCATTCATTATAAAAATTAACAAAATAATATTAAATTAATTTTTATAATATATACAATTTTTAATATAAGAAAGTCTATTTTATTTTACATTATTTTCAATGCATCAGTCAATTTTATTTCACATTCTGTAAAAGTTTATTTATTTTCAATGCATCGGTCAATTTTATTTCACATTCTGTAAAAGTTTTAATATAATTAATTATTTTTATTTCTCATCATACCCATTTTTCAAAGTAAAATCACAAATTTTATGATAAGTCCAAATTGTTCTTATTGCCAAACTGATCCTTGAAGTTATTATAGAGTCATGTAACTATGTAAGTTATACAAATCAGGAAGGCCTATGACATCCTAAATTGATTTAAAAGTTAAGGTTGGCCTAAATTCGTTCTTCCTATCTTTGGTACACCAGCACAAGTTACTGGGCAGTGCTTAAAATATTTTACTAGGAAAAAAAATCAAAGAGTCATAATTGGCATCATCAAATACCGCAAATTCCTAATTGGCTTGCATTTGAAACTCTCAATCCTCCAGTGTCGCAACATGCTCAACCTATTTCTCATCCATTTTTTTTCTTTGTTTGCTCTTCTCCTCCCTCAGGAGTCTCTTATTCTTTTTCCTTATTTATTCCACTTGTTTTATTTTTTCAGAACAATGCGGTGCCCGGCCACCAGCTTATTAGCATAGCTTATGCTGCACCATTGGTTGACTAGGATCACGGTTCTAAACTTTCTAGTTGTTTCTTTTCTGCTCTATATTTCAAAGATCTTGTAATAGTGCTTATCCTCTTTTTAGGAGTGGCTTAATGTTAAGATAAATAATGCTGGATGTGTTCTTAATGCATGAGAACAAGAAAATAAAATTAAATGTAGAAAATGAATTTTTAAAATAATTAGCTAAATAAGAAAATAAAATAAGAAAGTATGTTGCATATCTTATATCAGCATTCAAAGTTGTCACTGTAGTGTTCCTCTTGTGAACTTCAAGAAGAGATTCTATTGCAAATACTAGAGGAATATCTATGCTCCACATTTTTCATTTTGAGGAATTAATACTTCTCTCATTATATTATTCATCAACAAAGTGCAGTGCTACCCTTTTTGGAAGTATTTCCTAGTTCATTTACATTGCTTTTCAACCTTTGTACAAGTTAATTAAAATATGACTATTGTTGAATATAGGGGTATTATATGTTTAGCCAGAAGCTGAAGCACATTGCTCGACTTCCATTTGCCACAGTTGCTTATGGTACGTGATCTCTTTTATTTAGACTATATATTGTACAATCATATGCTATAAAAGCTTTACCTAAAATAATTATGCAATTTCAGCTGTTTATTCAAGTAATTCTTATGATCTAGGAAATATTAGTTGATGCCAGACGTTGCAGATGTAATCTTAAGTCAATTTGTAATAACAACTAATCACAGAATGAAGCAAGAACAAGTTCTAAAAATTACTATGTAATAATCAAGAAAGTATAAATAGCCAATAAAATGCATTATTGAGGTAAATAGAGATTTATCAAGCAAACTGTGGAAGACAAGTTTCAACAATTTATAGCTAGGTATGCAAAATAATAAGTGCTCATATATATGATTCCCACAATAATTTTTCTGAAATAATTTATCTCACAGGCAAGCAAGCCTAACAAGCCAAGATGGCGGAAATACTAACATGAATCTGCAAACATCAGAAAGGAATTAGGATATGATTGAATTTACTAGGACCAAGGAATTTAGACCCCAAGAGTCAAAGCAGGGATGACGACACAACGAATAGATGTAAGATGGTGAATCCACAAGATAGTCTAATTGATATATGTAATCTTTGCACTGCCGAGTGAGGTGAGTGATGTCTGTGCTTGTTAACATAGAGGGGGGCAACATAAGGGTGGTGATAATGGCTGCTTGCAGTGCGGCTTAGCATGATACGATGGTGGGTGGTGCATGCAAGGAGCGTTAGGTAGTGCTGTAGGTGTGCAAAAATGATGGTGCGCTAGTTGCAAGGGGCTTGATGGAGTGACGTGGATGTCGTCTCGTTGTTGTGTGAAGAAGAGCGATGGCGTGCGTGAGGGCCAATGAAGGGTCTTCTGTGCACAAAAAGCGATAAAGCGGGCAAACATTAATGGATGCACGTGTGCTTCCAATAAACTAATAAAGGGATGTGATTAAATGAGAATGCCCATAATGAAATAGGGAAAATTAAGAAAATATTGGGAAATATCATAAGTTTTTGAAAGATGGAAACATCTTAAGTTGGTTGAGAAATTTAGGGACTTTTACTCAAGGTCCAAACTTTATTCTCCATCAGGATGTAATCTTAAATTTTATTTCATTTGATATCCCTTCGTTACAAAGTTTAGGGCTCTTCGGACCTCAGTAAAATTTGAAATTAATACATCTCATAACATATCACAATGAACATAATTAAAAGTGCATTTGAAATTTGAAGTTGCTATAATGAACTGGAATCTTCAATCACCCTGATCATCTTGCCAAATCAACCTTTGATCATCTGTTCATCCAAATCAATGCCACATGATGCGATCTCGGCTGAAGAATGTAGAATCTGTTGGAATGAATTCATCGTCTGATGGCATGGTATTCCCACAATTGATAGTCATTCTTTTCTTTAACATCATAGTTATTTGTTTCTTTGAATGCATTTACTCAAGATCATGGCACCAAATAATAATATCAATTTCATCAATTGCTTTTAGAAGAGCCTCAAGCATCTGTTGTGAACATATCTAAAGTTCTTGCTTATTACCCTCAAACTGATGGCTAAACTGATATAGTCAATAGAAGTTTGGACAATTTACTTCAGTGTTTGTGGGAAAGAACAAGATAAATTGTTTTTGGTCAACTCGTCAGAGTGAGTCATTTAGTTAGTAATTGAGTTAGTTCCCTGCCTATAACCTAAAGGAAAATACTTTTACCTCAACATCTCTTTCATTTCATCCCATGACCAAACAGGGGATGGCCTGATAGTTGAAGTTGTCGCTCGTTGTTGATCCAATAAATCTTCGCATAGCCATACAGCTTCATGTGAGCAAATATCACCTTTTAGTTCTCTAACATTGCTACCTAGTTAAAGTAACGGTCTATATTGGTAATCCAATTCATAATTTTGGCTCAGAACCAGATGGCACCAAAAGGTCATAAGAATCTTGGATCTCGTGAGACGAGCTACAATGATTTGATCTTGACTTACTATAGAGATATTGCAGCGGAGTTGAACCTTACTTGATGAGGCTAATTACTATCACCTAAGGAAAGTTGGTGGAGGACATCGTGCCATCTGACTGTTAATTTATTCCATATAAGATCTGTAGTTGACGATTGAGATCTCACTGTGGCATTGATGTGGATAGATAAATGAGTGAAGGCCGATTTGGCGATTATAGTTATTTTCAAATTTTGAATTTCAAATGAAATTTAAGTATATTCATTATGATGTATTATGAGGTTCTTTAACTTTTGTATTTTGAATTTCAATTTATACTTCTATGAAAGGCCCCTAAATTGTTGTATTGTAAGAATATTGAATGAATTAAAATTTGAGCGTTAAATTGGACTGCTTCATTCCAGTGAAGGTTGAAAGGTTGATACCTTGAGTGAAAATCTTTGAAGGCCTCAATCAACTTAAGGTACTTTCTAGTCTATACCTATCTCTTTATTTCTATCGTTTTTCATTTAATCACATCCCTCCATTAGCCTATTAGAAACATCTATGCATACATTATTGTCTACCCACAGATGAAGAGCCCAACTCCTACTCGTTCACTACTCTTTGCGTGTGGGACCCTTGCACGCTTTCCACTATTCGTCTTCACATGGAATCATTGAGCCAACACCCACATCATCGTCCACGTTCTGTACACGCCTATAACATTGCTTCATTCCACTCCTTGCGTCAACTACAATGTTCTCCATTGCCTTTGTCAAATTGCATTGGAAGCCGTCGTTGTCCACCCCTCTCTGCATCCCTTCTGAACCGACAAGCATCGATTCCATCCGCCTCACTTAGCAGCGGAAAGATATAAGGTTCGTTTCAACTTTCCTCTAGATTCACCTCTACATACTTTCGCTCATCATGTCGTCATCCCCATTTCATCTCCTGGCGTATGAATTTCCTACCCCTGACCTATTTTCTTTTTTGTATTTGCAAATTCATGTTGGTATTCCTTTCATCTTAATTTGCTTGATTTGCTCGCCTATGAGATCACTGTTATTGAACTTAGAAAAATTGTTGGAAATATATATGTAAGTAGTCAGCACTTATAAGTTTACACATCTTAGCTTTGACTTGTTGGAATTTGTCTTCCCTAATTTGTTCTGTAAATTTCTATTTCCCTTGATCATGTTTTTTTTTTTGGTTTTAAACAGTGATGCTTGGGGATTCTTAATTTCATGTTTATTATTGCATTATTATACTCAGAACTTATTCTTGCTTTATTATGTGATTAGCTGGTATTACACATTTAATAATATCAGATTAATTAGGGCTACATGTGCACTTTCCGACATCATTAATGATAGCTTTTGCCTAGTTTTTACTTGACCCTATAGAAAAGCATTTAGAGAAACATGTAGGTTTATTCTGGTAAGTTGCTTAACTTTGAGGGACATTACTTACTAGAATAGAGGGTAAAAGGCAATCCAACATTAGTGATACTATCATTTGCTCAGAATTATTGTGATCATCTTCTTATTTAAAAGTTGACATGCGGTGGGCCTTCAATTAATTATTTTACCAAAGATAACCATACTTCACACTTTACCCTGCACACTCCAATCTTTCCTTCTCTTTGTATTTATGAAGGATTTGCTGATAAACTAGATTTTTGGTGTGTGATCTGCCTTTAGAAATATCTCAAACATAAAACAAAGGGGATTACTTGAGTACTGTATGATTTTTCTTTTTTCTTTTTAAATATAATCTACTCGGATACATGAAAAAGGGCATCTGAATGAGGGTAATTAGTGCATCTACTTGAGTAGCTGTTTGGTTGTTGAAGCACATTTGTGGTTTGTCATTGTTAGTCTCTGTATGGCTTTTTAATGTTGAAGCTTTCTTGATTAGTTCCCATAGAATTTCATTTAAGAAATTAGCATTTTCTAATTGCAATCTATCCCGTTATTTGCACTTCCTGTTTTTTGACTGTTTTTGTCAATAATTGTTTACCAAGTTCTTTAGTTTTGACATTTGAAAAAAAAAATCTTTAGTTTTGGATGTAGGAGGTATCTTCCAGTAGCTATTTCTAGAAATAATTTTTTTGGTATTTGAAATGTTGGTTTAGCTGCTTTGCATTAATCCCAAGGATTATTGAAGAGCATGACAAATTGCTGAGCTATTAGTATCATAAAAAGTGAACTTAGGTTTAACTTCTGTTGTTTGTAATATAGGTACTGCTTTGATGTTACTTATCCTTGTTTGGCAACCTCATCTACAAATACTATCTGTGTCATCATTGTCAAGGTATCTTTCGTGTACTACCTACACTTAGCTCCTATATGTTTTGTTGGAATTTCTCTGCTATGGTTATGATATCAATATGAATGATAGTGTGAGATAACTCCTATGTGAGGACATCATTTGTAAATCATTCTTTTTATTTATTTTTCTCAAAAGTTAATTATTCTTTTTATTTGGTAATGATTCTAATGAAATCAAGGACCTTTGGAGGATCCTTGACGTAAATGTGAGGAGTGGTTCAAGTCACAACATTAATGATAGGGAGACGACCAAAAATTTCTCTGGCTATGGTCATTAGACATAACGTTGACCCTCTCATGCTTACAAAAAGCCTTGCTTTAAATAAAGCTGATAGAGGAGAAAAACCCATTTAGCTAATCACAACTAGTTTGTGGTTACGTCTTAAATGTTGTGGTTGTATTGCTAATAAAATTAAATTGCACTATTGAATTCGGAATATGAAACAGGTAATAAACATATAAGGGTAGGCTTGCATGAATTTCATAATTAAAGAATGTTAATTTTGTTTTCTGAGTTTAAGGCCACTGGGCTGATGAGTTACTGGTACATAAGTGGGATGCATCAGTTTTATAAACCAAGTGCAACCTAATTCAAGGATTTTAGTCCAACAAATTGAATGCACCGTTTCAAATAATCTTTTATATTGGTGAATTATGAATGAAAAGAAGGAATAATAAAAATTAATTGCTATCAGTGTCCATAATGAAGGTAGGTAATTAGCTTTAAAAATGTCTGTTATTGAGAACCTTCTCTATTTGTTATTTGGATTATCAATTCTAATAATGATTGTCATGAGTCATGCCAATGTGCATAATTAATAGTAAAGATGTTTAATTAATAAATTAGATATTTAATCACTAATCTTAAAAAATTTAAAAATGAACATGTTTGTTGGAGTAGCTCGATCATCAGGAGACTCCACAGAATTAGTCGTTCGATCAATAAATTAATATATACTTTTGTAAACATTATATGAGAGGAGCTCGATGATCAAATGACTTCATCCTATAGCTTTCCCATTGGTCACACGACTGTTTGTGGACCTCCAATGATCAGCTGGCATGAGGCACGACTCCAATCAATTGACCATTAAAGAGTACGCCTCTATCCCAAATGCCCTTCCTTCCAAAATCCACACTTTTCTCTCTCTCTCTCTCTCTCTGTCTATCTATCTATCTATCTCTCCCCCCCCACCCAAATTCTACCGATATTTTTTTAGTGATCATATCATCTATCATTATTCACAAGTTTCTTTTTGTTATATTGTTGAAATTTTTATATTGTAAATTTAAAATAAAGTAACATGGAACTTACACCCTATTGAACCAATTATCTCATATTTCCCTGTAACTAAGGTGCTCTGCAAACCAATTCATCATGTGTGCCTGTCCCCAGCATCTTGCCTTTGGAAATCTTCCTTGATGGCATCCATTAGAAAGTGTTACTAGTATCCAAGCTATCGCATGCATGATCTGGGAGATTTTACTCAATACAAAGTGGAGTTAACATTGGAAAGTTCAAGCCTATAGGTTGTTGAGATGACCCGACTCTTGTGGAGGCTATCGATATCATTCCTATGGAATGAGATCGTATGATGAGGGTTTTTTTGTGTTCCCCTCCGTCTACTAGATGAGATTTACATGGCAAGAATGAATAAAATATAAATGCTTTATAGTTTGATGTGAAAAATATCTTTTAGTACCTAGATCTAAGAGGCTGATCAAGATTATTCTTCAATGGATGCAATTGCCTATCAGGTCAACTAATGTTTTCCCTTTCCCAGTGCCATACCAATAGGTGGAGGCATCCAGCAATAGTCGAGCGTGTAGGAGTCAATGCTAATGGCAAGTGCCAATAAGGTTGAGCAAGCACTGCAACTCCAAGTGTGAATGATTGAAAGTGATTGAGATTCTCTAGCTCCGGCAAATATTATGAATGGATCTTGCATCTTGAAACGTCTGACGGAAGAAAGCACTCGAGCACATATAATCTATATACGTGAACATACCATGAGAATAAAGCTTCTGGAATGCCCTCATATAAGAGTAAAAAGATGCGCCATTATAGAAATCGAAAGGGCATGCAAATTTTGGCCCTATTTTGGCCCATCTTGAATGTTGAAGTTTCAGCGGGAACACATGTGTTCTGATACACAATATATCTGGTAGATGGTTCCCCTCTAAGAGCTCATCACTGTAGCTAGCCAAATATCGCATCTATTACCTTAGCCGACATGTGGTTGGCCTACACAGGGAGGGCCATTGATCCTGACTCCAAGTAGCACAATGTCCTATAGCATGATAATCATCTCACTTACATGCATAAGAAATGTTTTGGTCTCTGACGACTTATGTATTATTGAGCAAGAGTCGTGGTGCTTCAAGTCTAACATACCAAGGACGTGATTGTCCAGTCTATAAGCATATGCAGGTGACTGGTCAGCTCTAAGGTATGAGTGTGATCCAGATGTGTAGCATGATGGATGATAGATGCTCGAGTGAAAGACGAATAGCTGGTGGAAGCTTCACACAGATCTCCCCCTGCCATTGGGACCTCGACCACATGGCCATATAAGCTGTACAATTTTTGACATTCAGCCAAATACAAACAATTTATATAAGAAATTTTTGTAGCATCTAAACGAACTACTAAAATGCTAATTATACAAGCTGTTAAAAGAGAAATTTAGAAAAATGAAATACCTCTTGAAAGAAGATTGGAGGCTTTTTCAGTGAGAGTTAGTGTGGGAGAGAGTGAGAGAAGGGTGGACATGTGAAGTGAGGGGAGGGGTTTTGGGCCGCCTTATAATGGCCTCTGACCATTGGAGGCCCGCAAACGATCTTATCATCGTTCCTCAGGATACTCCTTAACAATCACATGACGTTTGTGAAAATATATATTTGGGACATTTTCATGTATAACACTTCATTTTAGTGTATTTACTTATTTCACACTTTTTTTTAAATATATTCAGTGTGCACTCCCACATTTTTTAAATATTGAGTACCGCATACCAAAAAAGTGTGGGAGATATTATTAAAATGTTTTGGTGTGCAAACTATAATATTTAAAAATAGGTGCCCAATTTTGTAAATATGATATTAGTATGTGTGATGTGTGTAATTATCCATATAGTTTTTATTATTATTGAGTCGTCCATGTATCAAGCAACTCTTAAGCACACATATTCACTTTTAATTTTTTTTAAGATCATTGATTAATTAGCAACTGATTAATTAAACATAAGTAACATTAAAAATTCACCATTTTGCCAGTACTGGGCTGCTGTCATTCCTTTTTTCCTGTTTCTTTTTAAATGCGAAACTGGACGAATGATGTTAAAGTGTTTGTAGTTTTGTCTTTATTATGTTGTTTTGTTAGGCTGCTGAAAAAACAATTTAATTATGAACACTTGGCTGGGATGAGGTACAATATGATGAGTTTAATCCTTCAGCTGAGAATCAAATACTGAACATGGTTTTTTGGCCTTGTTTGGTTGGAGGATGAATTTGGGTAAAGAAAGAGAAAATAATTTATTTTATAGAGTTGATGGGAAAGAAAATTATTTTAATATTGGGAGGTGTGTAAGATGTGAAATAAAGTTGATTTTAAGGTTGGAATTTGTGTTGGATGTGAAATAAAGTTGATTTTTAAGGTTGGAATTTGTGTTGGATGTGAAATAAAGTTATTAAAATTTATAATAAATTTAAAATATTATTAAGATATTTTTTTGCCTTTTTTTGGGCTCATGCCAAACAAGGCCTTTATCAATGATAAATGGGGTGGATAGCAATTGTCATCTTGATTGTACCTATTTTCTTTTAAATTTTGTAGTAAACATTAACAAATTAAGGGTGCAGGGACTTTGGAGGCACGATGGTGTACTGAATACCTTATCTTGCGGATATGCGTGTTTTTTATATCTCTGTTCCCATAATAGTTCTTTCAAACCTAGGTGATTAAAAGATAAAGGAAAACAGATTGCTTACATCATTACTTTCCTAACTTTGTATAGACTTCTTCCTCTAAGCCAGCATATGAACAAAACCATAAATAAACTGCTTGATGTAAGGGTATCTATTTATTATTTAACATTTTTGTATAATTTTATTCACTGCAAACTTTACCTTGCTGTCCTCCTTTGTGCAAATATACATGATATTATATATATATATGTGTGTGTGTGTGTGTAGATAGATAGAGAGAGAGAGTTTCAGAACGCTGCTAACGATTATTATTAACAGTTTGAAAAGATAAGACTGGGAGTGAATCCTTAGTTGTATTATTGAGTACTCCACGAGATTGCATTGAGATCTATGTATTTTTTAAATAATCTCTGTATTATTTAACATCTCATTCTGTGTTTGAGATTTTGTTTATTTTGTGATTTTATTAGAAGTTGGTCTGAATCTTTTGTTTTCTGGGGTATTAAATGTTGCAACTTGTTAGCTTTAGAATCAATTTGTTTGCCTGAGATCAGGGAATTATGAGTAGGTTTATATCCAAAAATGCAGCTATTGGATTTTTCTGCCATTGTTGATCATTTCACAAGAGTACATTGAGATCTAAAGTTGCTGTTGTTTTGTCATGTTATATATTTTTCTTTACTTGATCATATTTGGTACAACTTGCTTCCTGTAAGATCTAATATGCATTGTGAGAAATCGGCTTTGAAAAGTGATTTAAAAATCTATAGAAAAATCAGCACTGAAAAATGTTTTAAAACTCAGTAGAAGATAATGCTCATGTAATTTCATGGATGCAGGATAGCAATGTTTGCGGAAGTAATTTGTGCTGGTTGCTTCATGAGTGTGTATATTGGTGAGTAAAACCTTCTAAAATCAAGTAGTATTAAAAGCAAACGAATATTGCATATAGCTGCTTTTTTGTTTTAAGTATCTTCAAAAAAATGACTTGTTGTTTTAATAAAATCGTCAGGTATATTATGTATATTGAAATTAACCGGCATTTGGTTCGTCCAGGTTGCATCCATCAATACAATTCATTGAATGATCAACCCGACATTTTGAAGTCACTCTATTCTGCTTTACAACCATCAAGTTCACTAGAGGATCTCCGGTGGGTATTATAACAGATGTGTACCTTTGGGTGCTTCTTTTTATTTGTTTAGAAGATGTTTTTTTATGCATTTCACATGCTATAAAAGTGAAAGCTTTTCTTATCTGGTGTAAATGGTGATTTTTTTTTTCGAAGGATTGCTGCTTAGTTATATTCCAATACATGTTTAGGAGAATTTTAAGAATATTTGATTCGTATACTAGGGAACATTTATATTTCTTTATTTTATTATTAGAGATGTTCTTCTGTTTTCTTTCTTTTGTTTCCTTTTTTTGTTCTCCATATTCATATAAGTTTAGCTCCATTGTGGACTTCAATCCGGTTTTGCATTTTATTTTTTTGTCAAAAGCTTTAGGGATAGTTTGATTAGAGGATTATTTATGGGCAAAAGAGAGAATATATTAGTTTATAAGTTTGACAAGAAATAAAGTTATTTTAATATTGGGAGATGCGTAGGACATGAAATAAAGTTGATTTTAATATTGAAATTTGTGATGAATATGAAATAAAATTGATTTTCAATATTAAAATTTGTATTGAATGTGAAATAAAATTATTGAAATTTGTGATAAATTTAAAATATTAATAAATTAATAGTTTGGCTCTTTTGAGCCATAAACCAAATGGTTCCTTTTGTCGTCCTGCATGAATTATATATATATATAGGTTGTGTGATATTTCCATTGACATCTATTCAATATCACTTTTACATACATTTTGACTTAGATAAGTTCTTATTTGAAGTATTCAAAATTGAAGCTTTTATTATGAAATGGCTATGCACGAATGATTATATTGCTAATAAAGAGATTCTTGGATGAATAGGTATAATGATGGTGGCCGGCTTTCTGATCAGCAAATGGCATTGTTGCAGTATCAACGTGAAAATCTTCACTATTTGAGTGAGGAGGTATGAAACAATTTTGAAGCTGCAAAAATTGATTTTAAAAATATTAAGTGGAAAGCTGCATTTTTGGCTTTAGCTTGTGACACGTTTTTCTTTATGAAGACAGGAAATTTGGCATTCCTAATTTCTTAATCATGTCTCTTATTGAACAGGTACTTCGTTTACAAGAATTGTTAAGCAAATACCATCGTGCTGATGATGGGACAACTCCTCAGGTAACAAATTGATTGTAGTTTTTCAAGCATTTGGCTAGTTCATAGGTCATCTGTCATTGTTTATGCCATCCCATGATAACTATGTACTTTGGTCATTCGTTGTTGAATATTATTACTTTAGTTTGGAAAGTTTATCGAGGCTACATATGTAGCATATTGAGTTTACACTAATACATGGATGCCCAGATATTGCTTTGTATAAATACATTTCCAGTTAAATATTCAGGGTCAATCTACATGAACATAATAACATTTCAAATTATAATTGGAATCCCCTTGGATATGGTAGAAATTGCGTAGTGCTCTCATAAAAAAAAAGGATTGTGTGGTTTTTCTGAAGGAATTGTATGAGGGCAAAAATTTGTATAGCGAGTGCTGTGCATTATTGGGCACAACTATATGACATCTCCTGGAGATACAACTAAATAAAGAAGTATTTTTAAAGTAGTTTGAGGGTGTATAACAGAACTATGAAGATTCACTCTTAAGATGGGGAGAGTATAAAAAAAATGGACTGTAAGTAATTTGTTCATAGTTTAAATGCAATGGTTTCTGTAATTTGGAATCAAAACTATATCCATCTACATCACCACACAAGTTTTATGTAGAAGGATTTCTGGAACCGTTACCAAATGATTAGGATAAAATTATTAATGGTGACTTAGAACAATTATCTAGAATTTTCACTGAATTATAGGATATGGTTTACGGCTATTACTATTGTTAATGTAAGAATTTAGGATACTACAGAATGATGGTTGAATGTAAATGGTTCTTAGGAACAAGAGAAACAGGGATTTGGACTAATTGTTGGAATACTATTACTAATTGGAGTGGGAAATACACAATATTTCAAGAATGAAGTGTCATGTATATAAATCTCCCTTATTTCATTCAATTCTGCTTGGTATGCCATAATCTAAAAGCATCTGGTTCTGGGCTTGGTATTGTGGACATATACCTAATCTTAATCATATTTAGTAACACTGATATCACTGAAAGGGTGATTATGCCCAAATAGTTCTATTTGACTAAGTAGATTTTTGGGTACTGTCCTATAAGAGAAGGCTCCTGTTGCATTTTATTTTATACAATAAAGTTCCCCAATCCAATGCTGGTCTGCTCCGACGGATGTATTTTTTCGTGTCATTTCCCATGAAAGTTATGGTGTTGATTATTTTTTGTTCTATAGCACATATTCACTTATGTTGTAAACATACAGAGGCCTAAGATACCCAATTTAGGGCCTAACTTATAGTGCTTTACATGCAGGTTGACCTTGCTCATCTCTTAGCAGCTCGTGACCAAGAACTCCGAGCTTTGTCTGCTGAGGTAACTTGGTTTGTGGTAATGTCAGTCATGAATCGAATTTTTAGCTTCACTTCTTATTGCATGCTACTACGTCACTGAATTATACTTGCATATTCATGTCGTGTAACTGTTGTTACTCCATGAATTTGCTGCTTCAAATTCTCTCTTTCCTAGCAGTGTAGTTTTGGTTGACAGTACTTAAAACCCAATTTTGTAATTAAACTAACCTGGAAGATAAGTAAACAAATTCTTTTATGGCATTAGTAGTCAATTGTACGCATTATTAGCTGAAATGCTCATAATATAACTTCTATGAGATGAGAGTGACGTTTAACGTTGTGTGGTCTTATTCATAACTGACATATAAAGACCCACGTGTGTAAATATGAGGGGATCTGAGTTATGATGTTAAAGAGAAGGGGAAGATCAAAAATTGATTTAAGATAGTCATTATATATTATTTTGAATCGCTTGTATTCATAGAGCGTTGCTTTTTGTAAAGCTGGTTTAGGAGAAATTCGTGTTGCTCACTGCAACTAATTTGGGTTAAAGATTTTCTTTCTTCTTGTTGTGGTAACGATTAAGTGCTTGCGATTTGCTTTACTGTGGGGTTGACGCATCAACTCAAATGAGACCTTGTTTTGGGTCATAATTAGATTGACCCATTTAAGATCCAAGCTAACTTCTGACATACTTTAATTCATTAGATGCCAAAGTTTCTAATCATTATTGTCTCCTGTTTGCTTTCGAAGAATGCAAGCCTTCGTTCAGAACTTCGTCAGAAAAGGCATCCTTTTATACGTTGATAAACCCATCATTTACTGTTATATACTGCATCATCAGATGAATCAAGTGCACTCAGAGATACGCCTTGCTCGCAGCTTAATTGCTGAGAAGGACAGTGAAATCCAGGGGGTTCGTTTAACAAACAATCAAGTAAACCGACGAACTATATCCTCTTCTTCCATTGTTTTCTTTCTCATTTTATTCTTACTAGTATTGATGATTCTGCTGCAGTATATCGAAGAAAATGAGAGACTCAGAGCTATACTAGGTGAATGGAGCTCTCGTGCAGCGAAGGTATATGTTATTTCAGGATAAATTGCCTATACCTCTCTGTGGTCTTCGTGTTTTTATACTTTTATTCATGGATTTTGAATCATTGCACTTTTTGTTTTTTGAAAGTGTGGCATTTAGCCATTTCATTAAGCAACTTACAATGACATCTAGTTATATCTCCGAAGAGGAGGTTACAAAAAGTAATAGGTAGAGACATATCCCTCCTAATCACAAAATCTCCCGCTACCTTGTTTACATCCCTCGATACAAAGCTAACATAATTTGATGAAAAAGTACCAAGGCCAAGGAGAGTATCTTCTATGAGTTGGTCCCTCTCTTGGACACTAAATTGTCCACCACTTTGACATTTTTCAAGCCGTAGAATGGCCTCTTGTGAGTCACTCTCTAACCACACTCCCTGATAGCTTCTAGCCTATTTTGTAGCTGCTCTGAGTCCCATTTGAATTGCCTTTTTCTCCGTTAAAATGACCGCATACATTGTAATTCGCTTGCCTCCTGATTATGTGTCAAGTTATAGGTGAACTGATTGAATCATTGCTCTTAGCTGATACTTCAGAAACCATTAAATCGTAGCTATTCAGTATTCACTCTTGCGGCAGCAAAGTTACTAACATGCTTTTATGAATACTTTATATAAGTTTTCTTTGAAACTTAAATGAAATGATTCAAAACTCATGGATATAAATAAGCTATTTGAAATCGCCATGTTGGGACTTCCCAATTTTCCTATTGGTTTGCAGCTTGAGAGAGCTCTGGAGGCAGAAAGATTGTCAAACATGGAGTTGCAGAAGACTGTAGCAACGCTGCGCAATCAATCCACTCAATTAGTTGAAGAATAGTTGAGCTTCGTAAGTAATTCGCTCCCATTACAATATCCAGATTGTAAAGTTTTTTTGAAACTTAGGCTCCGTTTAGTAATAGGATTTAAAAAATAGTTTCGTTGGATTTTTTATTATTATTTTTGAAAAATGTGTAGGATATAAAATAAAATTAGTTATATTAAAAATTATGTTAGATGTGAAATGAAGTTGATTGATTTATTAAAAATTGTATTGAATGCGATGTAAAGTGTTTGTTTAATATTAAAATTAAGATTTTGACTATAATTACGATTAGCTATTAGTCATGAAATGTAAATAATTCATAAGATTTATAAACTTATGCTAACGAGTTTTAATATGGGGATAAGAGTTAGGCATCATGCTCGTTTATCGAACTTTATGAATGAGATTGAACATATTTTTAAAACTTCCTTAAACTAACATGCTCGAATATTGTGAATAATGCATGTGAAAGTCATGGATATGTTGATTTAATATTTGGATTAGAGGCATTTCAATGATTTGATTAATATTTTCTTTTTGTAATATAGTTCTTAATTATATTATTATTTAATTCCATTGGCTATAGAAAAGTAATTACATATGTTTTATTGATTATTTTTTTCTAGTAATTCAAATTAATGGTGGATAAATTGCTCTGATATAAGTTCATTTAAAATGAAATTTAATTGTTGGTTGGTGAATAAGTTCAGATTGTGAACTTACTAGAACATCAACAGGATAAAGTGATGTTCATTAACATGAATGGTTATTTTGTGCAGTATAATATAAAAAGATTTGCGATTGGTGTAAATTTTTTTAAATAAGAAAAATTAATTTTATTTTATATTATTCATAATTTATAATAAAAAATATTTTCATGTAAAAGTAAATATAAATCTTCCTAAAGTTAATTTTTTAAAGAAATACACGATTACACGCTTGCTTTCATAATTAATTTGAGCATCGTGAGTCATGACTCCATGCAAGAAGCACAAGGCACCAATTCTTTATGCTTCACGTGATTCATCAATCTGAGTACAATATTTTCATAACACTTCAGATTTTCTTATTTACTTAGGGATAATTACATGTGGGTTGTCATGTGAATCTCTTATTTCTCAAAGGTCCATAAAATCAAAAATATTCTCTTAGGCTCTGTTTGGCAATAGGCTAAAAATCATGGTTAAAATTAACTATGATCAAAATCTTAAATTTATTTTAAAAAAAATTTTAAAAATTATTTTATATCTCATTTCACATAAATTTCAACATTAAACAATCACTTAATTTCACATCCAACACAATTTTCAATAAATCAATCAATTTTATTTCACATTCTACACAATTTTTAATATAATTAACATATTTTATTTCACATCATACACATTTTTTTAAAAATGATTAAAAATTTCAACCAAATTATTTTTTTCTTATTATCAAACAGAGCCTTAGAGATCTTTTCTTTCAAAAATTATTTTATGCGAGTCTTTTTTAACAGCTAAATTTAATCGAATCCATCAAGGAGGACCTATATGAAAAAATTTTGATCTTGGGAGATATAGATCACGTTTTCAATTTTTGGATTTACATAAAATAGAGAGTCAGGAGCTGAATATAATTAACCCTTATATAATTGTCCTATAATAGAGATGTTGGTTTTAATGATAATATGTTAGATAACTAAATTGTAACTTGTGTTCATTTTGGTTTATATGAAATGTATGCTTTCAAACGAGGTGGGTCAACTTGAATTTTGACTTGATTAGATATTAACTAGTCTACAGTATGAATCAAATATCCCTTCAGAAAAATAAAACTACCTCTACTTTTGCTTATTCCTACTATAGATTCCATTAATCTTAACCGACCCGATTAACTAGTCATTTAGTTTAATATTATTTTGATATTATGTTATATTATCTAGATGTTCTGGCATCTATATATATATATATATATATATATATATATATTATTTTGAGTGACAATTTTATAATATTTTATAAGATTATCACCACATGTTATTTTACGCCCGTGGTCGAAGAGGGCGGTGAGTGATCGCCGAGTGATGTCCTAAGAGAAATCACTAAGAGAAAGTACGGCTCCTAGCAGGCTTCTAGGCCGAATAATGAGTAGTGAGAGGTGCACAGAAATGAATCATCTCACATTGAAAAGGGAGGGAGATCTTGAGTTGTATATAAATAAATAACATAATTTCAAATAATAGAGGCGTCTTTTGGGGCAAAACTGTGAGACTAATGATGAAAAAAATTGTAGTTAAGCGTGCTTGAGTTGGAGTAACACTGAGATGGGTGATCTTTTGGGAAGTGCTCAAGTCACGCAGTTTTTTTAAAGCCAAACGGACAATACCTATTCATTTGGATCACGGGATGTTACATGTTATTAAATCAAATAATCATTTTTTCTAGTTAATGTAGCATCACATCAAAATAACATTGAACCAAATGCCTCCTAAGATCTAACCAAGGTTCTCAGAATTAAACTGGACCAGCTGATTCTACCGTGAACCAGCCACTATACCGGTTTAGTTTGTCCATAAAACCAAAATAGTTGTTCGACCGAATTAGATCAGTTAAAAATTGATCCGATCGTTGAACCGGATGAACTGGCCGAACTTAACAAATGCTTATTTACTTTTTTTATATTCTTCTAACTTAATTGATTTCATTATTTGGATAAATCAATAGTTAAGTAAAATTTATATGTATATTAATTAAATGATAGTCTATTAACTAATGTTTAAAATATTAAATTTATTTTTAAAATTTTCTATTCATTAATCTATTTTTAGAGCAATTTTAATTTTGAAAAAAATTATAATATTTATAAAATTACAAATATCTGTAATATAATTATGAAATCTTCTGGTTAGACTGCAGTTCAACTAATTGAAGCAGTTAGACTATAAATTAATTATTTGACCGGTTCGATCTCCAATTTGGTTCTGTATTGAAGCTCTCCCCTCCCCTTCCAGCTTGAGTTACAACCATGGATTTCATAACGAAGAATGCTATGTAGGTCCAACAACTGATCGTCAATTAAACAACTCGTATCGTAATTCTATTAATAATTACAATCGAATTAATGTGTATCGCTATTTCTTATTAAAGATAACGATATTTTGAAAATATGATCTGAGAACAGATGTAAAACACTACATAAATAAGATAGTTTTTACTTGTGATCTAATCACTTACATGTTTTAAATGGGTCAATCAATTTGAAAAGTAGATATCCCAAGATGGGGTTACGGAGGATTCTTTTTTTAAATTTGCCTTCCAGACGAAGAAATCTCTAGGAAAAAAGATAAGAGAAAAAAGAGTAAATTATACTCAGGTTTCTGAATTTAAAGCTTAATAACATATAAGTCTACGATTTTAAAATTATAACATCGGTCCCTGAGTTTTAATAAATTATCAAATGAGTCTTTTTTATGTAATTTTTTTTTTTAAATTATCATTATACCTTTTTTCCCTTTTGAGAGAGAGGAGAGAGAGGGGGGAGGGGTATAATGGTAATTTAAAAAAAATTGATAATTTATTAAAATTCAGAGAGCCCAATATTTAACATGAATTTATACGTAATTAAACTTTAAATTCAAGAAAAAGAATGTAATTTACCCAAGAAATTTTTTTTTATCTAACATATTTATAGCTGTTTCTTTCTATAAATAATCTGAAAGATTCTTCTAATAAAACAAAAGAGGATGTCAGATGCTTAGCTGCACAAGCAGATTTCTTTATAATTTTCTTGTCCTGCAAGCTGTTATCATGCATCTTGCAGTATATATAAGTTCTGAGCATACATTTAATTACCAATAGAAGAATTTTTTTTTTCAAAGTCAAGTTACATCACATCAAAGCACGAGAAGTTATTGGGTTCGGATAGCGCACCGTTCGGAACCCAATCAGAGGGTGCCACGTGTGCCATACAGCTGGGTCCGGGCACACGTGACGCCTTCTGATTGGACGTCCGAACGGTGCGCGCGGCGCACCCAATAATTTTTCTCAAAGCACACAAGAGATAAATAATCTCACTAACAGCATTTTGTATAAAATTATGGCACTAAATCAATCAAAAGTTTCTGTGTAACATTCCATGATCTGAATGTAAAGGTATTATTATTAGTTTTAATTTTAAGAAATTATGTAACTTGAGCACTTCCCTAGAGGTCACTTATCTTAGTACTACTCCAGCTCAAGCACATTTAACTACAGAGTTTTTCATTATTAGCCTCACAGTTTTGTCCTAAAAAGCGCTTTTATTATTTATGATTACAATATTTATTTATACAGCTCAGTATGGACATCAACTTAGTGATCACTCTAGTTATCTTTGGTTCCGGGTGTTACGAGCCCACTAACTTCTACTTGATTTGTCTTCGAACCACATCGTATTGTAAGAGACTGGCTTTGGTACTGTATTATAAGATCGTGTGACTAAATGTAGAGATATTATCCGCTTTAGTTTTAGGAAATCGTGTAACTTAAACACGTCCCTAGATATCACACATCCTAGTGCTACTCAAGTTCAAGCACGCTTAATTGAGGAGTTTTCTTTAATTGACCTCACAGTTTTACCCCAAAGGCATCTCTATTACTTGGGATTACGATATTTACTTATGCAGTTCAGGAACTCCCCTCTCTTTCCAATATGAGATGATCTATTCTTGTGCCTATCCATGTAGAAATCTTGATAGGAGTCACTTTTTACCCTGGTAATTTCAATTCAATTATATAAATATCACCCCGGTGATTACTCCTCTCCCTCTTCAGTCTTGAGTGTCACACTCAAGTCTTTAGTTGTAAGGCATAACGAGCTAATTTGTGAGACACACAATTCCCCCCTTCTCACGTATCTCTACATACGTGAGAGATGGAGAAGCTATCGAAAAATTGTAACATCTTCCTCATTTGTGAGGCAGCCGAAGATATATAAAATTTGATTGATAGCCTCGATTGTGTCTCATTCTATGTAAATATTTTCCAACTTTAGTCTTCTAGCTAAATCTATGGCTTGCACCATCGTTAAACATTCAACAATAGTGACCTCCAAGAGACTAAATATTGTAATGATTGGACAAGTCTGGCAACCACAGCAAGAGCTCCTATTTTAGGTAAAATCTAAGAGGGCGTTTGGTTCGTTGCTATCTTGATATTATGTTATATAATATAGATGTCATCCTTTGACTAATATTTTTATAATCTAATAAAAGATTATTTGTAGATGTCATTAAACCAAATAATTATCATCTCTAGATAACATAATATAACATCAAGATAATATTGAATTAAACGCCACCTAAATAAAATAATCAATTGTAATTTATCTATTATTACACATAGTAATCCATGCAACACTTTAATAGTATGTTTACATATTTCATATATATATATATATATACTCTAGCTACTACATATTAATATATTCTAGGTTTATGTCCTAGATTTACATATTTTATCTTCTTAGATTTTTTTTCTGTTTACGTAGATATGAAGTATTCAAACACTACTAAAAAACTAATTTTTAGCCGCGTTTTATTTGCTACGGTTCTGAAATAGTGGCGATCAAATGTCCTTTAGCCGCGGTTTTAACCGCGACTAAATTATAGCTATGGGTGCGATACGTAGTATTTTGAAATAATATGCATAATGATCTGTTCAAAATTATTCATTTTACAAGTTTTTTTTGTCTTATATGGATTTATTCGATATTTAAAATTGTCCTCAAATGAAATAATTTTATTAAAAAGTTCTCTCTCACTAGTAATTGTACTGTTATTTTTCTATTTTTTTTGTGGAAGCTTCAAGTTTGTATAACAGGAGAACATATGTAAATGCAATAATAAAAATTACATATATAAGTAATACTATATTTTATAAATGTTATAAATTTTACATTTAATTTTTATAAATTATATTTTACAAAATTGATCAACTTTAAAAAAGAGTATTCAATTTTACATAAGTCTCAAAATTTCTTTTTTTTTTTATCACATTTGCCAGTAAATATATAGGCCCTGTTTGGCGCGAATATTAAAATTAAGACCAAAATAGTACTAGTTTAAAATATAATAATAATAATAATAAATAAAATTTTTTAATCATTTTATATAAACTTTAATATGAAAAAATAATATTTTATTTCACATACTCAATAATTTTTAATAAAAATATCAATCTTATTTCACATCTTAGTATTTTAGTACTCGCGTCAAACAGAGTCTATGGGTATTTGCGATCGCTATGATGGTCACAAATATTTGATATTATTTAATACTTTGGGTCGATCAAAAGAAGAGAAAATCGAGAGATGGATCAAGGTGAGAGAGAGAGACAGGGATGCAGACATGCAGTATATTTAATGATATTTTTAATGAAATTATTAAACTGAGAGATATGTTTAATACCAAGAATCTTAAATATGAAATATTTAAAATAATAAACCTAATTAATATTATTGATAAACATTTTTTTATAATAATAATAGTAATAATATTAAAGAGCTTACGATACATTATATTTAAATTTACACATAATAGCATCCTCTCTGGATACTTCATATATAAAATTGGAGGAGTAGATATTAACACGTAGTTCCAGCGCTGCATTCCTGCCGTACACGTGGCGCCAAGCTTGCATTTACCTTTTATTTATTTACTAATTCATTTATCTGTTCTCACAGGTTTCAGATCTTGGTCAAACCTCGGCCACAAGGGTTCAATCAAGCCTCATCCATGACGAGCCAGGACCATTCCTGCTAACATCGATGACGATGCTACGCTGTTGTACTTGTCATTGTTAGCGTGGTCCGACCACGCCGTTCCCCGTACAAGACACCTTTTCTCTAAAACATGTAAATCAAAGATTCATATGCTCCAGCTGTCACGGATCCCCAGAAGCAGTACCAATATTAAAAGATCATGCTCCCATGTTTCTGCTTTTGGTCCTTCCAGCGGCGCGGGCTCAGAGCTTGTTCACCTCCTTTTCTCCAGGAAATTAGGACAAAGCTGTACAGTCTATCGCCTACAAATACCCTTGAACAGTCTCCAAGCAGGACGGATTCAAGAGGAGAGAATCAACAAGAGCGACCAAAGTGCAAGTAACCTCCCTGTTTTCTCCCATTCTAATTGTATTAGAGCCCCAACTGAGGAGCTCTCCCTCTCAAAGCCTTGTATTAGCCCTCACGGCTACCTTCCTCTGTAATAAAATCTCTTCGTTGATCGCCCAGTGGACGTAGTGGATTTCCTCCCTTAACCACCTTAAATCTCTGTATGCTCCTCTGGATGTCCCGAACTCTCTCTCCCCCTTTAGCTTTAATCATCAGGCTTATTCCTCTGCATGTCGCCGTCTCTCAGGACTCTCTCTTTTTTAGTGTTTCTTGGGATCCCCTACATCTCACGTCAATAGTATGAAATCAAAATTTCTAATCGTCTAGAAAAAGAGCATAACGAGCTAATTTGTATATAATTCTATTAGCTTCTCGTAGGTAGGATATGAGGGACTACATATTTGTCGAAAGTTTTCTAATAACACTTTAATGCCTCCAGTTTGTGCTTAATAATAACGAGGCCTTTGTTAGGAATTTAGGGCTGTTATCGATCCAATTTCGAGCCGAGCCAATACTGGCTCGAAATCGGATTGATTACATTTCAATCGACTCGAGCTCGATTGGGTTTGACTTCGAGCGGGCTCGAGTCGATTTCAATCGACTTCAAGCCGATTTCGATTCAAATCTCAATTTTTTTAGCTGATCTCAAGCCGGGTAAGCTCAACTCGATCCGACTCGAGATCGGCTTGATTTATAATATATATATATATATATATATTATATACATATATTATATATATGTATTATAATATAAAATATATTTTAATTCGAGCTGGTTTGAGCTGAGCCTACTCCGGCTCAAAATCGGCTCAAAATTATTATCGAGCCAAACTTTTGGCTCGTTAGTCGGCTCATTTAAATCAAATCGATTTAAAATCGATTTAATTTTCGATCGATTTTTGATCTTCAATCCGTATTAACACCCAGTTAGGATATCCCTATAAAAATGCTAGAGAAGGTTCCATGAGAACAAAATGCTCTAAAGGGGACTCAGAAATTTGACAACTTAAAAATTGACCACGGATCTCCGCTTTGACATTAGCCAAACGTGTGGGACCAACGCAATGCGGACAACAATTAATTTCTCACTGCGAGTTATCTTCGGAACCGTGCCTCGCACGTGTGAACCCAACAGAGGCCAGCTGGGGCTGCTAAGTGCCGCGAGTTCTAGTAGGTCCGTCTTCATTTTTTTGAATTTCAAATTTTCAATTTCAATTTCATCCAAAAAAAAAAAATTTCAATCTAGAACCAACTAAAATATAAGCAACCACGTAACAATTTTATTTTTATTCATTTTTCTTTGGATAAATTGCCATTAAATCCATTAAAATTGAATAAATATTATAAATAGATTCTAATTTTTAAAATTCTCGATTTAAATCTATTACCCAAATAATGAAGGATAGTTAGAGAAAACATAAGAAAAAAGAGCATTTTATTCTTAATTTTTTTTATTATAAATTTTTCATTAATATGCATAATTTTTTTAAAAGTACCTCAACTAACATCAATCGAGGACCTCATAGCAATTTACCTTTAATTTTATTTCTTAATTTAAATATATATTATATGTTATATAGATAGTTTTATTAATAAATGAGGGATATCACAAATTTAAAAAGTCAAATAATTTTTTTTTGAGTCAATGTACTCACTAAAATCTAACTATTTTATATATTTAATATCAAAATTTTTAATATTATAAATTAGTCAAAAAAATATATAAAAATTATAATCTTTATTACATGTATCTTATAATTTCTATAGCCAAAGTTGTGTGCATGAGTCATTATTTTCATAAAATTTTTATGGTTAATATATAATATTAAAAATAAATACTAAATTCATATTATAATGCAAATTAAAAGTATGTTGTCATATCTAAAATTAATCTTCGTTGACTCTTAGCATCCAAGATTCATTCGAGAAACGATTAGGTTTTATCGTCGTCTCCACGGTAAGCAAAATATTGCGTGGTTGCTGACAATCAGTCGTTCAAAGAACTAATTACTTAGTGTATAAAATTATTCATTTCTAGAGCATAACAGGATAAATATTCGAAATAGCAACAAAACGAGTTTATGTCGGATTGATCAATACCCAAACTTGTCCTGCTATATATAACTTAACACCATTCCCGTCCTTAGAGTTGGTTATCGGACGGGATCATATAGGTTCCGGGTCGGTTCAGTCGGTTCCAGGTTCAGTTGGATTTGGAATCGTCCGGTTCTTAGTCTGAAACCGATAGAGTAAACTTGAAACGGATCTAGATCTGGCCCGGTTTTAAGTTTCGGGCTAGGCCAATAGGCAAGCACAATATTTAATTTAATATATATATATTTTAAAATTTTTGATCAGCAAAAGTTTTTCAAGGTCGAGGGTTTTCGGAGTCGGGGTCGATCAGCAAGTCGGCAACTGTGAGCAGGCGGGGTTCGGCGAACCATGGGGTCAGCGGCCAGGCGAGGATTGCACAGTCGATGAGCAGGCAAGGGATTTCGGCGATTGCCACTGTGACTCATAGGTTAGGGTTGGGACAACAGACTCCATAACGCCCGTAGTAGTTTTATTTATAACGGGTATGAGTTAGGGTTGGGACAGTAGACTCCATAATGCCCGTAATAGTTTTATTTATAACGGGTATGAATATAATTTTCAAGGTCATACTTGTTCCATTAGAGATGAGTCAGAGCAGATTTATCGAATACGAGTATAAATTGCCGTCCCTAATAAACATCGATCAAGCATTTTCAAATTAAGTTAGCGACTAAGTAGATCTATGCGTACCAATTTTAACTATCTAAGAGGGCGTTTGGTTCAGTGTTATCTCAATATCAATGTTATTTAGATGTCGTGTTATCTAAATGTCATTGTTATTCATTGATGTACAGTTGTTTGGTTCAATATTATGATATTAGAAAATATCAATGCTATCTAAATTATTTTTATTTAGTTGAAAATTACTGACATTATAATAACAAATTGACGGTGTTATCTTGAGATGTCGCCTGATTTAAGATGACATCTACATGTCAGCAAGTAATATTATTTTTGTAATTAATTATAATATTATTTAAAGATATTATTAAATTAAATAATTATTTTTTAAAAATAATATAATATAATATGAAAATAACACTGAACTAAACGCCCATAAATATTTTCTTCAACCGCATAATTTGCCATAATTTGCATATTATGTGATCGTGTACGTAAAATATTCTACTTCTCCAATTTAAAAATATTATTTGTGCTTTGAGGGATTCCTCGGATGAACGCTGGGACACCACTGCATTATTTGGATGGAAAAAATCTCAATTTTCTTTAAAAATATTTTTGTTAATATTCTATATTTGTTAAATAATATATATAAATTTAAATAATAAAAATCAGTTTTATTTTATATTTTATATACATTTTAACTTTAAACAGTAACAAACCAATTCTTCATCCCACTATAAAATCAGTTATATAAATTCTTTATTTTCATTATACTCTAGCAAATAATAAATCCTTATATAACTTCAAATATTTAAGATTATTTCTTACAGTTTTTATTATATTTTTTTAGCTTTTCTCTTCTTCATTTTATATAAATAAAATCTAATAATTCAATTTTTTTTATTGTAGTTTCTATTAACCTACAATTTATATATATAAGTGGATTCTCTCCGAAATTATTTTCAATTGAGCTCACTCCAACTTTCTCGCAGATATATACTCATTTTTTATCTTGATTTTCGCATATGCTTGCTCATCCACTTTAGCATTCTGATTTCTACGATATTTATTTTATTTACGTGTTTTCGTATTATAGACCACCATTCAATTGTTCAACAATAAAAATTAAATTTATTTTACATCCCATGCATATTCTAATAACATCCAACTCAATTTTTAATAATGAAATAATTTTATTTTATATTATAATATTAAAATATATTTTTTTTATCTCAAGAAATTTTAGGAATTCATACAATATATTTGTATATTTTCATATATATATATATATATATATATATATATATATATGAATGTATAACATAGAATTAAAAAAAAAAACGTGCAAGTATGTTGGACTTGAAATTCGTCAAAAGATCTAATAATTATAAAACCTTTGAATTTTACACATCTTGAAGTGGGATACGCCCTAACCTGACTGTGTGCATAAATTATACATTAATTTGCAAGTGATCTTCTAGTTAATGAGTCAAATATTCGATATGAACCGTTAATAATTACATGTCGTACTCAAAAAAATGTCTTTTTATCGACTTAAATTCTTAAATTCAGATATTTGCATACGTCACTCTATATTTTGAATGCACGATTATGTGATGCACCTTTTCATATGAATTTATAGTAAGAATTTTATCCCATTGACTTTTTAGCAAATTATGCGACACTCTAGATTTTATAATTATATATTCAAAATATGAAGTGATATATATAAATATCTAATTTTGAAGATAAAAAAATTAAAAAAACTTTTATTTAATTATTTTCAATAAAGGTAATAAAAATTAAGAAAATATTTGATTTAATAGTATTATGATATTATATTATGTTATTGAGTTGTTATTTATTTAGTAATAATTTTATAATTTTTTTAATAAAATTATTTACATATAATATTAATTAAATAATTATTTTGTATAAATAAAATGACTTATTAAAATAATAAATAATAGCTTAAAATTCTTTGAAGATAGAATCTTATAACCTTGAAGCATATTCTATTTTCTTTTTTATAAGTAATAGAAAAACTAGCTAATAATTTTCCAAGCATCAGAGGGCCTTCAATCTTCCACCATCCAAATTATGTAGGATCTTCAAACTTATAATTTTAAAAAAGAAGACCTCATTCATTTTTATTATTGAGATTTATATATAAAATGAAGGCATAATTAGTTTCTCAAAATTATAAGAATATTTGAAGGTTTAATATCTACTTCTATCTTATATATAAATTAAGGAGAATTAAGCAGTTCTAACAAATATCTATTTAAGTTATTTTTGTTTCTGTTGATGCAAAAAATATGTCACAATAGAAAGAAATGAGACGGTAATTTTTACGTGGAAATCCGAGTGTTCGGGGGAAAAACCACGATGTCGTATAAGCGATTTAAATCCACTAATCGAATCTCTTCTCTTACAAAGCTCAAAGGGTCTATAAAAAGAGACCAAATGAGTACAAGAGAAAGAGATAGAGAGAGAGAGGGGCAGCTCAGCCAGAGAGGGGTCCTCAGAGAGAGAATCTCCCCGAACTTCTCCTCATTTTTCATATTTATAGCTTGGAGAGGAGGGGATATAATATGTTTAGTCTGCCACATCTGAAACATATTCCTGCAAAGGACGATTAGGGAGTGAGCCTCCATACTATCTTAAATGCTGAGTTGACATAGTAGTACGAAGAGTACGATCTGATAATATCTCTTTGAACTGTTGTTCGGCTTGAGCTGCTCGACTTGAGCTGCTCGACTTGAGCTGCTTGACTTGAGCTGTTCGGCTTGAGCTGCTCGACTTGAGCTGCTGTTCGACTTGGACTGTTAGAGAAGGTTCTAACAGTTTTCAATTATTTTCAAGTTCATCATTTTAATGATTCTATTTCACAAAATAATAATAATAATAATAATAATAATAATAATAATAATTTGGTGCATTATAATGTTACAAAAGAATATTACTTGAATAAAAATCAAAATAAATGTGAAGAAATTATTAAAATAATAGAAAGCAAGAGGATAATAAGTTATAAATTTTGTATTGGCTCTATATTTTGATGAAAAATTTATAAATGAAATTATCAATGGTGAAATTATTATTTTTGTTTCTTTCATGTGTTCTTAAGAAAAGAAATTTTCTTAGGAACACTATATTATATGAAAGTTAAAGATGATTTTTTTTATTTGTTCATCTATAATTTCAATAATTTAATTGTTTAACATGTCATAATTTCTTCATATGAAAACATTAATTAATTAGATTAACATGAAATTGAAAGCATAGATCTTCAACTTAATTTCATAAGTTGAAAATACTTGTAATGCACTTGGATTCACTGATGAATTAATAAGTCATTCCGAAAATGAGCTTTAAAACAAGACAGGATTCTCTCGTCTTATAATGCCTCTTACTTTATATACTGATTAGATAAATTTTCGTATCAATTATGTACAAAAAAATGATTTATTTATAAGAAATTTCAGCAATTTTTGCAAGCATATCAAGTAGTGATCCCATAAATAAGATTTGTTTCGACTATTTAACACTTGTTGATAGATAAGTTCGTAGAATTAAATTTACTGTATCTTCAAGCTTAGTTTGAATTAAGGGATAATTACCTACATGTCACACCATTTAGTTTTATTTATGTCTTACATATCCATTCTTAGTTAATTACGTTATGCACACTCAAAACATTATTAAATCTTACATACACACATTTTAACTTATTTCTATTATAATAAGTAATCATAATTTTTCAATAACCTAACTATAATTAGATTACAAAAAAATCTGAGCCGTTCATCATATTATTTTAAGGATATTTAAATATATTCTGAATAAAAATCCTAAAACCTTAATGTTTAGCTGACGACAAAGGAATGAGACATCCGCGATGTGAATTGATTTTAGGATAAATCAGCGCTTTAGTGTGATATTGAGGAAGAGAAAAATATGTACCATTAAGAGTAAAAATATAATTTTAATAGGTTACTAACAGAATTTTTTTTTTCAATTAAGTTTTAACTCAAGTGCGTGTATGTAAGATTTTATAATATTTTGAGTGTGCATAGTGTAATTAATTAAGAATAGATGGGTATGATATAAATAAAACTAAATGGTGTGGCATATAGGTAATTATCTCTTGAATTAATTTGATTAATTCAAAATTAAGGGCTTGTAGTATGATCCAAATCTTAATGAATATTTTTATCAAAAAAAAAATCTTAATGGATGTTCATACCTTAATTGTTATTAAATTCTTAATAAATCTAACATATAATGTTCGTATTATTTTGCAATGAAAGATTGTGGTGGGCCGTAGGCATGCATGCATGTTAGTCTGTGCATGCAAATTTGCTTCACACGTGTCACTTGCTGTAGTTGCATCAACATGCACAACGATGCGCCGTAGAATGATTCATCAGATGTTAATGAATCGATCGTTCGATGGACGCGCCTCAGTGGCAGTCGAATTTGTACGTTAATTGGTCATTGTTCCGAGAAATTTGCCGAAAATTCGATCAGATCCGAGTTCAAGCCGAGCGAAACACGACTTAAGTTTAGTTTATCTCAATTCTATTCGAGTTCGAGTGAACTTGCATGAACTCAAACTCTTTAAAGAATTGAAACTTTTTTAAAATTGCAAAATAACTTACCTCTTTTACGATTTAAAATCGAGTCAATATAGCAGATATCCTAATTAAAGTTAACAGATATACTTATATACAAGTAATAAAAGATTATATGAAATCACTTAATACATTATTTATATACATATAGTTTAACAAAGAGATATATTCAATTTGATCCGACCATGACTTATGGTTGGACCCAATAAACTCAAGTCAAGCTCGATTCAAATCAAATATCAAGCAATTATCATGAATTTGTAGAAAATAAGTTATATAAATGATCACGCTTTAAAGCATCTCAGAATAAAGGGAAAAGAAATACAAGAAGAGTTGTGAATTTTTTTAAATTTTTTTTATTTTAACATTTACCTCGGTAGTTTATTTTTTTTATTTCTGAGATTTGTCAATTTAATTAGTAATTTTTTTTAATACAGCCCTAATCATTTGCTTAGGCATGAAGAGACAAAAAAAGAAAAAAGAAAAAAGAAACAAAGAGTTAATTTTAAAAATTTAATTGTAAAAAAATAAAAAAATTGATTGATAATTATATTAAGAGACCGTTTGGTTCAATATTATCTTAATGTTATGTCATGTTATATAAAGAAAATAATTATTTAGTTTAATAATATCTACAAATAATCTTCTATTAGACTATAAAATTATTAATAAAAAAATATCATTTAAATGTCATGACATCTGGATTACATAACATAACATCAAGATAATAACGAATCAAACCCCCCCTAAAATTTAATGAAATACATGATAATACAACTTAAAGACTTGGATGTAGGCCTGTCAATGGATCGGATTCCAATATATCTAGATCGGATTAAAAATCGGATCGAATCGAGGTCAACCCAGATCCATTCCATGACCCGCCACGGTTCGGATTTTCAGATCGGATTTCAGGTCGGCCCGGAACTTTTTTTCCATAATCGAACACTATTTTTTCAATGACTACAACTATTTAGTTGTACATATATTCTTATATTTTTAAATAAAATTTTGATCACTAAAATATTACACAAAAAATAAAACGCAATTCTGTTAAAGCTAGCACTAAACATTTCATCTCAACGGTAAAAAATATTTGTAGTTATTAATCCCACTTTACAATGCAAGTACTTCCTGTTTAGTGTACTTAAAATAACTTGTAATAGCCTATTTAATAATTATAGTCCTTAGTCACATTTAAAAACTTTTATAAAATAAAACAATAATTAACATATATAATTAAATAATAAATATATAAATACGTAAAATAATTTTATACTTATAAATTCCAGGTCGAATTTTTTTCGGGTCGGATCAGCATCGACCCGGATCCGACCCGACAATACTTAAACGGAGCGGATCGATTTTTCGGAATAATCGTGCGGGTCAAAATTTTATTCCATTTTATAAGATAATGAGTTCGGATCACGGATCGAATCGGATCAAGATCTGACTCATTTACGGGCCTACTTGGATGCATTTTATTCTATAATATATATTAAATTAATATATATATATATATATATATCTCTTAAAATAATTGAAAATAAGTTTAATTTAATTTGAAAATTGATTCAAATTAAAAAAAAAAAATTAAGCAAATTGAGCCTAGAGAGAGATCGAAATTCTTCAATTTTAATTAATAATAAAAAATTTCTAACAAAATAGAATGTTCCTCAACGAAAGCGGCTCGCCGAACCCCTACAGTCTCCCCTTCCGTTGCGCGGCTTGCGCCAGTCAAAACACCCTACCGGCTACCATGGACGCGCCATTTCCCTCCCCGCTATATATATTTGCGGCTTGGCGCAGAAGAACCACAAACCCTAAATCTCCCCCCACCAAATTCAAAATGCCAAGCTTTTCATGGAAGTCACTCCTTCCCGGCTGCTTCTCCGAGACCACCGCCGCAGGCGAACGACGGAAGAAATCGCAGCCGGCGGCGCGCCGAGTCGCCGCCGGGACGTCCCCGCAGAGGATCTCCTTTTCCGACTTGAGCAATTCCTCCACTCCCCTGTCTCCACAAGATCTCTCGCTTTCGCTCGTCGGCGCTGATCTCCACATCTTCAGCCTCGAGGAGCTCAAAACCGTCACGCGAGGCTTCTCGACGAGCAATTTCATAGGAGAGGGAGGGTTCGGCCCGGTCTACAAGGGCTTCATCGACGAGGAGCTCCGGCCGGGGCTCCGGCCGCAGGCTGTCGCTGTGAAGCTGCTCGATCTGCAGGGTTCCCAAGGGCACAAGGAATGGCTGGTGAGTTGCATTGATTAACGATCAATTTAAAGTCGATTGAATCTTCTTTTTTTTTTTCTCCAAACACAACAATTCTTTTAACGCCAATTGAAAATTCTAGTGGTGTGAATTCAAACTCAAAATCTCTAGTTCCAAGTAAGCTCTATCTCCACTAAGCTAACAGAAGGACTCGATTCTAACATGATCTATGATTATTGATCAGGCAGAGGTGATATTTCTAGGACAATTGAGGCATCCGAATCTCGTCAAATTGATCGGATACTGCTACGAGGATGAGCACCGGCTTCTGGTTTATGAATACATGTCCAAAGGGAGCTTGGAGAATCGTCTCTTTAAGAGTAAGAATCAATCTCTTTATTAAATTAATCATTCAAACTATATTTAATTGGATTTTAGTTCTAATTTAGTTGATTTGGTAGGAATTTTATGGTGGTTTTGGTATAAAAGTAGGGTTCATCTGGATTAGTTCAACGCTTAAAAAAAGCTCATATATACAGTATGAGGTGTGTGAATGCTATCAAAAAAATTAAAAAAAAAAGAGGTATGAGGTGTGAGATATGTTAATCTCACCAACCCCTGGGAGGGGGGATTAACTACTTGTTGAAGTTTCCACGAGAAAAAAGGCTCTTATTTTTTTCTTCCTATAATGTAGAAATACTCATCTCAGCATACTAATTGTTTGATTTTGATGAGTTTTAGGTGAAAAGGTTTATTAGTTGACGTAAAACATAGGATTGGTAATGCTCTGTCTCTATCCGTAAATTTGACCGTGTTGTAAAACCCAAAATAGATTAAGAATAAGCTTTCAAAAAAAAAAAGGATTAAGAATTAGCATGCTTTTTAGTTCATGATTAAAACAGTGTCAGTTAAATCAATAATCTTTGTTATTTTAAAAATTTATAATAAATTTCTTTATATTATTGATGCATTAACATCAAAAAGTAATAAACATTAGCATAGAAATTTATTGATTTATTATTATTTTGAATCGGTCCCATGTGCAATATAGTTTTATCATCCAATTGGACTAAACTTCAACTGCTATCCAACTTTTATAACATTGGATTTGGCTGCTTCAACGGTTCAACCTACCGGAGAAGCTCATGTAAAATAAAAAATCACTATATTCATATTAATAACTGATTTATGCAATACTGTTTTAGTCAAAATTTTAAAATAAAAATTAGTAAACAAAAGAGGTAATGGGAGAATTAAATTGTGAAATTAAGTTAAAGTAGTTGTTATATAATGTATTATTATACTTAATATTTAATACAACATTAAAATATAGGGTAAGTTACATCCAAGTCCTTGAGATTGGGGAATAATATCACGCTTGTTTATGTTTTAAAATTTTTAATATCTAGGGTTCTAAATAGATTTATTTTCTCATCTAGGTCTATGATGTTATGTTAAACACTTCAAATAAATCTATTTAAACACTTCAAATTTTAAAACATGAATTTGTATTATACTATACTCTATTCTCAAGAGCTTCGATCTAACTTACCCCTAAAATATATCTTCACCCAAAAGGGATAAATTGATGAATCATATTCACCCCTAGGTTGGTTAAGTTAAGATTTCGATGTTTGAGCTTATTCCAACCGACTAGTTGACATTGTTATTTTATTTATATGTGTTAAGATTTATACGTGTAGCTATACTTATCTAAAGTTGGTATTTGATGATTAATTGCAGAGGTTATCGCTGTGCTGCCATGGCTAACTAGATTGAAGATTGCGGTGGGGGCGGCTAAGGGCCTAACTTTCCTTCATGAGGCCGAAAAGCCCGTCATATATCGCGACTTCAAGGCTTCAAACATTCTATTAGACACGGTAATAGTTACTTTCTTTTCCTTCAGTTGAAGAAACGGCCTATTTTCTTTGAGCTTTTGTCAAAAATGTTATTCAATTGAGATATAAAAGCCCACAGATTAGTTCACATTTGCCTTGTTTTGACTCACTACTGAGGGTGACCCATGCCAAACCTTGAGTTATAGACATATGATTCTATTGTTCATATTTGTTTAACCTGATCAACTAAATTTGGGTTGCTGGTTCAACAGGACTACAAGGCCAAGCTCTCTGACTTTGGGCTTGCGAAGGACGGCCCTCAAGGTGATGACACTCATGTCACAACTCGTGTCATGGGGACCCATGGATATGCGGCGCCGGAGTACATCATGACCGGTAAGTGTATGTTGTTGACTCATACCTAGGGTAGTAGCTATGGTGTGCAAAAATGTTGGAATAATTGAGAATCAACTCAAAATTGAATTAAATTGATAAGTTCAAGTCGATTCTAAATTATATCGGGATGGTTCTAGTTTCTAAAAATCTAAGAATTGACTTTACAGTTCGGTCTCAAGACCAACTCACAGATGTACCCTAACTGAGCCAACCTGCATGCTCATGTTGTGTGAGAACAATATATACATTGGGTACATCGTTGTTTAATTTTATCTACTCTTTCTACCAAATAAGATTGTTATTTCAATTTGCAAGTTGTATATAAACATTAGCATGAGTTAATATTATATTGTTCAGGAGAAAAAAATAATCCATGCAATTGAAAATTTGAAATAGAGGTGATGAATGATTCCATATTGAAGTTATTTTGTTATTATTGATTTGACTCGGATCTGCCACGAACCCAGCCCAAAAATCTCGGTTTGGGTCTGGGTCAGCTCCATCGATCCACAAGTTGGGTTTGGTTCCACGAATAGTGGAACACACTTAAACTTTGATTGGGTAAAGAGCAGATTTGGAATCAATCCGATCAAACCCGAGTTGCACCCCCACCTGTAGCGTGTAAAATGAGTATCATTGAATTGGCCTTAGTTAGCCATACTTTTAAGAATTGGCTTTAGTTGGATTTAGCCAAATCTATTGTCAATTAGAAATGCATTTGATGACTAGGTCAAAATGAAATATGAATAAATTTGACCAAGCCAACTTGAGCATCCCTTTTTTTTTAAATTTTTTTTTTTTTGAAATGTCTTGCTTCGCTTTTTTACTTGTGTTGGAGTTCTGCATGGGTCAAACTTTTGTATGACTAGTGACTCGGCGAGCTAGAATCCAATTTCTCAGTTATGACTGACGAGCCAAACTCTAGTTATACATTTTAGGGTAACGCTGGCTCAAAATTAGCTCAAACTCAAAATAAATTTCGATTATAAATGTTTCAATTTCAACTCTTTTTTTTCTCGAGTTGAACTAAATACGGTCAAAATCAAGATAATCAAGCAGGCTCTTGGCTGTAATTCAACTGGAAATTTTAGTTTTCGGACATCAATATCTTATTAACCTGAAACTGCAGCTGACATATGCTGTGACTGCAGGCCATCTCACGGCAAAGAGCGATGTGTTCAGCTTCGGTGTGGTGCTGCTAGAACTATTAACAGGCCGGAGAGCCGTCGACAAGAACCGGCCCAGTAGACAACGGAATCTCGTCGAGTGGGCCAAACATTATCTATGCAATCCACACAAGTTAGACCGGATAATCGATCCAGCTCTCGAGGGCCAGTATTCGACGAAAGGGGTCGAAAAGGCTGCAGCACTGGCATACCAGTGCTTGGCCCACAGCCCAAAATCCAGGCCCAATATGAGGACCGTAGTTGAGACCCTGGAGCCCCTCCTGGAGCTAAGGGACATACCCATGGGCCCATTCATCTTCACAGTGGGCGGCCCAGGCGAAACTGAGAAAAACGAAGGAGATGATGAGGAGATGGCAGAGAGAAAGGAGAACAGTAGGAGGAACATGCAGCGTAGGCAGCGGCATAAGGCGAGATTGTTGCAGTCGTCCGTATGCACAGACACCGAGCTTTACAGGGCTCAGAGGAACCGAAGCATATAATAGATTATTTGTTATACACAATTTTGTATATAATAGGAGTTAATTGACAATATAAAGCGAGCAATAGCCTGCGCCACAGAATTGCCCTCTCTCTTGGTATGGGAGATCCAGTAGGTATTGAAGGCAAGAAGTTCTTTGCAATACTCGATGCATAAGTCAATCATAGAGCAATCTTTCCTGCGCCGAGTAAGAGCTTGAATGATTTGAATGGAATCTTCTTTCAGGATGGTTTTGTAGTGCTAATTCTTTTGCCAATTGAATAATTTGTTTGGATGCTAATTCTTCTGTTGAAAGAGAATTTAATGTTCCTTTAATTTGTTTGGTAATAAGAAAAAAAAGAAGATTTGATTGGAATTTTTAGTGATTTTTAAAAAATGTGCATGATGTGAAATAAAGTAAGTTGGTTATATTAAAAATTGTGTATGATGTGAAATAAAGTTGATTAATTTATTTAGAATTGTGTTAGATGTGAAATAAAGTGATTGTTTAATGTTGGAATTTGTGTGAGATGAGATATAAAATAATTTTTTAAGTTTTTTTAAAATAAATTAAGATGTTAGCTATGGGTAATTTTAGCCACGATTTTTAGTCCATTGCCAAACAGGGCCTAAGATTCACGGACTGGTAATGGGAGGACATTGTTTAAGCCCAAAAAATGGGTTATTCTAGTCCTTTGTGGTGATCACGATTGGATTGGTTTGTTTGTTTATTTAATTTTTTGAAGCGATGAAATATAAGAAAATAATGATGTGTTATGTGTTCATTCAGCTTTGTAATGAATTATTTAAATCGATAGATATTCCATTCATAAGATACCCTACTGCTTAGACGGACAAAAAAAAATCAATTACATACTCATAGTAACAAATTAATTATTTAAATAAATTATCTACACATATTATTTTATAATTTATAATATTATAATAATAATATTTTCTCACAATTATCATAGTTAAATCATATTCAGTATTAGCTGAAACACCAAAGTAGGGAGAGAAAGAGAGATAAAGGTCACTCCTTTCGACAAGATGTGAAAGAGGACGCAGTCTGTTGAAGGGTGATGTTAGCGATAATACTGTTGCTACAGAGAATTGAGAGATCAACATGGTAGCTATAGAGGATGGAGAGGCTAATGTAGCGGCCATGTGGAATGGAGGGTGGCCAACAAAGATAGAGAGAATAGAGCATATCGCTACTGATGGTTATCTAAAGAGAGAAGGGATGAAGAAAAAGAAAGAAGAGAGCGAAGAGGAGTATATATAATATTTATATAAGAGAAATACATTATAACCTCATAAATGATCCTAAATTTTAAAATCCAACTAGAATTTTTATGTGACAATGGTGCCACATGATAAAAAAAAAAATGATTTTACTATGTCGTACTATTTTTACATAAAATTTTTTAATTAGCTTCAATTTTGGAATCATTTATTGAAAATGTGTAGCATTACTCATAATATAAATAGAGTATTTTAAGTATATTTTGAAAGTAAATCTTGGAAGCAATTATGCAATATAAAAAAGGGATAATTACGTACATATCACACATTTTAGTTTTATTTATGTCTTACCCATCCATTCTTAGTTAATTACGCTATGCACACTCAAAATATTATAAAATCTTACATACACATATTTTAATTTATTTCTATTATAATGAGTAATCATAATTTTTTAATAACCTAGTTATAGTTAGATTATTTTAATCATATTATTTTAAGAATATTTAAATATATTTTGAGTGAAAATCTTAAAATCTTAATGTTTAGATGGCGGCAACGGAAGGAGCCATCCTCGACGTGAATTAATTTTAGGACAAATCAACGTTTTAGTGTGATATTGAGAAAGAAAAAAATATGTACTACTAAGAGTAAAAATATAATTTTAATGATTTACTAATAGAATATTTTTTTAAAATAGATTTTGATTAAGTTTTAACTCAAATATGTGTATGTAAGATTTTATAACGTTTTGAGTGTGCATAACGTAATTAACTAAGAATGGATGGGTAAGGCATAAATAAAACTAAATTGTGTGATACGTAGGTAATTATCCCATTAAAAATTATACAGCAACACATAAATAAATAAATTTTTTTAAGGTAATTAATATGTAGATATGATAATAATATGCATGAAATTACCCTAATAAAACACTTTTCCCATGTAATCATCCCTGTAATTTCCTCAAACTTGTTTAATCTCCAAGAAGATTTTAATAAAGTTCCTTGCATGTTATTTCTACATAATTCTAATAGTTAATATATATATATATATATATAAATAACAGTATACAATAGTTTGAAGCCCAGAAAAAGAACACAGAGAATCGAGAGAACAAAACATTCCAATTCAGCATACAATATACATAAATAACAGTACAGTCATTCACGAATTCGTACCACAAACCCTAAAAACCACGATCGTCTATCGAATTTGCAGATTGTGCCATCGTAACCGCAGATCTATGCAAATCAAGACAATTTATTGTATTACATGATGAAGGAAATTAACGATCAGATGCACAAAACCAGTTTCCCCTCAAGAGCAGGGGCAGGATTTATCCAGGACGACGAGATCATCCTCCACCCGCTTCGGAAAGCATAGTAACCCAGCGCCAGCCGCGATGACCACCGCCAGGAAGAACGCCGCCATTAAAGGACATGACAGCGAGCATGAGTAGGTAGCCGATCGCGGCGTTCAGGCAGAAAAGCAACGCGAGGTGGGCGGCCTCTCGACGCCGAGTGACCCAGCGATGGTTCTACCGGAGGAGGGGAACTCTCGATGGAGGAGGGATTGTCTTCTGAAGATGAGCTTGAAGCGATGCGGCGATCCTCGAGGTACTGGTAGAAGGCGGGACGCACAACCAAGAGGACCAAAAGGGAAAGCAAAATAGGAGAGCGCAAGAGTCAGTGGCCATGAATCTAGCAGTATCGTGACGTTTTTTCCCCCCAGTAAGAAGGTCATGTGCATCATCTTCGACGGCGGCGAGCGGCGCGATTGGCTGGCGAATATGCTATAGGGAAGTTAGAAAACG